>JAGFBZ010000019.1:1809691-2117323 GCA_018398805.1 Hirundichthys speculiger
AGTAGAATATAGCAAAGCGTTTGTATTGGATTGTATTAGATTGCACAGGTGTACCTATTAAGTGGCTGGTGAGCGTATATTGGTATCACAGATAATATTAAATCTAAATTAATTTCACAAGATTTAGCAAAAAACTAACGTGATTTTCATTATCATTCATAAGGGACAGTCAGACCTACATAATGTTAAATCTGCTGCATTAAGTTTAAAGTTGAGCGCTCTAAAAGAGGGAGGGAGATTAATTAAGGTGCATTAAGTAGTGAAATAAATATAACTTACGAATTTACACGATCTGCGATTTTTTGCCAGCACTCCTCTCTGGCTTTATTTGCACCTAGAGTGTTGCTTTTGGCCATTAAGATTTCTCTGAAGTCCTCATAGCCCTGCATTATTAAAACCTGCTCCTCCTGACTGAAATATGCGGACCGCGATCTATCCATTTCATCCGGAATAGGTGTCAAATGACGCTTCAAATGCCCCCTTTTATGTGAATGCGCACAGAGCAGAAAGCAGAAAGCCGCGGTTAACAAAGATAGTTGATAACCACCGCCGTGGTACCAATTATCTCTGATTTCGAGTTTCATGTTTGTTAAGCCAGCTCACCCAAAGAAAGCCTGGCTGTGTCGAACTTGCTTCGTAGTACAGCCCTCAGGAGCGGCTCTCCTCCTCTTCATCTATTTGTGGTCAACGGAGAGATGCGGCGTTGCGCAGCAACGGCAGCCAGGTTGTCTTTCTTCCCGGTTCGTCTGAAGCCATTCAGGCGTCCGTGGCGCGCAGGTGATTCCTACGCATCGTCGTTTCTTCCGTACGTCACGGCTCACTCCGTGTGGCGCGTCACGATCGGACCAGGCGTGTGATTGTCATCGCAGACAGGTCGTCAGGGAAACACAGGCCTTTGGCTATTGACCTTGCTGGAGCAGGCCAGAGAGATGTGCAGGTTTCCTTGGTTTAGTGGATGTCAGAGAGAGCAAGTGGGAGGAGGGAGCCGGTATTTAAGAGGGCCGGACGTGGTCCACCTTTGCCAGGAATCCCTGCTGGGAAGTGGGGATCCTCAGCCAGTTAGAGATGAGGGGTGTACTACGAAGTGAGATTAGAGGGTTAGCGAGGTATGATGAGTCTAAAGCCAGGATTTCCAGTACCACGAAGGTGGCTCTCTTTTAACCTGGCTAGATCACCATGGTAACTTACTCTGCAAGCTTAACCTGGTCCGGAGCAGGTTATGTGCAGAGTTTAGGCTCAAATCGGCTATAAAAAGCACCGCCATTTTACTTTCACCCAATCCTGTTGACCTGAGCGCCAGGATTGTGTAATGGAGGGAGAGTATTCAGAGACCGGACTGATCCGCTGGCTTCCCATGACGATATTCTCTATGAACGCTAGAGATTTTCATCTGAGGGAATACGTTACATTTGTAATCTGTTAGAGCCATATATTGGCAGCGCCACCAAACGCAGCCGTGCGCTCACAGTAGCGCAAACGGTGTGCGTTTCTTTGCCACGAGAACCTACATGCATTCAGTTGGTGATGCAGAAAATCTGAGCCAGAATACTGGATGCCGCTATTCACAAGGTTGTACTTGCTCTTACTGAACTGCTGAATATGTTTGTAGTATTCCCTGGCCATCTGCCCACGCTCAAATAAAAGAAGCATTTTACAAAATCGCAGGTAACATAAATTAATAGTCTATATATTGAAATCAGTGTGACGTGGAATTTCATGTGAAATGTTTTAATATAATTCATTCATAGGATTCCCCAGGGTGATAGGGTATCTATTAAAGTGGCCGGTGAGTGTGTATAACAGATAATATTAAATCTTAAATTAATTTCACAAAGCTTAAGCTAAAAACTAAAGTGATTTTCATTTATCATTCATAATGGGACAGTCAGACATACATAATGTTTAAATCTGCTGCATTAAGTTTAAAGTTTGAGCGCTCTAAAAGAGGGAGGGAGATTAATTAAGGTGGTGAAATAAATATAGTGGTGAAATAAATATAATTTACGAATTTACACGATCTGCAATTTTTTTGCCAGCACTCCTCTCTGGCTTTATTCGCACCTACAGTGTTGCTTTTGGTCGTAAAGATTTCTTTGAAATCCTCATAGCCCTGTATTATTAAAACCTGCTCCTCCTGACTGAAATATACGGACCGCGATCTATCCATTTGATCCGGAATAGGCGTCAAATGACGCGTCAAACGCCCCCTTTTATGTGAACGCGCACAGAGCAGAAAGCAGAAAGCCGCGGTTAACAAAGATAGTTGATAACCACCGCCGTGGTACCGGTTATCTCTGATCGCGAGTTTCAGGTTTGTTAAGCCAGCTCACCCAAAGAAAGCCTGGCTGTGTCGAACTTGCTTCGTAGTACAGCCCTCTGGTGTGACACCACTATCATCTTGTCGTAAAACCATAAACATTGCAAAGCATGTTGGGAGTTGCAGTCATTCCAGTGGTCCTTTGTCTCATAAAACCATGCGGTTTACTATAACACATGGCCTGTGGCTCAACACTTCTCTAACAAGAAATACTGATCTGATCCATAATATTATTACCTTTAAATCCCTTTCAAACCTGCAGAAGGACTGAAAATGCATCTAAGTTCTTGATCATTTATTGCGACTGATTTTTTTTACTTTTTGTTTAATTTTAAATACAAACCAGTGTCCCTTATGACAGAAAGAGCTGCTACACAAATTCAACTCTTTACTTGCGTACAATACAATACAAAAAAAAAACAAAAAACAAAAAAACAGTTACATATGTTTCACTGGAACATTCTGGTTTGTGGCCTGGCCAACAGATTGTTGTGTACAGGTAGCACAAAGCCACAGCTTTCACAGTGTGACTGCAGCCACCATTAGACGCATTTGGCATGTCAAACATTGCTCTCTCTCTCTCTCTCTCTCTCTCTCTGTGAGCTGTTTTACTGCTTAACATCCAGTGAAGAAACATTTGAAACTTGAAAAGATGTTCATACCCTAGGACAACTGCAGTCATAACCATATAGCAAAGCAATGATTTCCTGACACAATGTTGCATCCATCCCTTTTAAACACGACACACACACACGTAACCGAGTAGAGCGGGTCAGGGATCGACTGTTAGCTTAGATCCAGTTAGCCTTAGCTGTGGCTGGCAGGTACAAATGTAATTGTAGGTGGTGATCTAATAAAAGGCAGATAAAAAAAAAAACAAAAAAAAACATAACAAATAATTGAATACAAAATGTTAATTCTAGAAAAAAAACTAACCAAACTAACCAAAGTATCTAAAAAAAGATGGGGACTGCTAAAGAACGATTATGCTCCAGTTTGATCATATGAAGAGCTAAAATGCAGAGGAACGAGGTGAGAGGCCTGAATTATCTGGCTGACAGAGAACTGCTGGACTCCCTGCTGGCCTTAAGTTATATCAAACTTAATGTGGGTGGTTTTTCTTATCCGATTTGATGAATTCACTGGGGAGGTGTAGTGTACGGTTTGTGTGTGCGGAATTCATGCACCTGAACGGATCATCGGATGAATTTCTGTTGGGGATTTGTGGGTTGGCATAGTTAAACGGGTATGTTTTTAGGGTGATGTGTCCAAGCTGCTAAATTACAACTAGTGAAGAGGTTGGGTTACCCTCACGATTAAGCACACAGGGATACTCTTCTGTGTAGAAGCTTCTTCATCGGATCTCTTTATCTGGTGATATTATTCCCTTTACAGCTGGACATATTGGGTGTGTATCTATAATTGTATGTGTTGTGACTTGATAAAATGTGTAAAATGTAGTCAGAAAGTAAGTCCGATTCTTATGCATTTTTATTAAAATCGACTTTGTTAAGATGGTTGAAGAAAGTTCTGCGGCTAAAACATGAAAAACTTGAATACAGTTTAGTCTGCTTGGTAGGAGAGTTGCAGAGACGGAGCCTTTTCCCTCATGAAGAGCCAGTAGAAGATGGAGGAGCGGTGGATGTGGACATGTACCCATCAATTATGAGTCAAGCTGTTGAGGGTTTAGAAGTGGCCAATATAGAAAATGGGAAGGCAGGTGTTTTTCAGGAAATTAAAACCAATAAGGCTCTAGGTGAAGCAGAGAGGTTTTGTTCTGGTTGTCGTTGTTTTTTGGGAGAAATAAAGTCGATAATTGCACGACAGACAGGAGCTGTTGTAAACCAGATGCTGGTGACACAGACTTCACAGCCAGAGAAATCTGAGAGTACTCTTACGACTGATGCCTGAATGACAATAATCATGTTCCAGAGGGGAAATCACGGACGCATAGATTCAAAATTATTCGATAAACAGGTCATGGAGACCTGAACCCATTTTTAATATAACAATTACAAAAAAACATTTGTCAGAAGCAGAGGTCATGAAATATTGTTACTCTTGATCCAATGTTGACATGTATTTACAGAAATCATGAACTGGTATTTTTAACATGTGGCATTGACTTTATTTTATTTTTTTACAGCAGTGAGCTTAGGCCAATACTTTTCCTTTTAAAAAATAAGAATATATTCCAAAGAGAGTAATATATTTAAGACACATTTCTTCTCTGTTAAAAAACCTGTCAGATCCATTTATCTCTCAGCAGACACCAGATTACTGCAGTTACTCTCCAAAGAAATCTAGTAATTAGACAGATTTTCCCATTTGTGCCACATTTAAACTGACGGTTCTGTAAAACTCCTGTCACACCCAATATTTGAACACTTCAAGATCAACGGCATTCATCGAGCAATGTTAGATGCTGGACGGCTTTGTTGAGTTAAGCGACGCACCAACTTCTGAACCTCCTTTATTCACACAGATCTGTTTATTATTATTATTACCATATATGACTCCACAACCAGCTAGAAACACCACCGACTCAGTTAATGTGGAAGATTAATAACTTCCTCTGCAAAGAGCTAGATTGTCATGATGTAAGGCAGAATGGAGGACCCAAATGCAGAAGTTCCAAACAAAAAGGGTTTATTACACAAAAGAACACAAAATCCAAGATCCAAAAATACAAACTTAACATAAAATCCAGGGCTCAGGGAGAAGAGGAGTATAACGACCGGGGAAACAGAACAGAAATCCAAACGGGAAAACAAGCAGAACAACTGGCAGGGAAACTCACAGAACACAAGGCACAAGACAACAGACCAGCACAGACAAGAGAGATGACAAGACTTAAATACACAAGTCAACAAACGAGAGGCAGGTGCAGGGGATCAAGATAAACGAGGGGAAGAAAGCAAAGCGGAAAACAATGGTGACAAGACAGACCTTAAAGTAAAACAGGAAACAGAGCACACGAGAGAAAGGGAGTGACGCCAACTTGACAGACACACATACACAGTGCTGTCATGGCCGACCCAGGCCATGACACTATGCTGGACGGCTTTGTTGAGTTAAGCGACACACCAACTTCTGAGCCTCCTTTATTCACACAGATCTGTTTATTATTAAAACTATATATGACTCCACAACCAGCTAGAAACACCACCGACTCAGTCAATGTGGAAGATTAATAACTTCCTCTGCAAAGTTAATGAAATGAAATGAAAAAATACTTTATTTATCCCATAAAGGGAAATTCAATAATAATATTACATTACTTTACTTGAAAAGCTACGTCTAGCTCACAGCGATACAAAACATCTTATTACAGCTAAAGAGACTAAAAATAAAACTTGAGCATTAACAAACAAGGTGTAGAGATCTAAACTGTAAATATAATATTACATGAGATTATCATTACTATAACATGATCATGTATTTGTCTAAAGAGATAAAAGCGAGACTTCTAAAAAGCTATAATTTAATTTCAGTATCTAATCGAAGTGATGCTGACTCCAAGACGTGGGTCAGGCAGAAACAGAGACATTTAGATACCGTACTATCGTGCCAAAAATCTAAATTTGTGTCTTGCAAATGAAAGCTAATTTTCTACATTTTTTACTTCTAATTACAATATCAATTAGTCAGTTTTACAGCTGTCATGTGATGAGATGACATGATGATCATATGAATACAATTAAGAAGGTAAAGAAAACCAGTGGATGAATTTCATATCCCAAGAGCTTTGACGTCTGTGTAGATGGTTTCTTCTTCTCCATATTCTCTGTTGTGTGGTCCTGTTTTATGAGATTTTCTTTTGATGAAAACTCCTGAATAAATCAATGAGTCTTCATCAGTCTGAGGAGAGAAAAGAAATGGAACTAAGGACTGAGTAACAAATATTAAATTATGTTATGACTGGCTGCTTTAATATTTTTTATAATCACCTGCTGATTTTCCTGATTACTCCTGGTTGATGTCTCTGTTTGCAGATGACCTGTAACTAAATCAAAGAATAAAAACAGAGCACTAAGGTGAATCCAGAGTTGCCAGTCTGTCTTTGGCAGATCAGCAGAAGTGAATTACTCACCTTTAGACTGCACATTTGATTCTTTCTTTAGTTTTACGATTAAACAAATGAGGAAGGCAATGAGAATCAGACTTAAAGCCAAAGCAGCACACAGCAAGTGAATGACTACATTGTCCTCTCTGCAACTGCATGTGTTCACTGCTGACATAGAAAAGAAGAAACAGGAGAAAACAATGTAAGACAAACTAAATCAATGTTACTTTACATAATTGTGAAGTAGTATAAAGAAGTTACCTTCAGTGTGAATTTTAGATTGATTTGTAATGATTTTCTCTTCATTCCTGGTCACAGCACAATATGTCCAAGCATCAGGGCAGCTGAAGTTTGTGGAGCAGCTGTAGAAACATTTTGTCTTAGCGACTGCTTCAGAGTTCTCATGTCCATCGTCTCCATTGCTTTGAGTACAGTTGATATTTGCATGAGAATCATTTGATTTCATGTTAAAATAGAACATCCCATCATCTGCTAGACACAATTTAGTCTGAGAATCAGGAAGGACTGAACATTGGACAGTCGCTGAGTTTTCTGGACAGACTGGAGTAGATGAAGGGACTCTGGTGGGATCAGGTCCTGGTTCCCAGAGAGTTAAAAAAAAAAAAAGAATACATGTGTATAAAACATTTGTATGCACTTAAAAAAATCAGAATAATATTTTGTAAGGCTTTTGGTGTACTTACCCACAACTATCAGAGATGTTGCTTTCAAAAGTTCATTTTTATCTTTCAAACACATGTAAAGTCCGGTATCATTTAACTCTGCTTTTGTAAGTAGCAACTCAAGTGTTCCAGGCTCCTTTTTAACCTTAATGTTGTGACTTTTGGTGGATGTTTCTCCTAAAACTTCAGAAGATCTTCCCTCGATTAACCTCATCCAAGACACGGTTTTACTTGAGGTCCGTGAACAAGCCAGCTTCACATGATCTCCAGCCTTAATAGTCTTTGTCTCAAAGAGCTGAACATCAAAACAACCTGAAACAGAATCCCACAGAGTCAAAAATCACATTTTGTCTTCAAAATCAGCCAAAGAAATTAGAGACCTTAAAGTTCCACTTACATCCATCTCTGAGCATCAGCAGTAAATAAAGTACAATCAGCATACTTGAGTTATTCCACTGCAGCCTATTGTGATTCAACCAGTTCAAACCTTATTAAAAATGATTCACTCTAATGTGATCATATAAGCTGGGAGGAGACAGCTTCAAAGCAATCTGATTGGCTCCTTATAATGCTGCTGTTTCACTTCTCTATAACACTGGAAATAACACGAGCATTTCTTTCCAACCCAACACACGAGGCGTCACCAGCAGCCGCTCATATTAGTCCACGTTTGATGTCTACTGTGCACTTTTTTTTTAAGAGAACTAAAACATAAAAAAACATCAGTCCATGCAGTTTTTCTGATCCCACTGATTTCCATGGAAACAAATCTTTCATAGTTTTCAAACCACAAAGTGAACACTCAGCTTCATGAAAATGTTTTCCATAGATTCCTTTAAATGATCATATTTAAAAGCCAAGAAAACTGTCCAAGTTCAATGAGTTAAAACAGTACTTATCATCCTCATGTCATACTTGATATGTCTGACAATACTCTTTAATTTATACTCTTTATGTAGCTGATGTCTTGGTCAGCAGCTTCAAACATGACAATTTTCATGATTAATACTTGAGATTATTTTTAAGATCATTTTCAGCAGGTACAAGGCTATTTTCTATTGTTAAAGGGAGAAGCGTACAAGCCACAGTGAAAGAAATCGACCTGATATGTGTTTTACTTCCTGCTGTGATTTTGAATCTAACATGCAGTACAAACGACCCTAAATTGGAAGAAGATAAATAAAGTATGATTAGGAATAATTTAGATTACAAGTAATAAAACCCTGGAGGTCTGCACCGTCAAGCCTGTGAGGATGAGTCTTTATCTGCAGCTTTTTCCAGACCCACGTTATATAAATCTATGGTTAAAGTCAAGAGGTCAGAGTCATTTTTGAAAAAAGGTATTATTCTGTACGCCAAATAAAAAAGAAAAAAATCTAGATGTGTATTTATTGATGTTTGAAGTTAACAGATGACTCATAACAATGACTCTCTTAGATTATTCTCAACTGTGATGCAACTTTTTAATTTTTTTTAAGGCAGTGAAATTGCTAACCATATTTACTGGAGTATAAAACAAACATATTTGTAAATATTTATTGGATATAAAATGTACAGGTTTTATTGTGGAACTAACCTGTATGTCTTGAGACTGGAGAAGGGAAACAGTGCAACTGTAAATGTAAATGTAAAAGCCTGAACTTTGAACCTCAGCTATCAGCTCTAACAAGAAACGCTGATCTGATCCATAATATTATTACCTTTAAATCCCTTTTTAAACCTGCACTAAGACTGAAAATGCATCTAAGTTCTTGATCATTAATTGCGACTGATTTTTTTTTTTTACTTTTTTGTTTAATTTTTAATACAAACCAGTTTACTTCATGACAGAAATAGAGTCAGAGCTGCTACACATATATAACTCTTTACTTGCGTTCAATACAAAAAAAAACAAACAAACAAACAAAAAAACAGTTACATATGTTTCACTGGAACATTCTGGTTTGTGGCCTGGCCAACGGATTGTTGTGTACAGGTAGCACAAAGCCACAGCTATGGAAGTATTTCTGTGCCATCTGAGTTTGAATACGAATTTTTAAGATTGAAATTTTTCAGCATCAAAATCAGACTTTGAATTTTAAAAAACATCAGATTTCTAGCACTGAATTTTTTTTGCCTCTGAATTTCATTTTGTTAAAATAAATTCAGTGTTAAAAAAAAATTGTTGTCTTAAAATATTCAGTTTTTCAAAATTCAACACGCAAAGAAATTCAACACCCCAAAAAATTCAGTGTAAAAAAAAATCAACATCTCAAAAAAATTCAGTGTAAAAAAATTCAATTTCTAAAAAAAAAATCAGTGTAAAAAAAATTCAACCTCAAAAAATTCAGTGTAAAAAAATTCAACCTCAAAAAATTCAGTGTGAAAAGAACCAGACTCAACATCCGGGTCACCAGGGAGAAGCAATCGATCCCTGTCTCAATTCAGCCAACGTCCAGCCAATCACGTTACGCTCCATTGGTCATGTGACACCCACCCAGATAGTAAGACGGACCAGTCGGCCATGGCAGCAAACTCAGGTGATGGTGTATGGAAGTATTTAACTATTTAATAAATGTATTTTAAATGTTTAATACAAACAGCAAATAAAGTAAACAGACTCACTGCAGCACCAAGAAAGATAATTTTAGACACAATAGTTGGATATACAGAGATGTCTAGAGAGATATTATTTTGTTCTGTAACTGAATTTTCTAATAATAGAGAGGAGGCTTTAAATTTATTAAAGGTAGAAGCATCTTTAAGTAAACTTTAAGTATCATTAACGCAGCTTGAGGCCATGTCCTCTTTTTTAGAAATTAAAATATGGTCACCCTAACTCAGATACAACACTACAGTGATGTGATGTATCAGATAAGTCTCATTAGATGCAGTGTCCAATCAATAACTGATATCCATTAAATTTATACTTTGAAATTAAAATTTCATATATTTTTATATGTGGATTAGCTACTATAGTTCTGAAACCATATAATTTATTTTACACACTTAAAACATGTTGGAAGAAAGAAAAACGATTAGAGGGAATGAGGTGAGAGGCCTGAATTATCTGGCTGACAGAGAACTGCTGGACTCCCTGCTGGCCTTAAGTTAAGTCAAACTTAATGTGGCTGGTTTTTCTTATCTGATTTGATGAATTCACTGGGGAGGTGTAGTGTACGGTTTGTGTGTGCGGAATTCATGCATCTGAACGGATCATCGGATGAATTTCTGTTGGGGATTTGTGGGTTGACATAGTTAAACGGGTATGTTTTTAGGGTGATGTGTCCAAGCTGCTAAATTACAACTAGTGAAGAGGTTGGGTTACCCTCACGATTAAGCACACAGGATTACTCTTCTGTGTAGAAGCTTCTTAATCGGATCTCTTTATCTGGTGATATTATTCCCTTTACAGCTGGACATATTGGGTGCGTTTACATGGGAAGTTTAATTCCTCTTTAATTCAGAATTAAAGTTAAAGCCGAATAAAAGTTACCATGTAAACACTTAATTCCATATGAAAATGTCAATTCCGAATTAACTTAATTCCGAAGTAAGTGGCTGGTTTATTCCCATTTTAATTCCGCATTAAGTAATTCCGCGGTCATGTATACACTCATTTCTCTTTAAATTAATTCCCGTCTTTCTGCGCATGCTCGTTCTCTTGCCCGTCTATTGCGATGACGCTTATATTCCGGCAGCACGCAGTAAACGGTGTTCAAGAGCAGAGACGATTTATTTAATAAATAGCTTGGAGGAACTGGAAATAATTAAAAGAACAGATTGCAGGAAACATAAAAATTGTGAGCTTTTCAAAGCGGCCAGGTTAAATGAAGGAGGTTTCGCAGATAGAGACGCCACCCAGGTCAAAAATAAGTGGAATGTTGTTGCTAATCAATTAGCTAAGTTTGTTTTCTTCTGGTAGATGTAAAGACGTCTGCCCCCCTATCCAATCAGAACCCTTCCCAAAACCCAGACCTAAAGCGGAGTTGGATAAAGCCGAACTAACGTGTTTTCCATGTAAACCTTAATTTGGAATTACTATATCCATGTAAACTCGAAGGAAAATAGTTTAATTCGGAATTATTTGATTCCTAATTTTAATTCCGAATTAAAAAACATCATGTAACCGCAGCCATTGTGTGTGTATCTATAATTGTGTGTGTTGTGACTTGATAAAATGTGTAAAATGTAGTCAGAAAGTATTCTTATGCATTTTTATTAAAATCGACTTTGTTAAGATGGTTGAAGAAAGTTCTGCGGCTGAAACATGAAAAACTTGAATACAGTTTAGTTTGCTTGGTAGGAGAGTTGCAGAGACGGAGCCTTTTCTCTCGTGAAGAGCCAGTAGAAGATGGAGGAGCGGTGGATGTGGACATGTACCCATCAATTATGAGTCAAGCTGTTGAGGGTTTAGAAGTGGCCAATATAGAAAATGGGAAGGCAGGTGTTTTTCAGGAAATTAAAACCAATAAGGCTCTAGGTGAAGCAGAGAGGTTTGTTCTGGTTGTCGTTGCTTTATGGGAGAAATAAAATTAATAATTGCACGACAGACAGGAGCTGTTATAAACCAGATGCTGGTGACACAGACTTCACAGTCAGCTAAATCTGAGAGTACTCTTACGACTGTTGCCTGAGTGACGATAATCATGTTCCAGAGAGGAAATCACGGAAGCATAGATTCAACATCATTCGATAAACCGGTCATGGTGACCAGAGCCCATTTTTAATATAACAATCACAAAATAGACATTTGTCAGACGCAGAGGTCATGAAATATTGTTACTCTTGATCCAATGTTCACTTGTATTTACAGAAATCATGAACTGGTATTTTTAACATGTGGCATTGACTTTATTTATTTTTTTTTTTACAGCAGTGAGCTTAGGCCAATACTTTTTCTTTTTAAAACATAAGAATACATTCCAAAGAGAGTATTATATTTAAGACACATTTCTTCTCTCTTCTTCTTTCTCGTGCAAAATTTCGTTATGCCTGCATAATTACAATAAAGAGACTTGAATCTTGAATCTTGAATCTTCTCTGTTAAAAAACCTGTCAGATCCATTTATCTCTCAGCAGACACCAGATTACTGCAGATACTCTCAAAAGAAATCTAGTAATTAGACAGACTTTCCCATTTGTGCAACATTTAAACTGACAGTTTTATAAAACTCCTGTCACAACTAATATTTGAACACTTCAAGATCAACAGCATTAATCGAGCAATGTTAGATGCTGGACGGCTTTGTTGAGTTAAACGACGCACAGACTTCTGAGCCTCCTTTATTCACACAGATCTGTTTATTAAAACTATATATGACTCCACAACCAGCTAGAAACACCACCGACTCAGTTAATGTGGAAGATTAATAACTTCCTCTGCAAAGTTAATAAATATTACATTACTTTACATGATATTCTACGTCTAGCTCACAGTGATATAAAACATCTTATTACAGCTAAAGAGACTAAAAATAAAACTTGAGCATTAAAAAACAATGTGTAAAGATTTAAACTGTATATATAATATTACATGACATTATCATTACTATAACATGATCATGTATTTGTCTAAAGAGATAGAAGCGAGACTTCTAAAAAGCTATAATTTTATTTTAGTATCAAACCGAAGTGATGCTGACTCCAAGACGTGGGTCAGGCAGAAACAGAGACGTTTAGATACCGTACTATCATGCCAAAAATTTAAATATGTGTCATGCAAATGAAAGCTAATTTTCCATTTTTTTTTTACTTCTAATTACAATATCAGTTAGTCAGTTTAAAAGCTGTCATGTGATGAGATGACACGATCAGATGAACAGAATTAAGAAGGTAAAGAAAACCAGTGGATGATTTTCATATCCCAAGAGCTTTGACGTCTGTGTAGATGGTTTCTTCTTCTCCATATTCTCTGTTGTGTGGCCCTGTTTTACGAGATTTTCTTTTGATGAAAACTTCTGAATAAACCAATGAGTCTTCATCTGTCTGAGAACAGAAAAGGACTGAGTAACAAATATTAAATTATGTTATGACTGGCTGCTTTCATTTTTTTTTTTTATAATCACCTGCTGATTTTCCAGATTACTCCTGGTTGATGTCTCTGTTTGCAGATGACCTGTAACTAAATCAAAGAATAAAAACAGAGCACTAAGGTAAATCCAGAGTTGCCAGTCTGTCTTTGGCAGATCAGCAGAAGTGAATCAACTCACCTTTAGACTGCCCATTTGATTCTTTCTTTAGTTTTCCGATTAAACAAATGAGGAAGGCAATGAGAATCAGACTTAAAGCCAAAGCAGCACACAGCAAGTGAATGACTACATTGTCCTCTCTGTAACTGCATGTGTTCACTGCTGATATAGAAAAGAAGAAACAGGAGAAAACAATGTAAGACAAACTAAATCAATGTTACTTTACATAATTCTGAAGTAGTATAAAGAAGTTACCTTCAGTGTGAAGTTTAGATTGATTTGTAATGATTTTCTCTTCATTCCTGGTCACAGCACAATATGTCCAAGCATCAGGGCAGCTGAAGTTTGTGGAGCGGTTGTAGAAACAGTTTGTCTTAGCGACTGCTTCAGAGTTCTCATGTTCATTGTCTCCATTTCTTTGAGTACAGTTGATATTTGCATGAGAATCATTTGATTTCATGTTAAAATAGAACATCCCATCATCTGCTAGACAGAATTTAGTCTGAGAATCAGGAAGGACTGAACATTGGACAGTCACTGAGTTTTCTGGGCAGACTGGAGTAGATGAAGGGACTCTGGTGGGAGCAGGTCCTGGTTGCCAGAGAGTAAAAAAAAAAAAAAAAGGATACATGTGTATAAAACATTTATATGCACTTAAAAAAATCTGAATAATATTTTGTAAGGCTTTTGGGTTACTTACCCACAACTATCAGAGATGTTGCTTTCAAAAGTTCATTTTTATCTTTCAAACACATGTAAAGTCCGGTATCATTTAACTCTGCTTTTGTAAGTAGCAACTCAAGTATTCCAGGCTCCTTTTTAACCTTAATGTTGTGACTTTTGGTGGATGTTTCTCCTAAAACTTCAAGAGATCTTCCCTCGATAAACCTCATCCAAGACACAGTTCTTCCTGACCTGCGTGAACAAGCCAGCTTCACATGATCTCCAGCCTGAATAGTCTTTGTCTCAAAGAGCTGAACATCAAAACAACCTGAAACAGAATCCCACAGAGTCAAAAATCACATTTTGTCTTCAAAATCAGCCAAAGAAATTAGAGACCTTAAAGTTCCACTTACATCCATCTCTGAGCATCAGCAGCAAATAAAGTACAATCAGCATACTTGAGTTATTCCACTGCAGCCTATTGTGATTCAACACGATTCAAACCTTATTAAAAATGATTCACTCTAATGTGATCATATAAGCTGGGAGGAGACAGCTTCAAAGCAATCTGATTGGCTCCTTATAATGCTGCTGTTTCACTTCTCTATAACACTGGAAATAACACGAGCATTTCTTTCCAACCCAACACACGAGGCGTCACCAGCAGCCGCTCATATTAGTCCACGTTTGATGCCTACTGTTTACTTTTTTTTTAAGAGAACTAAAACATAAAAAAACATCAGTCCATGCAGTTTTTCCTGATCTCACTGATTTCCATGGAAACAAATCTTTCATAGTTTTCAAACCACAACGTGAACACTCAGCTTCATGAAAATGTTTTCCATAGATACCTTTAAATGATCATAATTAAAAGCCAAGAAAACTGTCCAAGTTTAATGAGTTAAAACAGTACTTATCATCCTCATGTCATACTTGATATGTCTGACAATACTCTTTAATTTATACTCTTTATGTAGCTGATGTCTTGGTCAGCAGCTTCAACCATGACAATTTTCATGATTAATGCTTGAGATTATTTTTAAGATCATTTTCAGCAGGTACAAGCCTATTTTCTATTGTTATAGCGAGAAGCGTACAAGCCACAGTGAAAGAAATCGACCTGATATGTGTTTTACTTCCTGTTGTGATGTTGAATCTAACATGCAGTACAAACGTCAGTACAATGCCAGAGACATGACCCTGAATTTAAAGAAGATAAATAAAGTATGATTAGGAATAATTTAGATTCAAAGTAATAAAACCCTGGAGGTCTGCACCGTCAAGCCTTAGAGGATGAGTCTTTATGTGCAGCTTTTTCTAATCACATGTCATACAAATCTATGGTTAAAGTCAAGAGGTCAGAGTCATTTTTGAAAAAAGGTATTATTCTGTACGCCAAATAAAGAAGAAAAAAAACTAGATGTGTATTTCTTGATGTTTGAAGTTAACAGATGACTCATAACAATGACTCTTGTAGATCATTCTCAACTATGATGCAACTTTTTAATTTTTTTTAAGGCAGTGAAATTGCTAACCATATTTATTGGAGTATAAAACAAACACATTTGTAAACATTTATTGGATATGAAATGTACAAGTTTTATTGTGGAATTAACATAACAAACAAATGTTAATTCTAGAAAAAAAAAAATCCTCCAAACATTAACCAAAGTATCTAAAAAAGATGGGGATTGCTAAAGAATGATTATGCTCCAGTATGAAGAGCTAAAATGCAGAGGCTGCTGCAGGGGCACAAATGGAGAGGCCTGAATTATCTGGTTGACAGAGAACTACTGTACTCCGTGCTAGACACACACAGACAGACACATACAAAAAAACACTACCCGAGGGGAGTGATGGAGCAGCAGTGAGAAACCCTGATCTCCAAATCTCTCCACCTTCAGAGGTGACCAAGCTCGTCTTAGGACCTACAGCAAAAGGAGTCCAATGTTTATAGCACAATGTCTAGCCCCAAAGTACATCTCTGACATGTTAGAGCCATATGAACCAACCCGGACTCTGAGAACCTCAGGTAGTGGTCTCCTGCTGGTGCCCAGAGTCAGGACTTAATAAGGTGAAGCTGTGTTTCAGTTTTATGCTCCTAAAATCTGGACCAGTCTTCCAGAAGATGTGAGACAGACCTGAACTCTGACAATGTTCAGATCCAGACTGAAAACAGTTCTGTTTAGATGTGCAGATGACGACTGAAAGGATTTTATCTGCACTCTTCATTTTTAATTTCATTTTTAATTCATTTTGTATTTAATTTATTCTTTTTTTCAAATTCATTTTTTAAATTTAATTTATTAATGATTATTTTAATGCTCGTATAATTTATGGAATGACTCTATTTTCCTCCTTGTGATTTTATGCACTTAAGCACTTTGAATTGCCTTGTGTACAAATTGTGCACTACAGATAAAGTTGCCTATAATTAGGGTCAAATGATGAGACCATCTGAACACTAATTTCAAACACTAAAACTAAAAACAAATAAAAATGCAGTAACCAATGGCAACTAAACAAATGCAATTAGTGTAATCCAGCAAAGTTCCCAGGCCAGCTGACACGCCAGGAAGCACCCAAGTGGAGCAGCGAGCAGCGACTGTACTAAACAGCATCAGGTTAAGCAGTGCTGGCGCAGGAGGTGGCAAGCAGGCCTGCAGCCCCCCTGCACCCCCCTCACATGATATTTAAATGCTACCCTGATGAGGAATGTTGGTTGGCTGCGCTGTCGTACGTAACTTGATGTCAAGTTGTCCGGGGGCTTGAATGTGACACGGCTACACGTGCACACATGTAAAAAGCTGCATACAAAGAATGACAGACAAATGAACAATAGCGAATGTAATATTCAAATTAAAACAAAAGATTAGTCATAACTTTACTCTCTTTATTTTGTGTCCTTTGTTTTCTTTACTTTGCCTCTGTATGAACCAAGTGTGTTGATGATAAAGAGGAGATGCAGTCACCACTGACAGAGAAATGATGCATGGAAACTCAAGCATCGCTGTGGTTTGGCTATGTGTAAAAACAAAGGGGCTTTTCTTCCTGTTTTACCCACCGCTTGATCTCAAGAAGCTGACCCTGAACTGCTATTTTATCTTAGTTTATAGAGAAGTAGAATAACATAAAAATGAACTGATACTAATCTCAGAACAACTCACAGGAAGAACTAAGGGGCACATAACATCTGTTCAGTCATTTGAGATTTCTGTAGTTTGGTACTTTTCTTTGGTATAATACATACTGTCCTGCCTTGGTCCTTCCGTTAAGAGCTGGAATTTGAAAAATGTTTGCAAAATTGCGATAATTGTTATTTGCTTGAACGCCTCACTTAATCAGAGTACAGTGATCCCTTATTTTTTTTTTAATGGGGACCAGCACCCCCACACGAAAATCAAAATCTGCGAATTGAAGCCGGAGCCCCCCGAGCCTAAATAATGTGTTTAAAATATGTTTTAAAAAAAATGCAAAAAAGTAGCGAGGCACTGCAGCGAAACAAGACAAAGGCTCAACTGTGGTCTTTCTGTTACCTTCACAGCCTCTGGTCTCTGAACTGTAGTAAAGAAACTGCTGGTATTGTGCTATTTTTGGCTCGTAATTAGCGGCTAACATGCTAACAACAACAAAAGAAAAAGTCTGGTTTTCTCTGCATGGAACAGGCACTTTAATCTGGCACTGTAGGAACTTGTAACATCACACAGGATGTATTGTTGGCATGTTGTTGTGTGTTTTTGTGTAGGTAGAAATGCTTCTGCTTTATAAAACTGTGGCATTTTTATTTGTTCTATCGGTGAGTCAATAAAGCTGAAACAATAAACAGACGTCACTCAACTAAAATTACCCTGCTGAAGCCTTTAGCAGCTCTGCTCTTACGTCATTTGTGGTTGGAGCTCATGGTTCTGAGGAAACAGCTTCAGTGGCTGGTCGAAGGCCGGGGGATCAGCCAACCACAGCTTCTCTCTGTTAGTCTACTTTTTGCATGTGGCTTTGTTTGCTGTTGTCATGACAACAGGGAGATCAGCTGTGAGATCAGTGGATTTTGCACCTACACAAGGCGGAGATAAATTGTGTTTAATGTAACATCAGTTGTCATAACTATTGTCAGCAAATGTCTGTGCTTGTGTTTCCATGTGCACATGGAGGACAACCAAAGACATTACTGATAACTCTGTGGTCTTGCTTTGATAGATTTATAGTTTTCAAAAGCCCCCTGTGTGACGTCACCCATAGGTTTTCTAAAGAATCTGTTTTTCTTTGCTTTAGATGCTATATATTCTGCTCCAACAAACCTGCCAAAGAGATTAATTGATCCATTGATTTGAACCAGATTTGTTGCAGCGGGGAAACATCTAAAACATGCAGGGCATGTTGAGGACTGGAATAAGGGAGCACTGCCATATTGGTAGAGGTGGACTGGTAATCTGTACATTCTAGAAAAGTCCAGAACGGACGTCAGCCCTGTTCAATAACCAAAATTTTCAGTCTATCAACTAACAGCGGGGGGCACTAAGATGATCATTTATCAGATAAAGGCCTAAAAACCAACAAAGCAGACTAATGTGCGTATCTGTCAGCAGAAAGATGGCAAGCAGAAAACGCAAGGAGCAAGGTGGATGGGAAAAATTTTAACTAAAGAAAGCCAAGTCACTTGATGCTTCAAAATATAGAAAGCTCACAGAGCTTTTTGGCAGCAGTGCAACTGCAAGCAGTAGCAGTAACGCTGATGTCGACTTAGACGATGGTGTCGACCAAAACACTAAAGTATCATCACCAAGCAAGACTGAGAGCAGGGTGGACATCCAACCTGACCAATCACAGGCTGATGAGGGGATTTCACCGGAGGTGGAGGTACCGGTAAATGACAACGACATTAAACCATAGCATTAAACAGGTTACGGTTCTGGATTTGTGGTGTGATGTTGAGAAATATGTGGCTTATTGCTGTCTAAACAAACATCTAACTAACAAGCATGCCATTTATAAATAGATGAGGAAGAACAAAAGTCCACAATTTCATATATTTACCTCTGCATAAATCATGCAGATTAGGCTCTTTACGTTCAAGAGAACCAAAAGTTTGAGGGGGAGAAGTGTTTTCCATTTTGGCACTATTTATCTTTGTCTTCTCTTTCATGGTGCATGGTGGTGCAATGTCTGTGGAATAGGCTAAAAATGTTGTTTGAAGGATCATTGGTTGAATGGTACCTCAACTGACCACAGTAGCATTGCATGGGGCAATTTAATTATAAAAATCAGTATAATGTTGGGGTCCTACGATAGGATTTGCTAGGTAATCTAGCTACATACTTGTAGCTGCTCTGCCACTGGCTATCACCTAGCATCTTCCTGCCATCTTTCTCTGAATTCTCTAAATCTCAGAATTTGTTGAAAAGAATCACCCAGAAAAAGTGTTCACTACTCGGGCTATCACTCACCATGTTGGTGTTTGCCTTGCACATTTTCAAAGGATTGTTAAAAGCCGACAAAAGCAAATGTCCTTGGATCGGTTCTTTACAAAACGTCAGGCAAAAACCACTGCTTAGCACAAAAAAAAAAAAAAAAAAAAAAAATTCTGCTTCAAGATTGAATTGCATACATACATTAGTTGGTTATGCCAGATGACCACTGACCATGAATGTAAGTGCAGATGAAAAAAAAAAAAACACTGCTGAGAGATAACATGAACCAAAGAAGGCAAAAGGTGATAACGATAGCAGTTAAAAGGAAAATGAACATAATTATTATTCTTTACTTTATTATTTCTTTTTTATTATGTACAACTCTCATTTTCTGTTTATTGTGCAGTAATCTCATGGTAACATGTATTTGTTACATGTTTTGATGCATTTTTATGATTTATAAAAAAAATTATGTCTGGGGCTTCGAACTGATTAGGGCGTTTACATGGAAAACGCATCTCTACTTATGAAATTTTCAGGTTACGAAACTACTTCCAGAACCAATTAATTTGTAAATAGAGGTACAACTGTATTAGTGTTCTTGAGTTCTTGAATAAACAATCATAAATAGTGCGCATGTGTAGGTGTTGTTATGACAATGACAATATATCACAAGAGCACCCCCCCAGTTATTGGTAGGCCTACTGAGGGGGGAAGTCCTGGGCTGTTGTTTAGTCCCAGTCTGTCCCTGCAGACAGTCTGTCCCTGCATATTGGAACTTCACCCCACCCTGGTTTATCCAATAACTTGGTAAATGGGTAGAACCAACAAAATTGGCAACAGGAACATTGGAACATGTCCACCGAGCCTCAGTCACCACAAGTTTGTCTAAACTAATGCTAAGCTATGATGCTGTCTAGTGTTACCGCAGCGTTTCCCCAAGGTTTGAGGTGGGGGGATCAGACAGACACAAACAGGAAACATGGTCGGTGGGAGGGAAGGTGGGTTTTGTCAGACAAAAAAACTAAACAAAACAAAACTTATTAATATATAGTACATAACTTTACTTTTGTCTTTTTGTCCAATAACATAACATATAGACAACATACAGTATTTGATGAGCTCCTGCTGTTCGCTTGTCTATTTTATAAGTATCTCAAGTGGACTGTTTTCTTGTTCCTATTGTGATATATTTAAACTGTAAAAATTGTCAATAAAGTTGCATCATGAAGGAAGGATAAAAAAAATGAGCATGTGAATAAGTGCTTGTGTGAGTGTATTGCTCTGTACAGTTGAATTAGCATTTTATTGTTTAGTTATTAAAGCTTATTTATTCCTTCACACTATACACTGTACAGGTGCAGGACTTTAAGAGAAATGCACCCAAGTTATTTTAAAACAAATTGTGACTGGTAATTTCTTTCATTTCTTCTTTTAATGCAAAGAGTTTGACATGATTACCAAAATAGAGTAGGAATTTATCTGTTTCTTACACAAATATTACTTCAGCTTTTTTTTTAAACCCTATGTATTATGCATGGGGGCTACAAAATAAGTTTTAAAAAAAAAGGTTTTAAAATTTCAGTTCCCTATCGTGACTGGAACATTCTGGTTTGTGGCCTTCATCACGCTCAGCAAACTGTTGACCAAAAACATATTAATCTGACAGTAGAGTGCACTGGTAGCACAAAACCACAACCTTCATCCTGTTTGCATCTAACATGTCGAACATTCATTCTGTGGTCTGCTTTGTTGCTCACTGTCCAATACAGACGCATTTGAATCTTAAAAAGTCACGACCATATACTCAAAAAATGATTTCCTGACACAACGTGGCATCTGGCTTCTTTAAACACATGCGCGCACAGAAAAAAGTAAAATAACTATAACCGCAACATTCCATGTAACAAAAGATCAACCATAACTTCACTTTCTTTACTTTCTGTCTTTTATCTTCTCCATTTCACCTCTGTATGCACAAAACATTTATGAGATGATAAAGGGAAAGGTGCAGTCACCACTGACAAACAAGTGAAGCATGGAAACTTAAGCGTCGCTGTGGTTTGGCTCTCAAAGAGGGGGTGTGAAAACAAAGGGGCTTTTCTTCCTGTCTTACCCACCGCTTGATCTCAAGAAGCTGACCTTGAACTGCTATTTTATCTTAGTTTATAAGGAAGTGGATTAACATTAAAAATTAACTGATATCAGAACAACTCACAGGAGCAGCTAAAGGGAATATACCACATCCGTGAGTCTCTCTGGGATGCTGCTTTTCTGTCGCAGTTCCTGACACATGATACACAGTCATTCTGGCACGAGCTAGATCTGGAAAAAATGTTTTCACAATTATGATTACAAGCTTGAAAGACTTAATTAGACTATGGCTTAGTTGGCACAATGATGGACTGACAGCATCTGAATTTGTATTTGAACTTTCTTTTAGTAAAAAAAAAAAAAAAGTGAAACAACAAGCAGACGTTGGTCAACTAAAATTAGCTGAAGGCTTTTGCAGCTGTTTCATACTTGATATGTGGTTGAAACACATGGTCTGATCTGTTCTGAGTAAACAGTTTCAGTGGTTGGTCAAACAGCCAACCACAGCTGCTGTCTGTTAGTCTGCTTGTTGCATGTGGCTTCGCTTGTTGTTGTCATGGCAACAGTGAGGCTAGCTGTGGCACCAGTGAAAGGATTTTATATTTAATATTTTGCTACTTTGTGTTTCCATGTGCACAAGAAGGAAAACCAAAGACAATAAGGTCATTTTCAGCGCAGATGCTCAGAGCTATGCTCTGTTGGTACAACTAGTAACATTAATAACACTGTGGAAGTGCATTGATAGATTTTTAAAACGTCCCTGTTCCTATTGTGACATATTTAAACGGTCAAAATTATCAACAAAGTTGCATCATGAAGGAAGGATAAAAAATAAACATGTGGATAAGTGCTGTGAGTGTAATTTACTGTACAGTCGATTTGTGCATTTTATTTCTCGTTATTAAAGCTTATTTATTCCTGCACACTTATAAATGCATTTAGATCTGATGTTGCTGCAACCTTCTATCAACAGTTAAGATGGATCTTTTTTTTCCCCTCTCCTCCCCAGGAGCATGTGTCAGTAAAATCCCTGGTCTGTAAATGTAAAATATTCTGCATCAAGAGAAAAAATATGTTGGAAAACACATTCTGATTTTTGCAGAATTCAGATAATTATAAAATAAGCAATTAAAAGGTGTTGTAAGGCTGAAAGGCTTTTCACAGCTTATAGTAAAGACAAATAACACCATGGTGTCCTGCCTTTGTTTGCAGCTTCTGACTGAAATGCAGCAGGGGAAGCAGTTAGCTGTTAGACTTCACTTTCCTCCTGCTAAGAAAGGGAAAAAGGATGAAGGATATTGCTTGTGATTGAACATAACTTCCTTAAGATCTGTGGCCTGGTTCTCACCACTTCCCCTTAGATGCATTTGATACATTTATCTGACTCAAAGGGCTCACAGGTGCTGGTTTTAAAAGGAAACTTAAAGGGACAATGGAAGCAGATGTTAACTCACCAGAAACCTGCACTACAGCGTAACTGTAGACCAAGTGAACACAAGTAAACACCTAAGTTCATTATTTTACTAAATTTGTTTTGTAATTTGCATTAGGTCTACTTTCTTTGAGTTGTTTTAAGGTGTTACATTTTCATTTGATATCTTGTTGTCTTTGCTTCAATAAATTCACATAATCCTTTTTTCTCACGGTGCCTTTGACTTTGTCCTCCTGCAGCAAAGCAGCCCCAGAGCATGATGCAGCAGATTCCTGCAACATTCCCCCCTCTTTCTTCAACACATATTAATGAATAATGTGACCAAACAGTTCACTTCTGGCCTCATTTAACCAAAGGGCATTTCTCAAAAATTAATATCTTTGACATTACACACCAGAGGTTGGTTGGTTTTGTTTTCCTGTGATGTCATGCATTAATGACAGCCTTGTATATGAAGTTCTGGCCTAAAGTGCCATAGATGTGCCAAATAATTAACTCAAATGTTGTCAGTAGCACATGAATTTTTCCAAGCTTTTTAAGCCCACAGTCAATGTCGTGTTTGAACATTTCTGACTTTGAAATGAAGAAGAAGAAAAAAAAGAACCCTAACTGTCCTAAAAATACTGTCATGGAGAAAATAAAGATTGTATATATTTTTTCGAACCTGTATACAACTCTGTTTGAAAAGTACGATGTTGTGGAAAAAAATAAGATCGATTTTCAATGAGAAAATCAAATTAGAATTTATTAAAGAGAAAAGAAACAAAAACTTATGTGCACATAAGGAGAGCTGTCAGTCAGCATTTCACAGAATACTGAATGAGGACTGTCTTTACAGAGAGGAGGATTTTATTTTGTACCAAGACAAAGAGATGTTGATTCCTCTACATCAGCCATTCTCAAACTTTAGAATACCAAGGCTCAATTTGAAATGTGAAAAATCTCCACAGCCCACTGAAACCTTTAAGAACAACTGTCATCAACATACAGAACAAGGAACCATGATCCGGTATCAATGTAAGGGGTCAACAAATAAGGTGACGCTTGTCATAATAAATTAAGATGACAGTAGAATAACACTTAACCAGTTTGTTTTATTACTTCTTAATGTTTTTTTAATCATGTCATTAATATTTTACAGTAATTAAAAACATATTTAAAAAAGATTGAGGATTTAAAACACATTTGTTTAATTTTAATGACCTCTCACGGCCCACCTGCAGTCCCGCAACGGCCCACCAGGGCCCACACTTTAAGAATCACTGCTCTACAATTTTTGCATACGAAGTGGATCACAGCAGGTGGTGGGGAAGACAAAGGGACATTTGTCTTAAATGAGACTGATAATTGAATTCAGGGATGTTATACAGTTCCTTGATCAAGAGTTAAGTTACTTGATGATAAGTGAATTTAGGAATGTTTATTCAGAGTCGCAGCTTTTTCTTGATCAATGAATCACAGCTGTCATCTCTTGCCTTTTGTCAGACATTTGGTCTGTTGATTATGATGTGTATTGGTTTTGAGAAGACAAATCACTTTTAAACATATTATTAAAGACAAATAAAATGAACAAAATTACAAGAGGAATAAACCAAATAAAAATTTCCTCCACATGCTACTGATGCACTTTACAACTAATGTGGCATTAATGTAGGCAATTTATATATATGTGTGTGTGTGTAGTGTGTGTGAGTGAGAGAGAAAGAGAGAGAGAGGGAAGCAAGCAATTGAGAAAATGCACAACCAAAAGTGAGACATTGTATCAAGACAACATTATATTATACATCATACTTTTCTTTTTTAATAGGCTCCAGCCCCCGTAACCATAAGAAGGGTAAAGCGGGTAAAGGAAAAGAAAGGGGGATTTTTGCTGAGAAATAATATAGAAGAAATAAATGACACATGCTGAAAACTCAGAGTTGTAACCTTTAATCCAAACATTTGTGCTCCTGTACATGCAGTTTAGGACCAACGGTTTAATATTACAATTCAATATGATTTTTTACTATTAGTTATTGCATCGGATTTATAATAATTAACTTTTCAAGTAATAGGATAAAAACAAACAAACAAACACAAAACTGTAATTACACCAAACAGAACACAATTAAAATGATAGAAATTAAAATGATACGATAAGAGATTTAGTTTTATGCAGCATAGAATTACCATCTCCAGGTGAAAAACAAGCTACATTTTACAATATTTTTCATGGATCATAAAAACAAACAAACAAAAAAATAATTACTTACATTGCTATTAATGATCAAATTTATTGCCTTGTTAATTAATCTCCTGTGCACCAACATTAGTGTAGACTGCTTCTGTTGTTGCCCCTTTCACATAGTCCACGTTCTGGCTGTTTTCCACCTTGTGAAGTTTGGTGCAGAATAAACCAATGCGTCTTCATCTTTCTGAGGGAAAGAATTCAACTTATTGAATATTATTGTAAGAGAAATGGAGGTAATTAGGGAAGAGCAAATATTTTCTCCCTTTACCTGTTCCCTTTGCTCATCAACTCTGGTTGTTTCAGCATCTGTTAGAGAAGCAGTACAGAAACTCCAGATGAAGAATGAAATCTCATTGTTTTAACTGTTCTACAGAATCATGTCTGATGTGTTACCATTGGAAGTATCAGAAGTTTTCTTCTTGATGGCATAAATGAGGAGGGCTATAACGAGCAAGCTTGCAGTCAAAATGGCACAAAGCAGAATAAGAACTGCATTAGCTGTCTGCAAATCCCACGGTTTTGGTGCTGCAAAAATAAAAGTACCTTTTAATGATACAAAATTATTTTGGCAATATTATACATTAAATGTTTTTGATGAGTTTAATGGACAGATTCTAAATTGTCAGCATCGTAATTAAAAATTGCATAGATACCTTTGATCTCGAGTTTGGTTCCATCTCCAAATAAAATCTCCCCACATGTGGCCACAGCACAGTAGTAAGTCCCGGCATCAGTGGAGCTGACGGTCTTGGAGAAGCTGTAGACACATTTCTGAGCAGAGCGAAGCTCGGGTCTATGCTTACAATCAACAGCACTGTTGCCGTGAGCATAAATCAAACTGGGTTGAGATTCATCTGATCCAGCTCTGAACCAGTACACACTGTGATCTCCTGGACATGTTTTCATCTCAGAGTCAGAAAAGACTGAACAGTTCAGAGTCACTGGTTCTCCTGGATGAACTGGATCAGATAGAGGCTCTTGGATGACAGCCGTGATATCTGGTTCTGGTCCTGGTAATTGGAAAACAAACAAACAAACAAACAAATCATGAATGTTTAAATTAAACTATGAAGAAGAGACTCAAAAAAATGTTAATTCATCAATATAAATTAAACTGTTTTATTTTACCTTTAATCCTCAGAAATACTCCCTTCAGAAACGTCATGTCTAACTGTTGGACTTTAATACAGTAGTAAAAACCAGTATCACTTAGCTCAGCTTCTTTAATACGAACAATAAAGGTTTGAGGCCCTTGTTTTGCTGAAATGCGAGGAGTCTTATTAACACCATCATAATCAAAGGAGAATGTTCCTCCCAAGAATTCAGGCCTATTTCCAGGAAGAACTCTGATCCAAAACAAGTTTGCTGCATGCTCAGATGTCAGCCGGGAACATGTGAGAGTCACATCATCTCCAGCACTGGCAGTTTGAGTTTCAAACATCAGATTATCTTTGCATCCTTTAAATAAAATCAAAGAGAACAGTGAGAGACATAATTACACATGCCAAGGGGGAAAAAACAGGTGCAATAAATGTATAGAGAAGCTAACTTTACACTTACGTCCCACTCTGAACAACAGCAGTAAAAAGATGATCAACATTTTGTCATGAATCAAAGAGTGTCTATATTTATGTAAAACTGCATCTTTGCCTGCATCACAAGATTGTTCATGTTGATATAATCATGAAAGTGGGAGGGATTCATTTCAAAACAATCTGATTGGCCCCTTTGTTACGTTGGTGTTTCACTACTACCACAGTGGAAATGATATTTCCACCCTAAACACATAAAACAATATGAACAGCAAGCTTTTGTTTCAGGTTTCATGTTGGGTTTCCATCACTCATGCAAGGTAGATGAGCTAATTTAGTCTTGACACCTACCTTTTTCATCTAGATTTGCAACTAATATGAATATAATCAAACTGTTGAGAACCCAAACATATAGTCTATCATTGCTACTTCTTGTTTTAACTTACAGATGCCATAAATTCACAATTTTCTGTTGCACAAGAGATTACATGATACAATGTAGTACTACTTTTTGTGCACATCACTGATGTTTTTTTTTTTTTTTTTTTTTTGGAACCAGGTTTTCCAGGTGACCCAGTAACCTTGTCACACAATCTAGTCTCAGCAGCAGATGTCGCCGCAGCCTTTGGTGGTTATACAGTAATCTCTCACATTTCGCGATCTCAGCAATCACGGTCTCAGTACATCGAGGAGGTTTCAAAAATATTCATAAAAAAAAAAAACTGAAAAAAATTCAAACGAAGGCTGAAGCGAAACACATCACATCAAGAACGAGTCAGGAAGCAACAAGAGCCTACACGGGAGGCCCCATGAACGAAAATCGAGGCCTGTGATTGGCTGCTATGACGGGCATTACTTTGCCGTCGGTTGTCTGTACGCTGATTGGCTGACACGCGTCCCTGCACCTCCCATCTCTAGCTCTCATGAGACAAAGGTTTGGTGCCGTTTTAAAGTCAAAATGGATCTCAAAGGACACCGCCCATCGCCAAGTGCCTCTGGAGCAGTGGTTCCCAAACGGTGTGCCGAGGCACACCAGTGTGCCTTGAGACAAGTGCGGGTGTGCCGTGGAATTTTGGGATAACCATACAGTATATTATTATTGCAATATACAATTACAGAAAAGTAATTATTTTTTAATTTACTATAGGCCTATCACTACTTTGTATGAACTCATTTAATATTACGGAGGCAAGCTCACAATTCTTAAACAAAAAACCCTCAAAGAGAACTCCATATTTCGCTGATCAGGCAGTTGCACAGGTGAGAAATATATGACTGTGACACATCAAGACATCCAACATAAACACACATAACGAGAGGGAAAATGGTGCGCTTTCTTTTGGGGAGCAAACCATCAACCACCAGTGCAGAGGCTGCGAACAACCCACCGAAAGAAAAGAGAAAAAAAACTGTCAACAGACAGTATCACCTAACCCTAACCCCAGTATTCAATTTTGTGACATGTCTGGTTTAAATGGGTGTGTTGCTGCTTTGATGAAGCCTAAATTGATGAAGTTTCAAATTAATTGTTGAAATATTTCATTTATAAATATTTCATGAGCAATATAGTTGTCTTTGTCATATTTAATTTTATATTAGTAAACAATTATCCACATTTACAGATATTTTTCATGATATGAGTGATAACACGTGTTATAAAGGCTATTTGGGTGTGCCTTGAGATTTTTACTTGTCCTTTGGTGCGCCTTGGGCACAAAAAGTTTGGGAACCACTGCTCTGGAGAACCGAAACGGCGTCACAAAATGATGACAATTGCCAAAAAAGTGGAACTTCTGGATAAGATGAGGGGGGACTCCACATCGCGGTTTTCACCATTCGCGGGGGGGTCACAGCCCCCATTAACCACGAAGTGTAAGGGATTACTGTACTGGCTCAAATGCTGATAGAAATGGCACCCAGGGATTTGTTCTGGACAGCTGAAACTTATCAGCTTCTTAAACTGCTCCAGTTCCAGGTGTAGAGGCTGACAAGAGTGTGGACCTGGTCAGGGGCTGTAGCACTAAATGCACTCTGTCTTAGAGATCTGAGTAATATACTCTGATCAATAGTGGGTTAACTGAAACTCCTTAAGCACCAGGGCTGCAGTATTGGAGATGTAAGCTGGATGGTTATGGTAAAAGGGTGTGTATGATAAGTCATGAAAACTCAGCTCATATATAGATGAACCAAAGCCTCTCCAGCTCTGCATCTGACAGAAGTCTTTTTCTCCTCAGATCATGACGAGCACAGAATCTCCTGAGGCTCATTTCCAGCATTGCAGGACATCTGCTGTTGAATAAGTCCTTGATCAAACTACCGTATTGACCCAAATACAGGACAATATTTTAATCTAGAAGTCATATTCTCAAAAATGGGGGTCGTTTTATAATCAAGGAATAGACTTTCTGTTGCCATTACACATCTGTGCCACTAGATAGAGCCACACTGAAGTAACCAGCTAGAGAATAACTCGACAGTGAACACATGGAGCAGATCTGATGTAACATGGAGGAATGACGCGATCGTCTTGAATAAAGGGGTTTGAAAGATTTTTTCCTGACAGAATTGTTAATATTGGTACCTGGGTTGCTACCTGAACTGTAAAATACACTGGTTTTTACCGCTTTCCATGTCTGTTTTAGCTTTTCCGCAAGTTTACCTGCCAATTCTTTTCCGGTTCCGCAGCAGCCAGTAACAGACTTTTCAAAACAAAAGCATGTAAACAACATGCGTTAACGCGCGATACAATAAATGTTGGCATTAATAATGAATGATTGAACGCAATAATAACGTGTTAACTTGCCTAGCCCTGATATATATATATATATGTATATATATGTATATGTATATATATATATATATATATATATACATATACATATATACACACATACCAACAGATAACAATATGCATGACACATATATCTGGTTTAACATGTCTGAAAAGGGGTAGGAGGAAGTAAAACTTATTTAATCCTACCCCTTCTTCAATGTTCAATTATTACCCTTAAAATGTGTCCAGTTTTTTTGAGGCCTAATCCTAAATTTTAGGGTTGTAATTTACTATCCAGATAGACATTGACACCTAACTACATACATACATACTGATACACACACACATTCACACTACAGTACATACTACATATACTTCACCCTGCACATTCATACCCACACACACAGTGCATCCCGTGAGCACCCAGATACACCCCCCATTCCACCATGCTGCACTCTGACATAAAATCCACCTGAGCCCAGTCAGTCCCCCCCCCCCCCCCCCACTCCCCGTTCCACCCGAAAATGTAGCGCAGTCTTGTAAAGAACCATGCACAAAGAGAAGAAAAACCTCAAGTAGAGTGGATATTGATGGAGAAACCTCAGCTGCTTGCAAAGCATTTTGACAAAGTAACTGAAAAGGTTTAAACGGTAGCTGTGTATAGGATGAGGCATTCTGGTTTGTGGTCTCCATCAGGTTGAACATACAGTAACGCTGACCACAAATCATTACATCAGTCTCACAATAAACGTGTTCTTAAATCTACACCGGTTCAGAGGTACATAACCACAAAATTACTGGTGTGACTGAGGGCAGGAGCTTCTGCTGATGTCATTCACTCTCAACTCCCATGTTTCCTGGATGTCTCTTTACTAGTTGCTGTTAAGTCGTGCTGCTAAACTACTTCCAATTACCTACTGCTAATAAATGGAAAATAAATACAAATCTAAAAGAATATACATACTTTATAAAGAATGCTACATCTGACTCAATAGTTTTAACAGATAAGATTATTGTAATATGTCGAACTCTGCGGAGGCCTTTGTATGTTCTCCCAGTGCTTGCGTGGGTTTTCTCCGGGTACTCCGGCTTCCTCCCACAATCCAAAGACATGCAGTTCTAAATTGCTCGTATAAGTGATTGTGAGTGTGCATGGTTGTTCACCTACATGTGGCCCTGTGATGGACTGGCGACCTGTCCAGGGTGTACCCCTGCCTTTCACCCAAAGAGAGCTGGGATAGACTCCAGTAGATCCCTGTGACCCTAGAGAGGACTAAATGGGAATAATGGAATAATGAATAATGGATGGATGGATGGATGGATGAATGGATGGATGCCTAACTTCTAAGAGCATCAAATCAAAAACTCTGATCCCTGATACACATAAGTTATGATGCTGAAACTATACAAGGGCTCATGGAGAAAACGTAACAATTATAAAATCAATTCTAAAACAAAAGAAAAAGTTTATTTTGCCCTCATCTTTTCTTTGGGTGCACGGCACTGCTTTCAAATGAAACACAAAAAGACCAGTTAAAACAACTGAAGCATGGGAATGTCAGCATCACAGTGGTTAAGCTGGGTGGAAATATAAAATGGTTTTTCTCCTTGTCTTTCCCTCTGCTCTAAGCTCAGGTAGCAGGTCTTGAACTGCTCATCTGTCATTAAGAGCTGATACAACATACCTGTCTGTGTGCTTTTTCTTTTCAAGTCTGGAGCGATGGATCTTTTTTACATTTTGCAGACACACTCATTGTTCTAATCATTTAAAACCATTCAACAGTTGAGGGTTTTTCTTTGGTAGCTGTTGATTGGCAAATATTAAAATTAATCTGTTCTACAAAAAAAAAAAAGCTTATTCCAAAGGTTAGGTGACCTTTTATAAACTTGTTTCTAATATACATCACTTCTCAGTGATGACATGGACAGTCTTAAGTTTAGGTCTTAAGTTTATTGGCAGTCAGCTGGAGGGATTTATTTAGATTTTAATGCCATTTTATCCAAGCACGATCTATTTATAGGAGAAACCAAAAAAAGCAAAGTCACAGCTGCCCTTAAAGGTTTTGAATAACATCAGTGAAGCAACTGATCACAAAAATATTGCTCAGTACTATTCACTGATCAGTTGGTGCATTAAAAGACGTATTGTTGCATCAAGAGGAATGCTGTACCCCTGCACTGGACCTGTTTGTTCCTTTCCCTTCAGACACATGCACAAAAGATTTGTTCTGGATGCTGTCTGACTTATTTAATGTACACCACTCAGCTTTCTTGCACTGTAAACATTGGACAACTTTTTTCTGCAAACCTTGCCGGATTAATGCATTGTTGCATGCACTGTGAAAATAAAGTAAAGAAGCTGCATCCTGTTACTTTGGAAGCTTTTAGTTTCATTTTAAAAGACAGGGAATGTGGATCCATTAAATACTTATGCTTTTGATTTTAATGCCTCTATCCAAACATCTCCTTAGACTTTTGTACGTGTGTAACTTGTGTTTTCATAATTTATTGTGTGATAACCATATTGTCTTTCACAATGTTCTCCTGCCCACTTGGCCAACTCTATGCAAAAAATATATCGGTTATATTGGGCCTATTCCTGATTAAAAGGTTAAAGGTTACATTTATATTGTAATTATTATTTTTTTTTTGTTTTGAAAGAGTGTTGTTGCTTCTGCTGTAACATAATTTTAAAGAAGCTGCATTGAAAACCTTCAGGAAAAATAAGTCAAGAGGAGTTCATGTTCATTAAAGTTTATTGTTAAAATAACACACATACTGCAAGAAAATAATTCTTGATGCATTTTATTTTCTTTTTAAGCATTGATGAGCATCTTGTACAAATGTTCAATGTTCTAGAAAAGTAACACTCGACACATCTGATAGCTTTTCCGAGATGCATCTTTGAAAAAGTCCAATTTGACAGCAGTATAAAAACATTATTTATGATACATGGATTGTTTTACAACAGCACTCTCTATGTAACAATACTTGCAAAGAGTTTGGCTAAATGACATATGCAAACCATTCACAAAACATTACCCGACTTGTAAATCTGACATTTGTCTAGCTAATGCTTCACCTGAAACCTGACATCACTGTAGATCGTCTCCTTTCCTCTTGCTTTTCTCTTTTCTTTGTCAGCTTTTCTCCAGAAGACGACATCTTCTGAATAAACTACAGACTCCTGACGTCTCTGTTAAAAAACAAGCAAACAAAAAAAGCAATTGATTTTAACACATACACATTCACATAAATAAACATTGCTTATAAATATATCTTTTTGTAACATCTGAATTTCTCACCTGCTGATTTTCTGGTTCACCACCGACTGTTTCATCATTTGCTTGCAGAGACATAGACGCTATAGGATCAAGAAAATGAACATGAAAAAAAGGTTTATCTGCACCTTTTTGTAATCTGTATTTTTATGTTGAATGCATTTATTCAAAGCGGCTCTTACCCTTGCAACAATGACAGGCATTTTTCCTGATGGCACAAATGAGGAAGGCTGTAGCACTAAGACTTACTGCCACAGAGGCAAATATTATAAGGAAAAAAGTATTGTTCTTTACTGAATCACATGTTCTGGCGGCTGAAACAAGAAATACAGAAAAACATCAACTATATATGTAAAAAAAACAAAAACATACTTAGAATAATAATGATAATTTTCCATGATATACAAATATGAAAAGATTCACCTCCGATATCCAGTTTAGATCCGTTTCCAAAAACGATCATCCCACAGGCAGCAGCAGCACAGTAATAATTTCCAGCATCGGAGGCGCTGACGTTCTCTTTGCTGAAGCTGTAGATGCAGCTCTGTAGAGGCTGAAACTCTGGACTCTTCTCACATTCACCATCACTGCTGCTTTGGGCATAAATCAAACTGGGATACGATTCACCTAATGCAACCCTGAACCAGTACAGCCTGTGCTCCTCTGGACAAGTTTTCTTTTGGGACCCGGACAGGACTGAACATTGCAGAGTCACCAAGTCTCCTGGATAAACTGCATCAGATGGAGAGTTTTGAAAGACTGCAGCAAAACCAGGTTCTGGTCCTAAAAGATGGAAAGCGTCATTTTACTAATTTTTATAAAAATAAAACAAATAAAAATGAATAATAAAACACAAGGGTTCAACCAAAATTCATCATCATATCTTAACTTATATGTTTACTTACTTAGAAAATGTTAAAAAGATGATGGCATGTACTGTTGTTGTTAAATATATATATATATATATATATATATATATATATATATATATATATATATGTATATATATATACACATATATATTGTATATTACCTTTGATTCTCAGAAATGTTCCTTTCACAAAAGTAACATTGTGCCGATCCGATTTTAAACAATAGTAAAAAGCTGTATCCGCCGGCTCTGTTTTGTTGATGTGGAGAACAAATCTTCCCGGTTCTTGCTTTGCTGTAATGCGAGAAACCTTGGTGAGACCATTATGATCAAAGCTGAATCCTCTTCCCAAGATCTCAGGCAGGTTTCCAGCAACAATTCTGATCCAAAAGAAAGTTCCAACTTTCCCAGAAGCATTGCGTCTACATGATAAGGTCACCTCTTCTCCAGGACCAGCTGTCTTCACCGCAAAGGTCTCTTCATATGTGCACCCTGAAAAATAGTGCAAAACTTACAGAAATATACCTTTATCTTTTCAAATAGCTGCAGAGGACATGCTGCAATCTAAAAATATTCTGACCTTTCAACATATATAGTATACTTACACCCAACTTGGAGGATCAGCAGTGTGTAAAATATGATACGCATTGTCCGACCTTTCCACTGTGAACGGCAGTTAGTTCAGACTGTAAGATGATTTGCATTAATTTATGCCATATCAAAAGGGAGGGAACAAACAGTTTCAAAGCAATTTGATTGGTGTGTGGTAAATCTGACCTCTTACTGTTCTACCCCAATGGAAATACATTAAAACTTTCCAATTTAAACATGAAACATAGCCAGCAGAATGTTTTTGTCATCTCTTAGTAGTGGTTTGGTTCTCGTGGTGGGTGAACTCTAACTGTAAGCACCGGAGGTCTTCTCGGGCATGTGTCATTATTCAGTTTTGTTCCTGGCCTCATGGTGTTTGTAACAAAGTCTTTGGCACAGTTAATTCACCTCTTAAACACAGAACTGCGCATAGGTTCGGTATTGGCACTCATTTCATGCACAAATGCTGCACCTTCATGCGCACCAAAGTATCGTGATACTTCCATACTCCAGCACATATCAGTTGCATCAGTAAGAAGAGAGGCGAGACATGAGGTTCCTGCTCTGTCATCAAGACTGCTGCCATGGCTGACGATCAACATCTGCCCAAACGCAGCTTCGTGCAGAGCACTGAAGGTGAACACTGAGATGGCGACCAAAAGAGCAAAATGAATCGGGTGCAAGCTGGAGAAAGAAAATTATTTAAAAAAAAAAAGTCAAAGGTCGAGTTACAGGTGAAAATGAAATTGTTTTCTTAAAAAAAAATATATACATATATATATATATATATATATATATATATATATATTTGCCCATTTTATGCACTTCAACAGGAATTCCAGATATGAGAGAAGTCTAGTCTCTTACTGAGTAACTGGGAATAGACTTTAATAGCCTCCTTAGGGGCTATTGTAGATTCAGCTATTCAGCAGCAGATATAAGCCGACCATTAAAAGCAGCAGGTGATCTTTGAAATATAGGAAACAGGGATTATCTCTGTCATGTTGTGTCCTGTACCGACTCCATTGTTGAAAGACTACAGTCGAGCGGCTTCTGTTTTTTTTTTTCTTAGCTTAAAAAAGGTCAGCATTTTTGTTGAAATAGTTTAAGTGATAACTTGTTATCTTAGTCTTTGCTTTTATTTATCAGCCTAAAATGTTGCCTGTTCTAATAAATGGAATGGGGGGGGGGGGGGGGCTTTTGTCAAAATGTTGCAGAGCCAATTACTGATTAAATGCATCCACCAAACAGTTGCACAATATAACAGCTTTAATTCAGGTCGTGTAAAGAAGACAGGGCAGTTAAGCTGTTTCGTCACTGTTAAAGTAGAACAGGAAAAGAAAAATATGTTCATTCAAATTCAACACATCTGGAAAGCAATGCTGCATCCTGTTTAATGTCTGTTTATTTTAGATCTGACTGGTTGAAAGGGTGGGGCTTAGTGTTTGAGGGGCAAAGAAATGAAGAGAATGAAAGGAAAAGGGATGAAAAGACTGAATTCGTAAAGGTCATTTAACAGAGCCAGATAACAACATCAAGGTGCTCTGAAGCACTTTTACTCATGTTTCATTTGGGCTGAGCTGTATTCTGTCTGTTACATGCTTTTGTCTCCATCTACCTGACTCTACAGGTGTTCGTTCAGTGTGGCAAAATCATCTTTTTCTGTTGTGTCTAACTATTCACTCATGTTCTAGGTCAAAACCTAATTTTAGCAAGCTGAATATAACATCTTGTATTTTCCAACTGCTGAACCTCTGATTGAAGTCCTGATCTAGTTACATGTTTTGTAATCAAAAGTATGTATGTATATATGTATTATCTTTGTTCTTCCTGTACATTACTTGCCAGAGATAATTGAGTAAAGTACTGGTAACCAGTGACCTTTTATAAATCTCAATATTTCAGTTTTCTTGCTGAATGTTGGAGGTAAGATCAGAGAGTGTGGTCCTTCTAAAAAATGTTAATCTAGCGTTACACAATAGCCATCTCAGATGAACTGTGAAATGAATGGATTGTTTTAGTCAGTGATTCAGTTCAGTGTATTAATCCAAAATGTATTCTTTTAAAAGATTCAGGCCAACAAAGGCCTCATCAGTGTCCAGAGTTGAAGGACGGTGGGTCCCAGACCTGCTGTACCATTTTGATGAGCATATTCGCTCTGTCCTGGAGCAGCTAACAGCTGTGATGCAGGAAGTTACAGTAATTTCTGCAGTGCATCTACAGAGGTTTACTGTGGCAGACTGGTCGTCCTCAGGAAGCAGGGGGCGCTGTTCCTTTACAATGACAGTGGATCTTTGTGAGGCTCAGAAGAGGTCTTTGTGATATTTACCTACCAGATATTCAAAACTGGTGACGCTCCCCACTACCTCCCTGTTAACAAACACTCGGTTGTCATTGGTTCTCATTCCTTTTTATCTCAAGTCCAGTAAGACTTCCTGTGATTTTTTTTTTTTTTTTTGTATTCAAGATTATGTTATAAATAGGACACTAGACTGTTGCTCATGTCCATGTTGTCTTATTGTTGCTGGAAATCAGGACTGAGCAAAGCACAAAATCAGAAAATGTAACTTACAGATTGTTCTGTATCAGTTATATTATTGAACAAACATTTCCAAACAGTCCCATGGAAAGCGTCCAGGCTGATAGTAATTTGGGTGCAGAGCTTTGAGTCAGCTTTCTACTGAAGGAATGTGTGTGAGAAAGTATTTCTTTCTAGAGCTCGCTGGTACGTTGCCATTAACTCTACACATCTTTTTGCAGTTGGACCCTGAAACATCGTAAACAGCTAAAAAAAAAAAAAAAAACAAAAAAACAAGGAGAATACCAGTAGAGGGATGCATCTCTGCACATAAATATACTAAGATCTTCTTCAAAAAAATCATTTTACTTTATGTTTAAAGTAGCATTGCCTCTATAACAAGAGTCTATAACACATAATATTGTAGCAACAGCGGCAGGATGATGAAACTTTCATTGCCTTTACACATACTGTGGACTCTGAAACAGCCACCCACAGAAAAAACTGAGCGCTGAACACTTTGTGCCTTCTGGTTCTTCATAGGGGCACGCTCCCCTTCATAGTCTCTACTTTTTCAGTTCATGCACAATATTTACTGACAAACAAAGAGTGCATGGAACGCTAGAGTTTGATGTGGTCGAGCTTTCAACTGAGATGTGAATTGAAAGAGGACTCGTCTTCCTGTCTCGCTCTCCGTTTAAACTTAAGAAACCCGTGCTCGCACCATCTTGTGAAGTCCAGTGCAACAGCCATTTTATCTTGCTACAATCACCGCAACACTTTATATAAAAGATCCCTCTGTGTCTTTGTTTTCTAACTTAATCTTATTTGTGTCCCCAGAGGGACAATTGGCTTTGAACCAGAGAATACATAAAAAAAAGCACATAAAACAGACACATAAAAGTAGCTACCTCGACTACATAAAACACGCAGACACATAAAAGCCCCCCGCTGCAGTGAGCTCAGCGCCAACAACACTGGTCCGCCTCGCAGGACACTCAAATACTTAAACGAGGTCAAACGCAGTAAATAACAACAGTCTAAGAAAAAAAACAATGTAAAAAGACAATACATTTGTAAAATGTTCCTAAAAGTATTATATGTTTTAACATTAACGTTAGAAAGCCCCTTCCTAGTTCGAGTGAAGACTGCACTTCACGTTCTCATCGAGTTTTAACTCCTCCCACAACTGAACAACACCAAAGTCAAAGTGACTTTTACACAGGAGCAGATGTGTCAGTCAGGAAATGACAAGTTTGCCACCTTTTTTAATGTTTGTGCAACCTTAAATCATTAGGTAAATTGAATACATAACACCATAAACCAGTGAGAAACAAGTGAACTAAAACAACCTATGCTGCTTTTCCTTCTTGTACCTTCACCCTCATCACACATCCTGTTAAGGCCAGAGCAGTGGCTCTTCACAGCTTGACTCTGCATAGATCCTGCATGTGGCTTTAATTAAAAAAAAAAAAAAAGTAAGTGCTGTGAGTATACAAAATGCAAATGTAATGAAAATAGTGAAATGCCCAAGTTAAATTTTTGTTACACCAATTTCAATTCAGAATATACTGAACTTTAAAGATCTTTATCTGGTGCAATGCTTGAGCATCTTGGTTACTAAACATTTCTATATCTTGTTTTAGTATCTGCTTTTTTCACACAACAGTGAGTCACAACGCAGTTCAAGGGTTTGTAAGGTTTATTCTGACCAAGAAGCAGAGATGGATATTGTATTAGTTCATCTGGATTCCACAATCGTCCTTTACTCATCAGAGAAAGTTTGGAATGAAAATGTATAAACAAATAAGTAAATATGAGAGAGAGAGAGGGAGAGAGAGAGAGAGAGACAGAGATTACTGAACAATGAATATACTTCTGTCAACAGATGAAAAATAAGGAAGGGGAGTTCTCGGGCACTGGATCATTAGATAACATATTCTGATGTCAAGCTCTGCAATGGGTTGGTGTTTTGTGTAAGAATCTGTTTCCTAAAATTCATTTAATGTGCACTAAGCCTAGTGGATCTTAACGGGTCACTCAAACTCAAACCCAGTTTTATTCTATGAATAGAAATTCTAATTGTTTTTGCTGAACAACAACACTTTGGCATTTAGGTTTTTTGGTCTCTAGAGAATATATTTTATTAAATCATAAACATTGTTCATTCCTGCTGGTAAAAATAACTGAAAAATGATGGACTTTATCAGTAAAAGAGGTTGTTTGTTCAGTGCAGCAGCTGTTCATTTACACCTCAGCCAGTCACCATCACCTCCCCTGGAAACGTTGATCACCTTGTGACCGAATGTCTCAGTGGGTAAGAAGACATCAGCAGTGTTACTCAAGACTGCGGTATGGCGATGATCAGAGAACTGGCAGCTTTCATACTTCTTTGTACCTTTTGTAAGTGCACTTTATATTTACCATTTCTACTCAGTATTGCTGCAGACTATAGCTGTAATAATTAGTTGAGAAGGAGCAGACTGGATAAGCCTCAAAGAGTTTAGCTTCACCCTGTTGTATCATAACATTTACTGTAATTTTTCTTTAGGCGCAAGTCAGATTGCAGAGAGTCCTCATTTGATCACTTCAGTTGAACTTGAACCTGGTGGCAATGTTACTTTTCACTGTTCAGTACCTGAGCTCGGGCAAAAATTCTTCCACTGGTATAAACAAACTCTGGGACAAACAGTTCAAACAGTTGCTTCAGTAGTTTATGCCCAGATAAATCTAATTGAACCATTCAACAACTCACGGTTCCAAGTCCAAATGATAAATGGTCAGTGGACTCTTTCCATCAGTTCTGTTAAAACAGAGGATGAAGCCATGTACCTCTGTCAAAGCGGACAAGAATATTTACAAACTTTCATCAATGGATTCTTCTTAGCTGTTAAAGGTAATATATTATGCAATTTATTTCTTTTTTTTCCCCCCATCAAATTAAATCTCTCCATTTGAAACAAAAAAAAAAAACAAACATTTTGTTTGTTTCTTCCTCTTTATGTGCTCATAAATGTACATTTTACAGATAATAGTCAGCAGACAGCTGTTTACGTGATGCAAACTCCAGACACAGCAGCGGTCCAGCCGGGGGAATCAGTGACTCTCCAGTGTTCACTTTTCTCCAAGGACAAAGAAACAAGACCCCAGTGTCCAGGTTATCAGCGCGTCCACTGGTTCAAAGCTGGATCTGGAAAATCCAGCCCCGGCATCATTTACACTCATGTGAATGGTACTGATGAAGATGAGGGACGAAGCTGTGTCTATCGTCTGTCCAAAACATTACAGAACTCCTCCGACGTTGGGATCTACTACTGTGCTGTGGTTACATGTGGAGAAATACTGTTTGGTAAAGGAACTAAACTGAAAACACGTATGTATTCACAGTGGATCCTCAAACGTTATCACATATTAACTATTTTTAAAATTTTAATTTGTTAAAAATGCTAAATTAGCTTTTGTCTTTCAAGTTTGTATTTAGCTTTTTGTCTTTTTTCATTAATAATTTATCAAATTAAACTTAAGGGTTTTTTTTGGCAAACACTAGCTCAAAATATGTTGTAGTTTAAGAAGGTTTCTGAATGTAGTTGTGTTTTTATCATAGAGGAACATGCTGAGCATCTTTAAATATTTATCTTATTCTAGGAGACAAGGAGCCAGTTGTTTTTATTCTTGGGGGACTGTTGGCCTGCTGCACGGCTGTGATTATCTTCCTTCTTTTCTGCTTAATTCAAAAGAGATCTTCTGATCTTTGCTTAGGTGCATCATTTACATATTTTTACACATTGCTACACTTGAGATTTAACATCAATTAATAATATACTGATGTAATAATTTTGTCTCCGCTTTTATCAACAGTAATGAGTACCTGCCATTGTACTGGACATGACAAGTCAACTGCAAATCAGTCAAATAATTTGGTAAATATAATCAAATTTATAATGTACAGTTTACTCTTAAGACCCATCACAGATTAGCTGTATCAATTTCAAAAACTGTGACGAGCGGTTTTGACGTTAAGGCTAATACAGTACATTCACATGGATTAAAGCTGTAATGACCTGCTAATGTGCATTTTATTATAAAGCACAAATAGTGGACAGTGAAACTATGACAGAGCTGGTGAATACAACATTTAGTAGATCTTGTGTGCAACATACACAAATGTTTGGTTTATGCCATGTGGGGAAAATAAACTGATGAGTAAATAATACAACATGAAGTGATGAAGTGAAGTGAACCTTATGTTGTGCATATAACGTGCTCGTTTAGTTATGAAGGGGTTAATACCAACTGTCTTAAGGGACCGTTGTTAATACCAAGAAATGTATTAATAAAGTTAATAAATTGGAACGGGGCACCACCTGATATATATCTGGATATATATATAAACAGAAGAGGAACAAATATATACAGTAGAATTTTTTTTTTCAACAACACTATGTACAACAGCAATTTTTATCTATTATTAATTATTATTATTAATTAATATTTATTAATTTTTATTTACAGAACTTTTTATTTACAGAACTTCAATATTTAAATATTTATTTAGTCCAATTTGTAATAAGATAAAATAATTGTAAAATAAATTGGAGACAAGGGAGCAGATGAGAGCCGTAGCAGCACCCAGGTCTGTCAGTTAGGGAACTATAAGAGCTGTGGTCTCACACAGGTAGTGACGTGTTGCACCACAGATAAACTCATCCCAGGAGTTCAGCCAACTAGTGATGAGAATTCTGGCTCTTTGTGGAGAGCCGGCTCTTTTGGCTCGGCTCACTAAAAAGAGCCAGCTCTTTCGGTTCCCAAGTGGCTCCTCAGATTTTTTGTTACTTAAATTAATTTATTACCAAATTATGTGTAAAATGAATAACTAATGTAAAAAAAACCAAAAAAAAAAAAACATTTAAAATAACATATGTATAGTATTCATATGGCTTTATTAATAAACTTAACATATGCATAAATAAATTCTAAATAAAAAAAAGCCCATTTCAATTTGTGAAAAAACAAAATAAACTAAACATCCCTTGCATGTTCTCCCCGTGCTTGCGTGGGTTTCCTCCGGGTACTCCGGCTTCCTCCCACAGTCCAAAGACATGCATGTCAGGTTCATTGGTGGTTCTAAATTGCCCGTAGGAGTGAATGTGAGTGTAAGTGGTTGTTTGTCTGCATGTGGCCCTGCGATGGACTGGCGACCTGTCCGGGGTGAACCCCTGCCTTTCGCCCGTAGACGGCTGGGATAGGCTCCAGCAGATCCCTGTGACCCTTCAGAGGATGAAACGGGTATAGATAATGGATGGACGGATATAACATATGTATAGTAAAAACAAGACAACAAAAAACAAAACAAGTTTCTCTAAAATTTTGCTGAAAAATGGCAAGTTGGACTCTATAGTTATTAAAAACATCAGGAGTCAGACTCTTCTTCAGAAGAAGTCTCACCAGGGCTGTTTTAAAGGCAGAAGAGAAGATATCCATTTGAAGAGAGAGAACTCACAATGTTTAACAGCTCACTTTCAAAGGATTCATAAAGATTTGGATTGGATCTAAAAGGCAGGTGGTCTGATTAACTTGAGAGAAGACTCTACCCAGCATCTCAGAGTCAACCAGAAACAGACCTTCAGTTTAATTAAAAATTGTTTTGTGGTTAAGTAAAATGCTGGATCTAATCAGTGTTGCCAGGTGGGGAATGTAGGATTATCGTATCAGAGACTCAAAATTATTGTAGTTTGAGGGAAATTAACGTACAGCTGTCATAACCAAAATAACAAGCCCAATGATGCGCTCTAGTCTAACTGAATCACTTTCATGTTAAATCGCAGCACTCACAGCTTCGTGGCGTCAGTACGGATTGGGTTAACAGCACCACATTACCACAAACTCACAGACGCGTTAGACTAATGACCTCTGCTGTTTTCACTGCTGTCTCGAGCTTTTCCCTTTCCGACGTTCTCTGCAGCCACTGTGTTATTAACCTTTGTGTTGGCGCTAGATGTTTTTCTTTTACAATGTGTCTTTAGACTTGCCGTGGTTTTTTAAAAATATTTTCGGCCACTAGCTCTGTGTTGCAGCAATACTGAAGGCTTGACCATCAGAGCCTGCAACAGGTTTCAGCCATCCAGCAAAATTGCAGTGGCTTTCCCACTCTTTCCTGTATGTTTGTGGGCGATGCTGCTCAGTTTTACCCTGCTCAAAGGCCGTCTTCCTTGGCCCTCTTCCCTCCTCACTGTCTCCTTAAGCGGCACTCATTTTTTTTTCCCTTGCTTTTTCTCTTCTGCTTTGTTATGCCCAGCTCGTGGGAAAGCATAACAAAGAAGGGAGGTCCACCAATGAATACTTTAAACAGAATACTTAATTATTGTAAATAAATCAAACATAAGGAACTCAATGATTAAGTCCAAGAAAGCAAAGACACCAAGGCTAAACTAGACAGACAGCCCAAACAAAACCCAAGGGTGCCAGAAAGGCACAGCCTTTCAGGGGGAGAGAGAGACATCTTGATCTCCCCAAGCTTTTAACACTAAGCACAGGTGAAAGCAATCACAACGAGGAGGGCGGGGCAAGCAACCAGGGAGAGGAGAGAACCTGCAAGAAAAAGCAGAGGCAGGAACACAGGGAAAGTGATCTGAGGCCTGTGGCTGTCACAGCTTAAACTCTAAAATGAGACTTCCATCTGTTGGATGTATATAAACATCTTTGATGTGTTTAACACAATTGTTTCATGTTCTGAAACTTACAGAAAATTTACAGAACTTCAATATTTAAATATTTATTTAGTCAATTTTGTAATAAGATAAAAATAATTGTAAAATAAATTGGAGACAAGGGAGCAGATGAGAGCCAGTAGCAGCACCCAGGTCTGTCAGTTAGGGAATATAAGAGCTGTGGTCTCACACAGGTAGTGACGTGTTGCACCACAGATAATATCATCCCAGGAGTTCAGCCAAGTTGGTTCTCACTGACTGCTGGCTGAGCGCTTTGTTAGGACGGAGTTGATCCTCACGGCGGGTGCGTTCGGAACTGATGTAGGTTTGTCTTGGAACAGAGGAAAGAAGCGTTCAGGTGGATGAAGAGGGGAAGAAGAGAGCGATCCAAGGGGGTTTGCTGTATTTATGCTGCCAGTATGCGATCCACCCTTGCTGGGGACCCCTGCTGAGTTATGGGGGTCAGCTCCCAATGAGGGGGCATGACATCATTTTCATACCTGTTGTAAAACCATAAACACATCACCAGGCATGCTGGAGATTTGAGTTTTATTTAGATTCCTTTGTCTCAGGGGACCACGCGGTCCCTGTAACTCATGGTGTGTGGCCCAACAACTATAAATGTGAAGTAGCTTAGTGGTCTCTCTGCAGCTCTACAGATAATAAAGAAAGGTGAAATTATAAATTCTTCTGCATGTTCACTGTAACATTCTCTAACTGCTGATGAGTATAATTGTTCAATGTTTTATTTTATGAAATCTTTCTCATTAACACTCAAAACTGTTTTTTTTTTTTTTTTGCAGGACAGAGAAACACATGCACTGAGCTATGCTGCACTGCATTTACCTCCAAGAAATGTGCAACATGGAAAGAAGAGGAGTAATGACATACATGTGTTGTATTCTTCTGTCCAAACAGGTTCTCAAAATACACAGCTGCTCTCTTTATAGGCAGACTGGTAGTAAGTAAACCTTTACAGACATGCTCTGTTTAATTGTCATCTATTTACATGGCATTTTGTTTCCATCTTCCTCTCCAGAATTTCTTGTTCACTCCAGGATTGTCCATACTTAATAAAAGTGAGGCAGTGATTTGACTTTGTGAGGACAGTCCATTTGTAAATGTGATCACTGTGTCAGTGGACATTTGTGTTTTATTGACATTAAAATGACTTTTTCCACAAGGACTATGTACTCAGGGATCTGTATTGTATAAATAATAATTGGGTACAAAAACTGGTTAAAGTTAAACACCTTGAAGCGGTGCCGCTGAGTAACATCACTGCTAGATCTGTCGTGCGCCCCCTGACAGAGTTCTTTTCTACTTTCAGCCTGCTAAAGACTGTACAAACAGACCAAGGTACTAATTTTAAGTCAAGGTTGTTTGTACAAGTCCTTAAAACCCTTAATATCCAGCACGCTGTCTCCAGCGCGTACCACCCAGTCACAGGGTGCTCTGGAGAGGTGGCAGACCTGTAGCATAAATATCTTCAGAGAGAAACATGTTATCAAGGACAGAACTTTCTTCAAAATATGGCGAGATTTTATTCTGTTGTTCCCACTGTTGTGCAGACAAAAGTTTCCTTTCACCACTTTCACCTTTTGCTCTTGTTCTTCGTTGTCAGTTGCTTCTCTGGTTGGGATCAGAGCCCTGACTTCCTGATTATATTTAGAGAAAAACACAGTGGTGAAGAAGTTTAAGAAAAGAGAAGAGCTGCCACAGATTCCAAGAGGGTTGTCTAATAGAGTATTAAAAGATATGTATATAAACTTACACTGTTAAAAATGCTTCCACTTTCAATTCGTCTCCACTTCCTGTTTCCCTTTCACATTTGTCTCCCATATTGATCAGGTTGTTCTTCCATTCCTCCTCAAATCAACTTGTTTTGAAAGAATTTTGAACTTTTAACTTATCGCTGGATCTGGGGCAACTTTTCTCCCACCGTCTGGTTTCGTTCCTACAGTGCTCTTCCGGCCCTTGGGTGCTGTTGGAGAACTTTTTCCACGCATGAATGAAACCACTGCAGCTCTCCAAAATCACTGAATCAGTGGGAGCCCTGAGCTTCTTCCCCTGCTAGTAAACAGAACCTCTGAGGGATGAAGTTAGATAGCGAGCAGCACCGTAGTACGTTCCAATGAAGCGGACGACATTACCCCAGATAAGGAGAATCCAGCAGTCTCGTCCCAAAATCCCATGTTTGGTGTGATGGAAAGTATCCTCCTTTGTGACATATTATAACTTTGGCTTCTGTACTTAACCATGCAAACTTTGGCTCTGCTAGATCTTTGCTCCGGGCTCACAAGCAGACCTTGCAGATAGTCGCGTGAATGTTTTCCACAATTGACCTTTCAGTAAGCACCGCCCCCTCTCTAGTTACTGTTGCTAGGTCGGACAAACCAACTGTTCTCTCATTGGTCAGAAACGAACGCGGAAGGAGTTTCCTCTTCCGTACCGAGAAAAACAACAACTATGGAGAATCGTCAGCGATTGTGGCTAGTTTGTTTCTGTGTGTTTCTGTCGTTAATGTATAACTGTTCTGTAACATAAAATATCCAGTTCTACCTGGAACCAGACGTGAACCGAGCGGACATGCAACGCTCCATCACTCTAACATCTGGGGATCTGCTGAAAGATGATGCCCAGAGTTCCTTCTGTGTCTGTTTTCTGAAATCCACAGTTGTAGCAAAAAGATACAGATGTTTAAAATCAAAAGATAATTACAGCATTTATGTCCAGACGTATCATTTAACACTAGAACCGCCGACATTCCAAACTTCCTAGAACCGCCGAGGGGGGTCATTTGGACCCCACTTGCTACAACAGCTTCAGTGACGCTAAGATGTTATTTCTAGAAGTTGTGAAGTGGCTAATTCTAAATATTTCTGAAATAATAATGGACACTTGTCAAAATAAATGTTTAAAATGTATATTTTCGTGAGCTTTTTCTTTTAACAAATATTTAATTTAACAAATAATTAATTTCCAAGATTGAACAGGTAAAATACCTTTTTTAAATTCAACAAACTGTAGGAACTGTACAACAAACAACAATATGATCAAATAAGATATTTACAATAACAAAATAACTGATTTCTCTAGTTTAATTATTTTTAGAAGAACTGATAAGGTGGCGTAACGCTGCGCGGTATCTCTCTCGCTCTCTCACCCATACAAATAAATACGCTGTTACATTCATCAACAAACCGTAGGAGCTGTATGTTAACACAAACATGAAAAAAAAACAACAATCAACTAACAGACTATTTACAATAACAAAATAACAGATTTCAGTATTTTAACAATTTTGAAGTAACGGATTAACGCTGCGCGCTCCACCTCACGCACACATTACTCACAGTCAGCACACACGCTATATATTTTGACAGTGCACTGTCCACAGACTGCACGTTGGCACTTCATGCACATTTTTGTTGTTTTGTTTTTTGTGCACTTGCGATTCACACCGCAATTTCTCCTCCTCTCCTCGAGGATGGCCTGAGGGATTGCGGGTTTGTGTGCTGGCGCTGAGACGTGCTCACTGCGCAACAGCTTGCAGAGCTCCAGAATAAAATCTCGCCGGGAAATCTGTGTGCCCGTGCAGCCCCGGTACAGGACCCACGCGTTTAGTGCGGCTATGTACATTGTAAAAAACCGGAACGGGCCATCTTCTGGTTGCGGCACGGGCAGAGTATTGCCTCAACATTTTGTCCAGCACATCAACCCCTACTTTGGTCCTGTTATAGTAGTGGAGCGTTTCTGGCCTCTTCTTCGGGTCGTCCCGGATCTCCACTGACGTGTGCATGGTGCTGAGGATGCACACGTTCTTTTTTTTCTTTCCCTGGTAGATGGTCACTGTTGCACGGTCGCTCTGCATGACTTTGGTGTCATAAAGGGCTGCTTTCAGGTATGCAGAAGGAGGCAGCGATCTTTTATTTTTATTCATGGTGCCCACCAGGCTGGTGTTTTTTGCCAGGAGTTTGTGGGCGAGGGGGAGGGAAGTAAAAAAGTTATCTGTGGTCACATTTCTTCCTTTCCCCAAAAAGGGCTCCATCAGTTTCATGACCACACTCTCCCCTAGGCTCTGTGCTGCTGGACGGCTGGAATCCCTCCCCAGATATGGAAAACCATTGACCATGTACTTGGTCTCCACGTCAGCAGCAAGCCAGAATTTTATGCCGAATTTATCCGGTTTATTCGGCATATACTGTGTAAAAGGGCAGTGTGATTTGGTGGGGAAGAGCTGCTCATCAACTGTTATCTCTGCTCCCGGTTTATAGGACGCCAGGCTGTTCTCCACGAGCCTGTCCCACACCTCACTCACCAGCGCAAACTTGTCTTGGGACAGCCGGGTGCGCCTGGTGTCCTTATCATCAAAGTGCAGGTAGCGCATGATCTCCCTGTACCGGTTGCGTGACATGGTGGTGCTGAAGAAAGGGAGCCCCCATTCTTTGGACCACATGTCTTCTACGTCCACGTGCATCCCGTTATGGACTCCTCTGGCTAACAGGAGCGCAATGAAGGCTTTTAGTTCAGCCAGGCTCCAGCCCCAGCCCTCTTCTCCACACCGGCGCGCCTCTGCCACTGTACAGTCATGAATGTGCTGGAGCATCGCTTGATCTATCAAGCACATGAACGCGCTCATAGGGCCGTCGATGTTGCGGCGCGCGTGTGGAGTTGGACCGCCTCTCTCCAATAGGACATTTTGGGACTGGGCTCTCCCGGTCCGCAGTCCCAGCATTATGGGTCTCCAAACCGTCCCGTCCTTGGCCGTCTCATGTGGCTCACTCACAGGTGGAGCTGGCTCTGATCAATGTAAATATTTATGATTAGATCAGTCAGAGTCGTAGCCTCGCTAAAATGCCAAATGATTAGGACCAGAGGAAACTAAAATGCCTGACTGCCGAATTTACCTGCCACAGTATTTCCGCTAGCTCCCACTGTGTCTGAGGACTCAGTGGCGCGTGACGCCTCACTTGTCACCAGAAACCGGGGCCTTTTTCGTGAAACCGGCTCCTCATCCTCAGATGATGACTCATTGCCTGGTGAAAAAGATGGGTCATCGGTCTCTCCCGCCACCGATTCCTCCTCACTCACGTCTATCGTGATCTCTCCTCCTTCCGACTCCCCCTCACTCAGATCCTGGTACAAGAGCCAGGCTTCTTTGGCTGTCATAAATCTTTGATTTTTCTTTGGGTCCATGTCTAAAATTTTCCTGCTTGGTTGACAGATTTAGTGAGGAAGTAGTTGTCAAAGTCCGATGACGCCACAAGCTTTGATCGTTGCTAAGCAACTGGGAATGGCAGGAGGGGCGCGGCGCGAAAAGTGACAGCTGTACAGCGTTTATATGAGGGGGTAAAAATTACCCCCCTCGGCGGTTCTAGGTATAAATGGTCATATTTTTTTTTTTTTTTATCACACACTCACCAAACTTCACTCAATGATTAATAAATCCATTTTAGGAAAAGTCATGAACTTACAGGTGTAGGGGTTTTATTTTAACAGAAATACAGGCATTTGAAAATGCTAGGGGGTAAAAATTACCCCCTTGGCGGTTCTAGTGTTAAGGCTCTACATCTGGCTCATCATTAGCCACAGAGCCGTCATGTGAGAACGTCCACTTCAGTTATTTGCCAGCAATAAAGCAATAACCCCCTTTTTTTTTTAAATTCAGGAATCATCCATGTATTGCTTCAATCTGCTGTCAGTTGCTTGGAACATTATTTTTTTACTGACGTAGGCTTTTTTCTGGTCGGAAATATGGATTTTGCAAATCTGTCAGCTGCACCTGAGAAAAGAGTCGGAGCTGAAGGGAAAAGGAGAGTCGAGCTGAGGCGAGAAAGCCGTAATAAAACTGTTTTTGACAGCAGATATAAAAGGGCCTGCTGCCCCCCTCCCGTTGAGTCTCAGTGTTAGATAGAAACATCTCCTCACAGAACGTTGGGGAATCTGACTACTTGAAATAATCACTTATCCTCTGGTGAGTTATTATCTCCGAGCCCTGCATCTTTATCCATGTTTGCAAAAGCAAAGAAATCGAGTCAGTCTGAGGTTATAAATGAGATGAAACGTGGAGATGCAGACAAAGAGATGGGAGGGATGCATCCTCCGAACCTGCTGTCAGAGATGCTGTTGCAGCAAATGGAGCTTAAATGAAGGAAAGCTGCAGTGCATTTATATGTGTGTATTTTCTTTATGAACCTCCTCAGGTTGGACTTTATATTTCATGATCGTTTTTATATTTGCTGTTGGATTAAAACCTCCACACTGAAGGTGAGATGGAAGCAAATGTGCTCACGTCTTCAGCTGTGGGACTTTCCACACTTTACCAGCCATGACAGGTGCCACTCTGTAACAAATTAAATTTATGGGATGCATCAAGCCATGAAAGAGACTTTAATCATCTCTCCATTCCTCACCTCTCAGCAGACAACTGGGTCTTTTTGCTGCTAATATATAAATACATCTGTTGAATGAAACTTGAGCTCTCAGGGTGCTAGCAGGTTAAGAACTCATGTAGTTTTTCTTGAATACTTATATTAGCCCTAAAACAAATGACCTACCTTGTTTCTGCTGAGTTTGTTATGTTTTCAGTATTAACCCCTTCAGCCATGACTTCAACTGAAGTGAAGACTGCCAGGAAGCTGGACAGCTGACAGCCCTTTCCTGTCTACACTACTTGTATGTCGTCTTTTTTTTTTTTTATTTTTATTCCAGCTTGACTCGACAGAAACTAAAACCACCTGCCAGTTTCAGACGTGGCTGTTTCTGCTTCTTCAGATCCTCTCACGGTCTTTACTGCCCCCTTGTGGCAACATAGAGGTACTGCACATACTGTTCTCTACCTGAACTTAGCACATGCAACACAATCTATTCAATGTTGTATATTTTACGTTTTTTTTTTTTCCATCTCTTTCTTTTAAACTATTTATGTTCTTTACAACCACAAAAATGTATCTCGGCTCACATTTGGAGAAAAATATTTGTTGATACAGTTAAAAAGCACTTTAATAGGTTGACCAACCTCAGTAACACTGAAACTTCTGAAACATGTTCAATAGGATGTGAATGTGAAAGAATATATTCGTTCAACAATCACTAATCCAATAATCATCTCTACAAACCTTTCAAGGCCCAGTTTCATTACTGACTAAAGCGCTGGAGAGATGAGATCCTCATTCACCTGGAAAAGCCCATCAGCACGTCGCGTATGTGGCGTTTTCTTTTGTCTGGCATTGATCAGAGTCGTGTTTTCTTTGCACATTCAGACGTCCTGCTTTCAGAATCCTATTGAGTCTTTTGTGAGATAAATCTGAGGACGTTTTAATGCTTTGCGAGAGCTGCAGAACAGAATAATGCAGGAGCTGTTCAATCACAAAACCTTGATTCAAACCACAGAACAAGAATTTCCAGGAAAAACACGACATCATTTTTACCTTCATTGTGATTTTTATTATACAAATGACAGCATGTTATCTGATCATCAGATACGTAGAAAAAAAAAAATACATTCTGCTCTTTATTAGTGCCTTAAAATTTCCTTAAAATTAAAAAAAGAAAATCGGTTGCCAGAAAATATGACAATGATGGAAAAGAGAAGGAGAGATAAAACAATGCAAAAAATAGGAGAATAAAAACAGGAAGAGGAGATTTAAGTAAATTGAAAATAATCCAGTCAGGTAGATTTAACCAATAAAGGTAATATTTTGGTTTTGCACAATACAGGGAACCTTCAATTAAAGAACAAAAAAAGAAAAACTGGATCTTAAAAGCCTACAGACTGATGAAATATTTTCATAGCTTGTTGCACGTCTTTTTCAATATTTTCTTACAGCATGTAGAGTGTCACGTTGCTGCTGCAAAGCAGGAGAAATCTGATTCGACTGCATTTTTCAGATCATCTACCCTTTAATTTTCCACGTCGCAACCCCGGACGACCGATCCCACCAAAGACGGGCCGCTCCTCCAACAGGAACTCTCATTCCTGACTCTCCCTGAACCAACATTATCCAAGACAAAGCAGGTGAACAGGCACGTCCACTGAGTTAAGTGTGCACACCGGTTACAGTGACACACCCACCCAGCTCTGTGAACGGTACACGTGAACATCCTGCAACCTTTAAAGCCAGCTCGTTACAAACGCTGTCACTGGGTGGTGAAATGAGGTCAGTCTCGTCACAGAACGACTCCATAAACCACAAACGTTCACATCCCACCAGGATCCTCAACCGTGATTCACCGCTGATCGTTTCTTGAGGCGGCGACGCATCATGGTGACATTTTACACCAGACTGCTGTTCAACACTCTGTTATCCTGGTCCGCAGATAACTCTTTAATTTTAAAATAAGCTGCCATTAAAAGGCCTGGTAGGATCGTAAATGTGAGATAATCCTGATCAGGTGTGTGTAATCTTTCACCTGTCTGATCATCAGTCTCTCTGGTGGAGGCCTGCAGCGCATCGACTCTTTCCTGTTGAGGGTTCGAGGACGACACACAAGTGTGCGTGTTTTAGTCAAGTGATATAACTGCAGTTAAATGAGTGAAAACAGCTGGACCATGCAGCTGGTCGGTGCTCTGCTGCTCAGGTTTCCCACAAACCAACCAAAAGTAACTAAATAAAAAACAATCACACTTCTCGTACACTAAGAGGGAAGTTCACTATCTCATTAATATTTTATTTGCTATTTACGTGCATTTTTTTTTTAGATGCATCTTCCTGTATTTATTAAACTGTTTATGAGGGATATGTGGATCATTAACTCATTGGCAGACTTAAACTACACACTGTTAATCAATTATCCAGCTCCTCAGTGAGGGCCTGCTGTCAGTCACCCTGATAAAAACCCGTCGATGCTGCATTTTCACCCGCAGCTCACTCTTTTTAACTGAGGTGGCACTCGCGTGTCGTCATCACCCCAACCCATAATCCCCAGCTGCTCCTATCCAACAGAAGGAAGACAAAGAAGCTGTACGTGTTCCAATCTCACACATCGTTGAGGCATCTCCTCAACGATTTCCCTCTTTAACTTCGTCAGGTACATATTTACTGAATTACGGCGGAGGAAACGGACACTACAGCAAATCCAGAATAAAGAGAAACATCATACCGTCATACGTCAACGCGACACCTTCAGTACGGGCTTTGAAAGCTCCAGAACAAGTTCTTTACCCTTAGATAAAGTTACCTGTGTTGTACAAAACAGCTACTTTTGGTCACAAGGTTGTGAATGGTGAGTTTATGGACGATAAGAACGTTTAATCAACAACGGTGAGGTAAAGAACTGGCATTCATATGTCAAAAGACCTGATCAGAAAACATTCACAGTAAACATGATGCACATGTACACATATTCATCAGTACAGCAGACGGAGCTGAAGGCACTGCAGTCTGGATACGTTAAAAACCGACTGATTAAAAAGTTTTCCAGAGGTGATTGTGCTTGCAAGTCAAGCTTCTTCATTAATCTCCGATTCTTTTGTTAAAGCTGTTTGCTTTGGAAATATTAACGGTAACCGATGACGCAGAGAAAGCTGCATCAGCGGTTACTGTTGCGTTCGTCTTCAGGCAAAGTCTGAACAAATACATATAAAATAAATACAATCAAGGACAGCAGAAAGGGGTTGTGGTCTAGTGTTTGTGCAGCTGGAAAAACCTGAGGAAGAACTTTTAAAACGACCATGTGGACGTAAAATATAGATGGAAAGCAATCGGACCCCTATAAAAGATGTAGAGTGATGTAGAAGAAACCCCAATAGGAAAGGTTAAGTGCTTTTTTGCAAATGTTTAACAAGGATTTCTATTAAAGTCGTGATGGTGAGGTTTTGCTCCCAACCTCCGAAACCCTGGAGCGACTCGCATGTTGCAACACAACAGCCGTGCATCAAGAAATTAAAAAAAAAAAAAAAAAAGAGTCCAGGTTGAAAAATGCATAGATTATTCCATAAATAAATCCAGTTGCACTCAAAGCAGCATTTCAACATGTCAGACATTTGCACTTCCTTGTTATTCCAGTTATTCCATGACAGACATGAAACTATCTGCAGCTACTCCTATAAATATATATAAATTATAACTTTTTTTTCAAAGATTTCAGTGAACTGTGAAGAGTTCATCCTCCCTGTGAAGTAAAGTTCATAATCAGAGCTGAGCGATTTTACAGATTCTGCGATATATATCGATATTTTATATCCCCAGAGAGTATCGATTTTTTAGCCGTGGGTATCGATATTCTGAGCGTCTTTCAAAACCCCTGTGCCCCACCTTTGAAAGCTTGCAAGCAACAATTTGCGCTGTTTAAATAAATGAAACTATTTTTCTCAACAAATCTTTTATTCATTTTGTCCAGCTTTTGCAAGCTGCCTGTCAGCCATATAATGTGTAATTGATGCTTTCAGTTCAATTAATTCAAACAAAGTCACTGGAACACTCACAAGATGTCACCAAAATCACTGTCCCTTTAAAATCTTTCGGAAAATGATTTAAATGTATTGTTAGGGATGCACGATAACTATCGGGCCGATAACAGGAAATTATGACATCATCCCAATAAGTCCGATATCACGACGAATAACCCCGATAACATATATATTTTTGTCAACACAGCAGTGCCTCGCTACCACTGAGCCTTGAATGACTGGCAGTGAATGTTATGTTCAAGTGACGTCGGCATAATCAGAAAAAGATTTCTCAGTAAGGAAAATCAAGAATACCCCCTCATGCCAGAAAACAAACTTGTTAACTTGGTCATAATTTTGGTAGTTGCTGACTTGAATTGATATTCGCAGTATTTTCCCAAATGTTACACATACAAAATAGAAAAAATAGATAAGGCTGAAAGAACGACTAGCAAACGAGGGAATGGAGGAATTTATGTTCACCTTGAATGCAGCATTGCGGAACAGTACGCTCAAAAAAAAAAAAAAAAAGACACGGCGGCGATGGTATAGAACTTCAGAGGAAGATAGTTCGCTGGTTATTTGTGACAAATGCTCCAAGTGAAGGAGAGAAAAAAGCGCAAGCTTTAATACGTCAAACCCGACCAGCCACCTGAAACATAACTGTCGCTTCCATGGAGTTTTGAAATCACGCTAACATGAGCTAACGTGAGCAAGCCAGCAGCAAGTCAACCCCTCCGCTCTCCTCTCCTTTCATCTAAAGCTTCCATGAGATTTAAAAAAAAAAACTGCTAAACCTCATTTACTTTAATTAAAGGTATTCATTTGAATGGAGCCACAAGCCAAAATCCTTCAAACATAATTATTTGTTACTATGGAGTGCACTTTTTCAGTTTATTCACACAGACAAGTCTAACTTGTCAGTACATTATGCACTGTGCATTATTTTTTATTGTCATTGAGGAATGATTTATTTAAGTTAGTAATTCTGATGCATGTATTTTCATCAGTTCAAGGAGCCTTTATTTTTTTTTATATCAGTCAGTAATGCAGCTTATTTAAGTTAATGTGAGATATCAAATAGGTTTGTTTGATAGCTTTATGAAAATGTTTGAGAGGCTTGCCAATAGTTTTTAATTGTAAAAAATAAATTTAAAGAGTTAAAACTGTTTTTGGTTTTGTTCATAGTATTGATGTAATGATCTTAGGTATATGTGTGTGTTATCGGTTATCGGTATCGGCCTTTAGGAGCTGAAAGTTACCAGTTATCGGTATAGGTTTTAAAACAGTTATCGTGCATCCCTATGTATTGTAAGATGAATATCGATATATATCGCATCATGAGCTGAATATGTATCGCTACAGCCCTACTCATAACGGCCCTGTAAGTAAACCAACTGTGAGAACATTAATCGCTGAGTTATATGAAGACGATAAATCATCTTCTGGTGGAAAACTGGTCACCAACTCATTTGGATGAGTGTGTGCAAAACAGAAAAAAAAATAAGTGACTAAATGGAAATAAATGTGATGCAGAGCTTCACCTGAATCACAAAGACACTTTACTTCAGTAACATTTATGTGTAATGGATTTAAACACACTGAGGCTGCGTTCAAAGACTCACCTACAGGATGGATGATTTCACAGAGGATGGACTTCGACAGTCCACAGAACTGCAAGGCACGCTGGGAACATGGACGCTAGGTCACATGTGTACTGCATATATGTAAACACAGATCATTTATCTGTTCAGCATCTGCTGTCATAATCTCCGTTGGGGGCGCAGAGGCTTTGGACGTGGCGGACGCCATCTTCGATGGTGTAGAAAACCATTTTATTCTCTCCTACGTCGCTGCCCTGTCCCTCGCCGTAGTATCCGCCTCTCTCCAGAGTGTCCAGTACCGAGGTGTTGCAGCGGGCCAAGACCACATCGACCCCGAGTTCTCCGTAATCTTTGCGGACCTCCTTCAGAGCGTTCACGCCGGCGGTGTCGAGAAACAAGATGGCGCTGCAGTCGATCACCAAGCTGCGGAGCTTTCTGGAGGACTTCTCCAGCATGAAGGTGACGCTTTCAGCAGCTCCAGCCTCTGACATCTCGCCGCCGTTCCCCTTCTGCCGTTTACCGCTCTTGAACTTTATCCGCCGCGTTTTCTCCCGAGCCGGGTCGAGCCCCGCGCGCTTGTAGAGGGACTTCTTGAACAAGCTCTGGTTGGCATAGTAGATGGGCGCCTCGTATCTGAAAACGGCCACGCCAGCGTGCGTCCGGAGGCCGCGGTATGACGACAGGTCCTCGTAGTGCTCCCTGGCGGGGCGCGGCCCAGCTCCAGGATCTGGGCCCGCTGGGTCCGGCCCAGGACGCTGAAGGCGGATGCTAGAACCCCCACGAGGAGGCCGAGCTCCGTGTTCACCAGCGCCGACGTCGCCATCGTTACGAGCCAGATGGAAGCGTCGATCTGATTGGCGCGCCACATGCGGGGAATGTCGGTGAACTTTCGCAGGGCGCCGCGGAGGTTCACCACGATGATGACGGCTAAAACACATCTATGCAGAAGTGGGGAAATGGAACAAATAAACATAGAAGCTAATCAGTGCCAATGAGCTTCAAATAAAATCAATCTCAACTCATTTTGAATTCATCCTTTCATTTCTGCTCTTTGCTCCTCCCTGTTCCATCATCTGCTTCATTAGCCATCTGAACGGATACCAGTCATTTTAAAATTGTGCATTTCCACTCATCTGTGTTTGAACTGCACAGAACTTGTACTTGGTGACAAACAGAGTCAATAGTAGCCCTGAACCATTATCACAGGTTAGCATTTATCAAACTCCACCTTTGAAACCACATAGAAAAAAGGTAAACAGTGAGAGAAGTCAAACAAAAAAAAAAAAAAAAATGAAAACTTTGTATGCATCTAAATAAAGTTATTTTTCAAATGTCTGAAATGTAAATAAAACCTGAAGAGGATCTCGTTGTGCCTCATAATAAATGGAATTTATTATTAAGTGCTTCTGTAATAATCTGTTAGCATGTGCTAATGTTGATGGAGTCTGAACTTTTCTATGTCAATGTAAGCGATAGCCAATGGCAGAGCAGCTCAGACGCACTGCTTTCAAACCGAGATACAGAGCCAACAAGTATGTTGGGAGCTGCGAGTAGCAGCACGTACTGTATTTTTCTGTATTTTTGCTATTCTTAAATTTCTTTCGTAACAAGAGGCAATATTTTCCCGTTGAGGCGTTTCATAACCTGAACATTTCATATGTAGAGACGTTCGTAAGTAGAGGTACCACTGTATATAAACATTTCTGAACAAAAGAGAAGGGTTTAATTAGTGAATATATGCATGTTGTATATGCAGTTTTCTGTTTTTTAAAAATGCTCAGAACCCAAATATACATGGGAGGGAGGGAACCATAACATAATTTGATTTATAGGAGTAATCTGAGTAATTATAGGGATACTTTGGTCTAGTTTGGTCAGTTGAGGATTTCTTTTCTCAGATACATTAGTTAATTAAATTTAATCTATGCCTGCAGAGACAGTTTACATTATCCCAGAGATAATTTGTCATATATTTGAAAGCGCTTCAATACAAGGCAAATAATGAGTAAAAAAATATCCATAATAGCAAAATTACAATCATCATCCTATTTATAAAATCTTGCAAACTGTAATTACACTCACCAGAAGAGATTAATGACCAACCAGGAGAAGATTTTCCAAGACAAATGACTGAGAACCTGGGCAGTAATAATAATAATAATATGCTTACTTCTGAAGGGAATAGAAGAGCGGTGCGATAACCAGAAGGACCAGCAGCAGGATGAGAGCGGAGACGAGCCCCGACAGCTGGGTCTGGCACCCCGTCGACTCCTTGACCAGCGTCTTCGTCAGAGCGGCACTGGTGGTGAAGCAGCGGAAGAACGATGGCAAGATGTTGCAGAAGCCGATGGCGTACATCTCCTGGTTGGCGTCCACCGTGTAGCCGTGCTTCTTGGCGAACATCTCGGACAGGGAGACTGTGATGGCAAAGCCCACAATGGCGATGGAGAAGGCATCGACCGCCACGCTGGGGATCAGCGACCACATGGGAAGCTGAGGGGGGAGGAACCCTGTGGGGATCTCTCCGGCCACACCTGAGCCGTAATCGGTGTTGAAGTGGCCGAAGTGAGAAGCCAGCGTTGCGATTATCACCACGAAGAGCTCGAAGGGTATGGGAGCCTGTAAGAGGAGAGCAAACCAGACCAAGTTGGCATCATACCGTGGTAAATCTTGGGTAATTTAGACTCTGAACATGATGTACTGCAACTTAGAGCTGAGCGATTTTATCAATTCTGCGATATATAGTCATGGAAAAAATGATTAGACCACCATTTTTTCTTCACTTTCTTGTTCATTTTAATACCTGGTACCACTAAACGTCATCATGTGACTAAAACAGACAGAAAAGAAAACACTGAATGCATAAAAGCAGTGTTTTTGGCAGTACAACACCATAGCTATTGATGTAAAAAAAGTGATTTAGGTTATAATCAAGAAAACCACGGAAAATGGTAAGATATCAGCTCTTAAATAAAACTCTTATGAGCAATCTTTGTGGTTATCATTATGTTTGTCCAAACAAATGTATCTTTAGTTTTACCAGGCATTAAAATGAACAAGAAACTGAAGAAAACAAGGGTGGTCTAACAATTTTTTCCATGACTGTATATATATCGATATTTTAATCGAGTATCGATTTTTCAGCCGCGGGTATCAATATTCTAAGCTTCTTTCAAAACCCCCATGTCCCACCTTTAAAAGCTTGCAAGCAGCAATTTGCACTGTTTAAATAAATGAAACTATTTTTCTCAACAAATCTTTTATTCATTTTGTCCAGCATTTGTAAGCTTCCTGTCAGCCATACAATGTGTAATTCAGCCATTCCCAAACTTTAGAATACCAAGGCCCAATTTGAAATGTGAAAAATCTCCACAGCCCGCCGAAACCTTCAATCACAACTGTGATCAACATACAGGACAAGGAACCATGATCCGATATTAATGTAAGGGGTCAACAAATAAGGTGAAACTTGTCGTATTAAGTTAAGATGACGGTAGAATAACACTTAACTGGTTTGTTTTATTACTTCTTAATGTTTTTTTAATCATGTCATGAATATTTTACAGTAATTAAAAACATATTTAAAAAAGATCGAGGATTTAAAGCACATTTGTTTAATTTTAATGACCTCTCACGGCCCACCTGCAGTACCACGACGGCCCACCAGGGGGCCGCGGCCCACACTTTGGGAATCACTGGTGTAATTGATGCTTTCAGTTCAATTAATTCAAACAAAGTAATTGGAACACTCACAAGATGCCACCAAAATCACTTTGTCCCTTTAAAATCTTTCGGAAAATGATGTAAATGTATTGTAAGATGAATATTGTTATATATCGTACCATGAGCCGAATATCGTGTATCGTATTGTATTGCGAGATTAGTGTATCGCTACAACCCTATTGCAGCTATCCTGTCTGCTCTGAAGGCAAAGTGGTCCTTCTGTCATTATATAACAGTGAAATGCACTTTCACATCCTGTACATTCACAAAGTTGTACTGCTGAGTTGCAAAAGATCCACAATCTGAGCAGCCTGAGCAGTATATCAGCTGCTTGATACAATCGGTCAATAAAAGCCTGAGCAGTATTGGATTTTATGTCTTTTATGTCTTTTTTTCTTCTGAAGCAGCGCCTGTGTAGTTCCAGGTTGCTGATTCGCTGGTTTGACTGTCCGTATAGATAGATTGGCTGAAGGCTCCTCAGCCCTCCACCTGCATGGTACCTGGCTGCAGGTCGCTCTAATCTCTGACGCTGGTCAGCTATTTAAAGATCGTTACTTCTATCTTTAGGGACAGTAATCTACTCTGTGCAGCTTGCCACTTCGACAACGTCCTGTCGAGGCCCAGCCAGCTCTTCTTTTTAGAGAACCGGATCTTCCGGTTGGGAGCCGACTGTGCGGTAGAACCAGAAACCCCGGAGACACCTTCAGTTTAAGGTTTAAAGAGTGTCAAGCGGCTCCCTTTGTCATCTGCGTGGTATTTTACGCTCCAGGCTTGTATGTCATTTCCAGGGCTTGAAGTATTAAAAAAATCCTGAGCCTGAACTTTTTTACGGGGGTGCAGTGGATCCAAGGCATACACAGTAATGGCAACTTTTTGGCATTGTGATTGGTAACATACAAGATGACCTACAATTTAAATGTGAATTTTAGAAAGTAAAGGTTCTGAAGTTCTACATGAAAACACATGAAACTCAGTCAAGTCAATTAATCTGATTCATTTAGCAACTATTTAATTCCGTAAAGGGCAATTTGTACAAAAAAAAAAAAAACATAAATTGCAACTTTTCCATAATTTTTGTTCAAAAACAACGGTAAATTAAGTTATAGGAAATACATTCCATTGGGTCTTGACTTGTCTCTTTAACATATTTGCAGAGACAGTTATTAGATTATTAGATGTTATTACTCTGGATGCGTCATCATTCAAAAGGCAAACTATTACATTCAGTAATTTTCCATGTTTTGGGTGGTTGATTCAACAACATTCAGAGAAAACATCCATCCTTGGAGCTGATCAGACAGACGTTTCTTGAACTCTGAAGCTATGTTATGTGTGTTCATATAACAGGCCTGCTAAGTGGAAACGGACAATTTTGTAAAGCGTTTTTATCAACCGCTACTTTTTTTTAATCTATGAGCGGTTGAGCGATCGTTAATGATAAGTTGTGTTCTGCAGTGAACGAGCACACGCGCACTTTTTTAAGTTGGAAATACGATTGGTCATCGAGGCCGCTACGTCCGCAGCGCTGTGGCTGTTGCTCTGGTTAACGGCTTGTGTGTCGGAGCCCGCGGACAGCTGCTTTATGCCCGGCGTCTCCTTCGTGACGGTAAAGAGCTTATTATTTTATTTTATTTTTTTTTTTTGCTGCTAGTTGCATAGACTAGCTTCTTGGAGCACAACACACAAAATCAGGTACCAGGCTTCCTTAGCTTCTGGCACCAGCTCCTAAACGGCTCTCCGTCCCCGCCCCTTTCCTCTGTCCAGGCCCAGCACCACTTGAATTTTGCCTCCATTCCTCTGATTGCAGGAGAAAAATCCGCCGGCTCACCTCGCCTGCGTTCAAGACCACTCAGAGATAACGTGTTTCTGTTTGTATTTTTTTTTTTTCCCTGAATCAGAGTCAAACGCTGGAGATCTGGCACGGTGCCGGAATACTTCAAGCACTGCATTTCTCTCATCTTCTGTCAACAGTGCAATCTTAATCTTTAACTAAAAATTAAGTAACTTTTTTTTTTAGACTATAACATGTGCTTTGATGTCATTTGATGCCCTATTCAAGACTGTACTGAGATGTAAAACTCCAGTATAACTACAATTCCCCCTCAAATAAAATAATTCTTGGTGTAAGTTAGAAATACGCCACTACCTTCTTTTAGTAGTTCTTCCACAGTTTTGGCTGATAAAAAAAAAAAAAAAAATTTGGCTGTAACACCTCAGAAATCAGCATTAGTTTGGCTTTAAAACTAATGTTTTAAAGCAAAGATAGTTCAGAAGCAAAGATCATTACTCTAGCATACTTTGATTAAAAAAAAGTCACCTTTGAGGCAGAATCCATCCTGCCAACATCAAAGCAAATTGATTTTGGCTGACGTTTTCAAAATTTTGCAACAAATTCATCTGTAACCTGGATGGATGCCCAGCTTGATCCACCACCGAGCCATGAGCTGAGGTGGAGATGGGTGAGGGTTTTCCCATTTCCCATGATTTTAATGAAACTTTAAAGAATAGATTAAAAAAAAAAAAAGACATTATTTTACCTTTAACTTGCTTTTGAAGCGATCGTTTAGCTCTTTCGTAGGAATGAGAATCGCCAGGCACACCAGACTGGTGACGAGGTCACAGACGTTGGTGTTTCCCAGGTTGGCGAGCAGGCTGTACCACGTCTTAAACATGGTGAACCAGCCCTGCGGCCTGGGGATTTTCAGTCCCAGGAGATACTTGAACTGGGACGTGAGAATAGTCAGTGACGCTCCCGTAGCAAAGCCACTGAGGAGGGAGTCCGAGAGGTAGACGGAGACAAATCCGACCTGCAAGAGGCCCATCAGTACCTGAGACAAGGAGATAAGAAACAGCAAGCTTTCAAACTGGACCTGTGAGCAGTGTTCAAAGAAACATTCATGCTTCAAGTTAAATTCAAAATTAATCCTCTACTGACCACTAAAGGCTGCAGCTCCTCTACCGACCACTAGAGGCTGCAGTTCCTCTACAGACCACTAGAGGCTGCAGTTCCTCTACTGACTACTAGAGGCTGCAGATCCTCTAACGACCACTAGAGGTTGCAGATCCTCTACTGACCCCTAGAGGCTGCAGATCCTCTAACGACCACTAGAGGTTGCAGATCCTCTACTGACCCCTAGAGGCTGCAGATCCTCTACCGACCACTAGAGGTTGCAGTTCCTCTACCGACCACTAGAGGTTGCAGATCCTCTACTGACCACTAGAGGTTGCAGTTCCTCTACCGACCACTAGAGGTTGCAGATCCTCTACCGACCCCTAGAGGCTGCAGATCCTCTACCGACCACTAGAGGTTGCAGTTCCTCTACCGACCGCTAGAGGTTGCAGATCCTCTACCGACCGCTAGAGGTTGCAGATCCTCTACCGACCGCTAGAGGTTGCAGATCCTCTACCGACCGCTAGAGGCTGCAGATCCTCTACCGACCGCTAGAGGCTGCAGTTCCTCTACTGACCGCTAGAGGTTGCAGATCCTCTACTGACCGCTAGAGGTTGCAGATCCTCTACTGACCGCTAGAGGCTGCAGATCCTCTACCGACCGCTAGAGGCTGCATTTCCTCTACTGACCGCTAGAGGTTGCAGATCCTCTACCGACCGCTAGAGGTTGCAGATCCTCTACCGACCGCTAGAGGTTGCAGATCCTCTACCGACCGCTAGAGGCTGCAGATCCTCTACCGACCGCTAGAGGCTGCAGTTCCTCTACCGACCGCTAGAGGCTGCAGATCCTCTACCGACCGCTAGAGGCTGCAGATCCTCTACCGACCGCTAGAGGCTGCAGATCCTCTACTGACTGCTAGAGGCTGCAGATCCTCTACTGACCACTAGAGGCTGCAGTTCCTCTACCAACCACTAGAGGCCGCAGTTCCTCTACCGACCGCTAGAGACTGCAGTTCCTCTACCGACCGCTAGAGACTGCAGTTCCTCTACCGACCGCTAGAGACTGCAGTTCCTCTACCGACCGCTAGAGGCCACAGCTCCTCTACTGACTGCTAGAGACTGCAGTTCCTCTACCGACCGCTAGAGACTGCAGTTCCTCTACCGACCACTAGAAGCTGACGTTCCTCTACCGACCACTAGTGGTTGCAGATCCTTCACCGACTACTAGAGTCTGCAGTTCCTCTACCGACCACTAGAGGCTGCAGTTCCTCTACCAATCACTAGAGGCTGCAGTTCCTCCAGTGAGCACTAGAGGCTGCAGTTCCTCTACTGACCGCTAGAGGCTGCAGTTTCTCTACCGACCGCGAGAGGCTGCAGTTTCTCTACCGACCACTAGAGGCTGCAGTTTCTCTACCGACCACTAGAGGCTGCAGTTTCTCTACCGACCACTAGAGGCTGCAGTTTCTCTACCGACCACTAGAGGCTGCAGATCCTCTACTGACCACTAGAGGCTGCAGATCCTCTACTGACCGCTAGAGGCTGCAGTTCCTCTACTGACCGCTAGAGGCTGCAGTTCCTCTACTGACCGCTAGAGGCAGTTCCTCTACTGACCGCTAGAGGCTGCAGTTCCTCTACTGACCGCTAGAGGCTGCAGTTTCTCTACCGACCGCGAGAGGCTGCAGTTTCTCTACCGACCACTAGAGGCTGCAGTTTCTCTACCGACCACTAGAGGCTGCAGTTTCTCTACCGACCACTAGAGGCTGCAGATCCTCTACTGACCGCTAGAGGCTGCAGTTTCTCTACCGACCGCAGGCTGCAGTTCTCTACGACCACTAGAGGCTGCAGTTTCTCTACGACCACTAGAGGCTGCAGTTTCTCTACTCGACCACTAGAGGCTGCAGATCCTCTACTGACCACTAGAGGCTGCAGATCCTCTACTGACCGCTAGAGGCTGCAGTTCCTCTACTGACCGCTAGAGGCAGTTCCTCTACTGACCGCTAGAGGCTGCAGTTCCTCTACTGACCGCTAGAGACTGCAGTTCCTCTACTGACCGCTAGAGGCCGCAGCTCCTCTACCGACCGCTAGAGACTGCAGTTCCTCTACCGACCACTAGAAGCTGACGTTCCTCTACCGACCACTAGTGGTTGCAGATCCTTCACCGACTACTAGAGACTGCAGTTCCTCTACCGACCACTAGAGGCTGCAGTTCCTCTACTGACCACTAGAGGCTGCAGATCCTCTACTGACCACTAGAGGCTGCAGTTCCTCTACCAACCACTAGAGGCTGCAGTTCCTCTACTGACCGCTAGAGGCCGCAGCTCCTCTACCGACCGCTAGAGACTGCAGTTCCTCTACCGACCACTAGAAGCTGACGTTCCTCTACCGACCACTTGAGGCTGCAGATCCTTCACCGACTACTAGAGACTGCAGTTCCTCTACTGACCACTAGAGGCTGCAGATCCTCTACTGACCGCTAGAGGCTGCAGTTCCTCTACTGACCGCTAGAGGCTGCAGTTCCTCTACTGACCGCTAGAGGCAGTTCCTCTACTGACCGCTAGAGGCTGCAGTTCCTCTACTGACCGCTAGAGGCTGCAGTTTCTCTACGCCTTTTCTCTAGACTAGATGCAGTTTCTCTACCGACCACTAGAGGCTGCAGTTTCTCTACCGACCACTAGAGGCTGCAGTTTCTCTACCGACCACTAGAGGCTGCAGATCCTCTACTGACCGCTAGAGGCTGCAGTTTCTCTACCGACCGCGAGAGGCTGCAGTTTCTCTACCGACCACTAGAGGCTGCAGTTTCTCTACTGACCACTAGAGGCTGCAGTTTCTCTACCGACCACTAGAGGCTGCAGATCCTCTACTGACCACTAGAGGCTGCAGATCCTCTACTGACCGCTAGAGGCTGCAGTTCCTCTACTGACCGCTAGAGGCAGTTCCTCTACTGACCGCTAGAGGCTGCAGTTCCTCTACTGACCGCTAGAGACTGCAGTTCCTCTACTGACCGCTAGAGGCCGCAGCTCCTCTACCGACCGCTAGAGACTGCAGTTCCTCTACCGACCACTAGAAGCTGACGTTCCTCTACCGACCACTAGTGGTTGCAGATCCTTCACCGACTACTAGAGACTGCAGTTCCTCTACCGACCACTAGAGGCTGCAGTTCCTCTACTGACCACTAGAGGCTGCAGATCCTCTACTGACCACTAGAGGCTGCAGTTCCTCTACCAACCACTAGAGGCTGCAGTTCCTCTACTGACCGCTAGAGGCCGCAGCTCCTCTACCGACCGCTAGAGACTGCAGTTCCTCTACCGACCACTAGAAGCTGACGTTCCTCTACCGACCACTTGAGGCTGCAGATCCTTCACCGACTACTAGAGACTGCAGTTCCTCTACTGACCACTAGAGGCTGCAGTTCCTCTACCGACCGCTAGAGGCTGCAGTTCCTCCACTGACCACTAGGGTCTACAGTTCCTCTACTGAGTCGGTTTCCACTGATGTTCATGTTAAATTCTCTTTTACAGCAGATATAAACATATTTACCGCCTGATGTACAGTTTGCTTAAGGCCACAGCTAATGCTTATAACTTTGACATTTTAAAAACCCTTTGACATTTACCTGGTAAACCCCGGCTGTAAAAGTAACGGTCGCTCCCACTGTGATAGCGTAGCAACTCCTGTCACATTGGACCCCGCTGCTTTGGTTCCCCCGGAGGTCCAGAAGAATGCTACCGTTCTCGCCCGTGGCGCCGCCGCCGTCTGTGAGGTATCCCGCCAGAGCCAGCTCTCTATCCACAACCTGGCCCACGAGCAGGCAGAGGACTCCAAAAATCCCCACCGAGATGTGTCTGGACGAGCCCAGGAGGGCATAAATGATAGACGAGAAGAAGGAGGTGTAGAGGCCGTATATGGGGTCTTGGCTGGCTAAAAGAGAGTACGCTATGGCCTGGGGAACCAGTAGGATTCCCACAATAAGTCCTGACATTATATCCCCCAGGATCCAGTCCTTGAGCTTGTACCGTGGGAGCCACTTCAGAATTGGGACGAAGCCCAGTACCTTAGATTTCACCTTCTCAGTGGTGCATGAGCAGTGTTTCTTTCTTCAGTCGGTGCGACACAATCGTCGGCCATTTTTTCCCCCCCTTTCTTTCTTTCTTTCTCGACTTTTTCCAGAACGAGGGCTTCGTGCGGAGCAGTCTGAGTGCCACCCTCCTCGGCTGTGCAGTCGTCCCCATCAAGCATGACTGAGTCTTTGCAGCTCTGGTGACGTGGACGAAAGGCTCAGCAGGTCAAACCAGGGTCATCTCAAGCAAACCATTTACTGCAACCTGCAAAACATGGAGATTAAAAAAAAAAAACGCCGCAGCGGCGTATGTTACTGGATAGTAATTCTGGACCTGATGGTCAGATCCCCAGTGAGCTGCCAGACGGCTGTGACGGAAAAAAATAAAATAAAAACTAACCTTCTAGACTGAACAATGTTGGATAATTTATGTAAGCTGTACTCGTCATGCATTTTCCATTCAAATAGATTTTCTTCAGTGGTTTTTTTTTTTTTTTTTGGGTTTAAGTGTACATGCATGACTCTACTCTACTTGGAGGTCGGGGGTGGGGGCTGGTTGCAAACAGCAACCTCATTATTCTGGTGGGTCGTGACTACTGCTGTAGAAAGACTGTGGGTGTGGACATGACTGAGTATTTCGGCATTTCTGAAGCCTAAAAACACTTCCTTCTTTTTATATAATATCACAGAGATAACGTAGATCTGCTTGTTCATGATGGTCCGGCTACACTTTCGCCCTTTGACCCTGATGCAGAAAAATTACCCTGTTAATCATCAGCATTAATGAAGCCAAAGTACCGTCAGTGCTACTTATCACTCCAGTATAGTAAAGATCAATTAATACACTACGTGACAGAAAAATAAGAAAAATGTTTTATACTGTTTCAGGAATTGTCCAATGCAGTATCAAATCAAAACCATCATCTTTGAGGAAAAAAAATTGATTGAGGAAAAAAAATGTGATTTGGGGGGAAAAAAAGCACTTAAAATGTTCAAATCAAACCTAAGAAGATGTACAGTATATACAGTATACTGATAATATATACAGTATACTAATAATAGGATAACAGTGCTTAACAGCTTATCAGTGAAAGTAAAATCATTTCCACACATGCAATGTGAAGTGAATTGCTGGGACTGAATGGTTGTGTAACCTTAATAACACATCGTATCAGTGAGGCCATTATTAATAATAAAAAAGCACAAAGACTGGACTCTGGAGCAACAGGAAAAGGTCATGTGGTCTGATAAGTCCAGTTTTACACTGTTCAGGAGTGATGGAGGCATCATGGTAGGACAGTGATGCAACCAGCACTCCCAGTGCCTCCACCAGCTACGCCAGTCTGTGGCGGCAGTATTATGATCTGGGGTTGCTTCAGTCCAATAAAGATCACATGCTTTTGTTTTGAAAAGTCTGTTTTTGGCTGCTGTGGAACCGATAGACAATTGGCAAGTAAATATGCGAAAAACCTAAAACAGACATGGAGAACGGAAAAAATCCGTGAACTTTACAGTTCGGTTAGCAACTCAGGTAGCAATATTAACAATTGTGTTTAAAAAAAAAAATCTGGACAACAACAAAACTTTCGTGTCATTCCTCCATGTTACATCAGATCTGCTCCATGGGTTCACTGTCCGGCTGTTCTCTTACTGGTTACGTCTGTGCGGCTCCATCTAGTGGCACAGATGTGTAATGACAACAGAAAGTCCAGTCCTCGATTATAAAACAAATTCAGTCCTGTGGCCTGTTTTTTCATTTTGTATTTTTGATCCAAAATTGAAATATTAAAAAAACAGGCACTTTTTTGTGTTAGATTAAAAAAATAAAAAACATAACAAAATGTCACTTTTTAAATTTTTTTGATTTTTGATTAATACCGGATTGGTAAAGTTACTGAACTTTAACATAGACATTTTCAATTTAAAGTTCTCCCAGTCGGAGTATTTGACAGAAACAAGGTTATTTGTAACAACTGACAAGTTGAACTCCCCGTTAAAAGTCTCTGCTGTTACCTCAGAAATTACCTGTTTTAATGTTCTGATTGTGCTGAGCCACAATCATTTTGCTGGATTTTGTTTGGAGACTTTTTTTTTTTTTTTTTTAATAAAAACAAGATGACATTAATGCCCTGGAAATAAGTGGAAATAAGCTTTATTTTATTATTATTTTATTATTACATTTTTTAAGATGAGATTTACACTAAGTATGTGTTACTGACAAGTGCTGATGTTTAAAGTGTTTGAACAACAAATATTATGACACTTTAGTTTATATGGAAGCAGGAAATTTAAATAAAAGTGCATTTTACACTACTTATGAATTCATTATTTGATTTTGCATGTACAATGCGAATAATCCTGATTAATCAGGGAAATAATGCAATTAATCGTGATTAAAATTTTTTATCGTTTCCCAGCCCTAATATATAGATAGATATGTAAAACTTGGATTAATATATTACTTATTAACCAATAAATCTATTAATGATTTATTAATAAATAATCAAAAAGTTATAAATATAACTTGTATTTGTTCACTTGAGCAGGTCAAAAACCGAAACCTGCAGGTTAAAAACAGCCTGAACGGTAAGTTTCTTTACTTCAAACCCGTTTTGGTGTCGTCTGATAACGTTCACTTGTTCTGGTTCCTGACATTCCTGAGTAATTAATGGAGTTAAACAACTTTTCTGTTTAAACGCTAATACTGGGAAGCAGACAGCATCGACGAGCGCAAGATTATATATATATATATATATATATATATATATATATCTATATATATATATATATATATATATATATATATATATATATACACACACACACATATATAAGGGTAAACGATAAAAGCACCTTTAACAAAGTCGTACCAGACATTGTGAATACCAAACAAACTGTTCAGGATACTTTCTCCATTTGTTTTAATTCATTTATCTGTGTCAAAGCTGTCCGCCGTTATGAATGGACACCTTTGTAAACAAGTTGTCAACGTGGACACGGCTGGAAACTTTGACCGACTAAAGTAAATTAACGTGCCTATTTTTTTTCAGCCCGTGAATATATATCGCTGCTGTTACTTTATAAAGTCACTGACCTGCACCTGAACGGAGAGAAGTTGTAACAGTTTTATTCCCCCCGAGGATTTCGCTCCGTCGCCGCAGTTTTATTCCGCTCGAGATTCAATTTAAGCTAGTCTGCCGAGCCATACGTCACAACGTCTCGTGGAACGCGCTTACGTCACTCGACCGGCTGAGCAGCTGACAGTTGTAAGCGCTCGAGTTGTAAAGAAAAAAACAAAACAAGGAAAAACATGTATTACTGGTCACTCCCTTGGTCTTAAAGACATAATTCTCCCTTTCTGTGTGTCTAACTAAGCACAGAAAGTAAGGACATTTGTGTTTGGTTTATTATTTTATTGTTGTAACTGCTTCTTGGCAATTAATCCTAGGCCCTTTTAAAAAGGTTTCACATTCGTAAGGAAATGCATTTGTCAGATGAGTGTGTGGGTTGTGCCCATAAAAGATTTGCCAAAGTTCCTCTACCAGTGCCAATTTTTTTCTAGGTTTTTTTGTACTCTTGACTCTTGTTCGGTGGACTGGATGATTGAGGTATGAAGAACTAAGGCATATTGGCAATTTTACAATTCAAATTTATTCATTTAAAAAACAGGAGCCTCAGCGGAAGAACCATACACACTTGTTGGGTATATGACATGCAAAGCTTGACTGCAAATGAATAAAGTACATCTAATCTAATTTAAATCTGTAGAAGACTGCCTGGGGTTCCTAAGTGCTGACAGGATGAGGAAAGAGTCTTCTCGGGGGGCTGTCTTCTTGGGACACCCACTTCACGACCTGTCTGACCTTCTCTGTCATATGGAGGGAAAAAGCACTTAAACATTCAGCTTTAGATGACAGCCATGTGTGCTGATAAACTTGATAAGGTGGCATCAGATCTCAGTTATGGTCATGCTCACATCGTTATCAAGTCACTTGGACATTCAAAAGTGTGAGTCTGCTGGGTACCGGGACATCTGACAGAGGAGCACCGGACTGAAAGGGTTAACCATTGCACTGAAACTCCTTCAGCTCAGTGAAAGAGACAAAACCTTCTTAAAAAGGCTCATAACTGGTGATGAAACTTGGATTCATCATCGTAAAAAAGTAAATTAATGAGATGATTGAAATGATGGAAAAGTTCGAGGCAGAAAAGCCAGCTGGTAAAATCATGATGACTGTTTTTGGGATGCTCATGGTGTTATTATTGTTGATTTCTTGCCAAGAAGAGAAAGAGTCAACTCCCTTCAACCCTTAAAAGACCAAATGCATGGATGAATAAAGTTCTTCTTCAATGCAACAACAACATTCTTCACACGGGTCCTCTTATGGTTGGAAAAATCCCTCACATCCTTTCCTGACTCAGCAGCCTCAGGCTTCTTTGGTCCAATGAAATAAGCACCGAGGGGCAAATATTATGGTGATGATGATGAAGTGAAAACTGCTGTAAGAAATAATCTCCATCAGCAGCCAGCTGAGGTCCACGTAGCTGGGATACACGCCCACATCTGTAGGTGGAACTGCAGCTTGATGTACAATATATTTGATTGTACTCCTTATTTCTAATATAATAAAGCAAATAACTTTTCGACTCAGCCTTGTAACGTCAGGCCACATCTGGATTTGTGTCCAGATCAGCTGCAGGCTTAAACTAGTACGGAAAATGGAGAGAGTGGATAACTCCAAGTGTAAATCGTCGTGGGTGTGTAGTTTCATTCATCTCATTCCCACAACTCCTAACGGGTCATGAGACCACCGGCAAACCTGAACGTTCATCTCTACTTCAACACTTCCTGTCAGTTATGATGCGCCGTAACAGCAGCTCTGCCTGCTCGGGAATATAAAAGCTGCTGTTACGATCCACATCAACAACCGCCAGAACATTATTAAAAATACTGCATGCTGAACGTGAAAGAATCACCTACCTGATCTTTAACAAGAAACAAAAATCCCCCTTCATCTGTTGAACACACAGAAAAAAAATACGACTTTGTGTTTTTGAAATTTAAGCTTTGCTGTTATTCCACTGCTTGACGCCACGGGTGGAGGTGAGAAGTGAAACCTGATTCAAGTTTGCTCAGCCCCCCCCCCCCCCCCCACCCCCCCCCCCCCCCCCCCCCCCCCCCCATCAGTCCAGCGTTTGTTAGGAAGTAGAGCTCCACTTTTCCAGCACTTATCTATGTTAAAAATAAGGATCATCACTCAAGCAGCTCATTCTTTCAACGGTGGCATCCAGATAGGCAGAAAATGCGGCTGCAAATCCCTGTTACCTGTAAACCGACCATAGAAAATGTTCATTTAGAACTGCGATGGTAGAAGGTGAGAGGAATTGAAGGTGTTAAATTAGTGTCCGGCTGAAGCATCACCACCCTGACGTCATTTAAGATAATGTCTGAAGACTTCAGGTTTGGCTCCCTGGTTGAGCAGGCGCCTCCAGTACGGAGGCTTCAGTCCTTGAGTCCTCGTGCAGACAGTCCAGGTAGAAGTCCTGACCTTTGCTCTGAATCCTAGACCTGGACAGATTGATCCAAATATCGATAATATCTATACCAATGCTGGTATTGATATCGAATGATAATCGTGTAAAAAGTTCAGATACCTACGTTTTTTTTCTCACGAAGTGCTAATTCATTGAAGTCTGTGTCCTCCTTCAGTCCAACAGAGAGTATCCAGGTAGATCAGAGTGGTCAATTTCAGCATCAATTCATATTATCTTTCAAAGTACATGTTACTTAAGTCATATGTTACTGGAGCCAACTCAAAAAAATCTAATTAAGACCTTGAAATAACGCAGTACATGTCATGTATCCTATTGAAAGGTGTTATCTAAGATAATCATTAGACATTAGATAATCCTTTATTTATCCCACAACAGGGAAATTTATAGTTAAAGCAAAGTGCACACAGTGCAAACAAAATTACACAAGTATAGAAAGATATAATATAAGAGGTGGACTAGAAAAACATTATGAACAGAACAATTCAACTCCAAAGAATATTTACAGAAAAAAGGTAATTGTGATAATAATGTATTTTGCTGTCACCTATAAATTTTGCCGAAATTGTATTCTAGGTTTTAACAAAATCATCCGAAGACAAAAAGCACAAAAACACCAGTTTCATGATAGATCAAACTTAATATGAAAACATATTGGCATTGGTATCAGTATCGGTATTGGCATCGGTATCGGTATCGGCGATACTGGCCCTGTATTTACTTGGTATTGGATCGATACTAAAATTCCCAGTATCGCCGAGCTCTAGTGAACCCCCCCACCCCCCCAACCCCTTACTCTCTGCCCCATCTCCTGTCGAATCACTGTTAATAAAGGAGCCAAAAAAAAAAAAGAAAAAAATTCAGGAATGAAGCAAAAAGAACAATCTCTGCAAATGAGAGATTACAGTAACATGGTAAAAAGGAACAATGTTTCACTGTAAGAGCTGACATATTTGTTCTCACGAACTTGCATTAAAAGGCCTGAGTGTAAATGGCATCTCGTAGCGAGACGGGGGCAGTATCATCAGACACTGGACAGCATCGTAATCCCACTGTTGTAATTGGATGCGGGCTTATGTCCACACATGACCATTTAAAACCATCCCGGTAATCCCTTTTCTTTCCTCAGACATCTGCAGTCGGGGTGGTTATCAGGACAGAGGGATTACACACTTTACTGGGGACAATACAAGGACTTCAACAGGTAGATGTGTTTGCTTTTTATCGATATTGTCTGTTCCATTAATAACACATTTGTGGTACAGTAATCTTTTTCATATGTGTCGACAGTTGAGAGGGTAAATCTCCAATTTGGCCTCTCTGCTGATATCTTCTCCTTGTTTTAGTTCATTGTTTTCGCTTAACCACACATTTTTCTGTATGTACAAGCCATGTAGGCCTTTTATATTCCAGTAAACACTGATAAAGCGTCACACCGTCCACTTGTCTAGCTGCAAACGACAAAACTGAGCCTTTCAAAGGCGAATGAATAAGATCATTTTCAGTAGTTAATTGTTAAATAGGAGTCAACTGGACATAAAAGGGTGCATGCTCCCCGGACATTAAATATGGCCCTCTGTCAGCAGCAGCAGCCATGGTGGACGCAGCAGCAGCGGAGCAGTTCCTGGACGCCAACCCGCAGTTCGCCAAGCAGTTTTACGACAAGAACTTAAGGCCCAAAGTCATCTCGGACCTGCTGGACGGCAACCGCCAGGCGACGCTGGACATCAGCAAGTTCCACGACCTGACCATGATGGATGAGAGCGAGATCCTCTTCGACCTGGTGCGGGACATGCAGGACAACCTGCAGATGGAGCGGTCCATCTTCAAGCTCATGAAGCACCTCAGCTTCATGATGAGGGCGGACCGCATGAGCCTCTTCATGTACCGGCAGAGGAACGGCGTGGCTGAGCTGGCTACCAGGTTACTGGGCCTTTTTCATCCTTTCACACCACACTTTAACAGGACAAGTTCAGACAGAGCTGGCAGTCGTTTAGTAGAAGAGATTTACGTAAAGATGTATTTCTTGTAGGGCTGGGCAAGTTAACGTGTTATTTTCAAGTTAACGTGTTATTAATGCGCGTTAACGCATTAATTTATTAACGCCGACATTTATTTTATCGTGTTGCTCATGGAGAACGGTAAAAATCTGTGTACTTTACAGTTCAGATAGCAACTCAGGTAGCAATATTAACAATTCTGTCTGGAAAAAAAAAAACTTTCGAACCCCTTTGTTCAAGACGATCGCGTCATTCCTCCATGTTACATCAGATCTGCTCCATGTGTTCACTGTCCTGCTGTTCTCTAGCTGGTTACTTCAGTGCGGCTCCATCTAGTGGCACAGATGTGTAATGACAACAGAAAGTCTATTTCTTGATTATAAAACAAAGCCATTTCTGGTTCACGTAAACCAGAAAATAAAATATAAAAACAAATTCAGTCCCGTGGCCTGTTTGCTAATATTGAAATATAAAAAAACAGGCATTTGTTTTTTAGATTTAGCAAAAAATGGAAAAAAAATAAATAAAAAGTCACTTCTTAATTTTTTTAATCTTTAATTGACAATCAAAAATGGAAAAAAAAAAAAACAAATGATACACAGATAATTACGGATTGATAAAGTTACAGAACTTTAACATGGACATTTTCATTTTAAAGTTCTTCCAGATGGAGGATTTGACAGAAACAAGGTTATTTGTAACAACTGACAAGTTGAACTCCCCGTTAAAAGTTTCTGCTGTTACCTCAGAAATTACCTGTTTTAATGTTATGATTGTGGCCTCTAGATTGTTAGGATTTTGTTTGTAGACTTTTTTTTATTTTTCATAAAAAAAAAAAAACAGGATGACATTAATGCCTCTGGCAGTGGCAATAAGCTTGATTTTATTTGACATTTTTTAAGATGAGATTTACACTAAATATGTGTTACTGACAAGTGCTGATGTTAAAAGTGTTTGAGGAACAAATGTTATGGCACTTTAGTTCGTATGGCAGCAGAACATTTAAATAAAAGTGACCTTTACACTACTTTTGAATTCATTATTTGATTTTTTGTATACAATGCGATTAATCGTGATTATTCAAGGATATCATGCAATTAATCGCGATCAAAATTTTTGTAATTGTTGCCCAGCCCTAATTTCTTGCCTTGGGACCTTGTTTTTCTCGTGGCGAGTTTCTTTCTCAATAATACCTGTGAAACTAATACTTTGCCAGCGTGAAGCGTATGTTTGTGGAGACCAAGCTAAATGTAAACAGCTGCCTTCGGAGGAGCACAGAGTTTAAAGTGCAAAAAGTTCCAGGCAGTCATATTTATGCTTGTGCGTAGATTTTCAGTACCGGGGGGCCCGCCGGTGCCACACACAGGCAGGAACAGAGAGGGCTTTGAATCGCCTTCCTCATGGATCCACAAGGAAGGGACATTTACGTTCTTTAGCGACGTTTCATTCAAAAAGGCATCACTTTGAGATGATTAAATCTTATAATTATAGATGTAACAAAATCAATCAAGAATAAAACAAAACAAAAACAAAAAAAAACTAGAAAAGCACTCGGAGAGCGCAGACCTCTGCCAAGCGCAACAGTTCCTCCATATAGCGATTTACAGATTCGATAAAATCCGCGTTCTGGATCAGATCCAGATCAGCCTTTGAAATTTGATTGTCAATCACTGAGTCAAATTTCATGAGTTTTGGGCAATAATTAACGGAGATATTGAGAAACAAAATTTTTCGGCCCCATTGACTGCAATGTTATTGAAAATTTGAAAGTGATCCAGAATCCAGGATTTCTTCAGGGTCACATCCAAAATTGAATCAGTTCTTCCTTTTCACATTTCTGACAACTCCTGAAAATTTCATCAAAATCCATCCATAACTTTTTGAGTTATCTTGTACACAGACAGACAGACAGACAGACAGACAGACAGATAAATGTCAGCAAAAACATAACCTCCTTGGCGGAGGTAAAAAACTGTTAAAGTATATATAAATATATATATATTTTACTTCCAGGTTATTCAATGTCCATAAAGACGCAACTTACGATGAGTGCCTGGTGGCACCTGATAGTGAAATCGTGTACCCGTTGGACATGGGCATCGTGGGCCATGTGGCCACCAGCAAGAAGATGGTCAACGTTCCTGACGTGTCACAGGTAGACGCACCTGATGAGTCTCTGCATGCTTATCTCTCATCTGTCTCCACTTTTAGCTTCATCCATCATCCATTTAAGACATTAAATGCTATTTAAAAAAAACACATTAACATGCAGAAGAAAAGCATTCAGAACTAACTTTTTAAATGGAAACTCTTCTCTCTAATACTGTTATTTTAATTGCATACATTTTTATCAGGTGATTTTTAAACCTGGCAGGCACTTTAGGGAATTCATCTTTGAAAATTATGCCATTATCGGCTCCCATAGAGGACACGTAAGGTTTGAGCTTTGATTGAAAACTGAATTTTACATGTAAAGAGACAGCTCTGAAGAAACGCATCCCTCTTTCCTCATCAGAGAAAATAATGCTTCCTTTGTTGCAGTGCTTCCTTTGACCACCAGAGGGCGACAAGACACCACTGTACGCCCGCATCTAATTCTGTCCAAGGAAAGCCAGCTCAATCTCATTACAGCCAATACCTTTGACATTTGAAAAGAGCTGGCAAGCTTTTTTTTTTTCCCCCCTCATGTACCCATCATGGTGCTGCAGGTCCTCTACCGTCTCGCCCACCCCCCTACCCCTCAGCCCCCCTTCATACCTGCCCAAAGCGTTATTGTGACATTTCCATTTAATAAAGCATCAGCCCGCTACACATAACCGATGAACCGTAAACACTCCTCAGAGTCAGTTCAATCACAGTCTTTCATGAGAGATTAGAGAGCTCGGCTGCCGAAGTTGCTCCTTTTTTTTCCTCTTTTATCTATCACTTCAGCTGCCAGACCTGCCAGTTGGGCCTCCATTGTAAACCGCGACAGAACAAACACCAATGCTGCTCCAAACCTCAGCCCATCAAGCTCTGCAGCCCCAGACAAACACATGAAAGCGCGATGGGGAAATGTGGCAACTGAAACGATCAAAAGCTCCCAGCCAATGTTTCCCCAGTGACAGCAAAGGAACAGCTAATGTTTCCATATAATTGGTTGGCTTTAGGACGCTGATGCAGGGTGGATGGCCTCTCTGTGATGCACAGACGTGCTATTTCCATCCCAATCCAACCCAGCACTGGACGGCCAGCTCGTCAGGATTCCCGTACCGTAGGTGCGGATTATATAACCAAGAGCTGGCCTCAATTTCCCCTCAGTCATCAGTTGTTTTACCTCTTCAAAGTGAATTCAATAATCACATCGTATTCAGCGTAATTCTGTAATTTAAGGCACGGTCGCTCGATGAGCATGTGCGTTCGAGGAAGGTAGAGAGGCTGCACACGGAGCCAGTTAATCTGTCTCTAAATTAGAGCGATCCCAGATTATTCCCAGAGGTCACAGAGGCCCTGAGCCATTTTCACAGACTCAGCACTACCAGCTCCTCTTAATCTATTCTGCTACACTTTATTGTTTTGCTCTCAACACGGCAAGTTTTTTCTGAAAAACTCACAATCCACTTAATGTGTTGCAATGTATTACAACCCCAGAAGCTAAATTAGTGAAAGAAAAATATGTTGGTGTGTGCGTGTCCTCAGTATTTGTTCAATCATACATACAGGGCTGCAAATAGTTTCTACCTGCATGGTCATTAAAGCTAGCCCTCCCCATGGAAAACTCAGCACTCAGACTTAAATGATAATATACTACATAAATTAAACATTAAATTGTGCATCTAGATGTTTATGCCAAAGCATCACTTGGTTCAGAATATGATTTTGTGCCAGTATAACGCTTTCCAAGCAGTATTATGCTTAACTGAGTGGGAGTTAAGGCAAAAACCTGAAGTTCACACGAAAGGCCCATCTGGGCTTTTTAAAATCTTACCTCACTGCTGAGGTAGCTGTATTTGCTTTATTTGTGAGATGCAAACAGGCTGCAGTTGGCTGTGGGTATGTGCTGCTGACCCAGGACCTGCCTGAACTCCATCGTAGTGATTTTCCTCTTCACTTTCCACCTCTCTGACACTTACATGCCATACACAACCACGCGGGAAAGTCCCGCTTTGCTGTTTTGTGCGACTGAAGGAACTGAAGCCCACTTCTTGTCTGACGTCACCGCTGCAGCTCAGATTTGCTCCACAAACAGATGTGCAACAGCAAACTCATATGTCAACTAATACGACCTACCAAAGTGAAAATGCTAAAATCTAACGACTGAATGAACCTTTTTAGTTCCCTACTAGGGTCGAGTATTGGCAAGGACCTCACAATATGATATGTATCAAGATACTTGGGTCACGATATATAATGATATCGCGATATCACGATATATTGCAATATTCTACCCAGTTAATATCAAAATTAAAAGTAGAGATGAAAAATCAAAATGAAAAAAGTTTTTGGACATTTAAATTTTAAACAATTTAAATGTGAAAATTAAACAATTTTCCTAAAAAATTGATATTAGGAGCTGAAAAATCGATATTATATTTTTTTTCTATTCCCTACAGGAGTAAAATTAGTCCCTTGGGATTAAAAATGTAGGTTATATTGGCTACAATGTGGGATAGATTTTTAAGGATAGAGAATAAAAGCAAACATGTAAGAGATATTTAATAATGTTTGGCTCTGATTAGAGAGGAAAAAACTAATAATTCTAGAATAGAGGCCACTGTAATCTGGACAAAGCAGGCAGCACTGTGAGGATCATGTCCTTGGATTGCTCCAGTGTATTTAATCTGCTTCACTGAACGGTCGCAGGTCTGAGCGGCTGGAAGCACCACAGGAGCACCGCAGGGAACTGTCCTCTCACCACTCCTCTTCACTCTGTGTACCTCAGACTTCCACAACCAGCCGGAGTCCCGTCATCTGCAGAAACACTCCACTAGGTTCTCTCTTGAAAAGAAGTTCCTAAAAAGGATTTTTAAGAAATCCCATGTCGTGACACACTTGCACAGCAAGTAACACAGGGAGCGTTCCTCCTGTGTAAGATTATTTATTGATTTCAATGTGCAATAAGAAGGCAGGGGTCATTGTCACATGTGTAAGACAGATGCAGGACCGATTTGGTTTGTTACAGTAAAATATATATCTTTAGGTTACTAAATGTACTTGGACAGCAGTTGAGGTTCGCTTAAGTATTAACCCTTTCTGTTAGCTGCCTTGCCTCAATGACTCTTTCCTGGTCTAAGTAGTTGCTGTTGTTGTTTTTAACCTTATCAAACAAGGAGCCAAGATCCAAACAAGGACTGAGATCTTTGACGCATTTAGTTTATAGATCCTGAAGCTATCTGATGGGAATTTAAGAACATCCCAAAGAACAACATCCCTTCATGGACTTTTTCTCTGGTTGCTTCCGCGCTCCATGCAGGAAAGCTAAAGTGATGTAACAACAAGCCTGTGGATGCTAGACAAGTAAAAATAGCATCTTAATTCTTCAGTCCAATATCAGCTTAGCACTAACGTGAAGAAGGTTTGTTTACGCAGCCAATGCTGCGGTAAATATAGACATTTATTTCTAATGGCAGGTTCTGGTGTTGAAATCAAATGTCCAACTATTCACAGTATTCACCATACATTTAAATCAGAGATGGCTCCCTTCATGGAGAGGAATTTACACCCTATAAAAGCAGCACTTTGAATTCCAGTGGGCTTTAGTGTCTGTGGTACAAATGCTAACAGGTTCCTGGGGTCAGGAAGCTCCAGTTGACATACTTAAATCATCTTCTAATGAAGATTTTGGCTCCTTCTTGGCTGTCAATGACTCTGGCACACCATCAGGGGAAAATGACCGATGACTCCAGCTGGTCAGGAAAAGAAGTACCAGAGAGAGCAGAGACTGTGCATGCATGAAAACCCTTTGCTTGAGGCAGCGTGGTGGTTCTGGGTTTGAATCCCGGCAGGGGCTTTTCTGTGTGGAGTTTGTTCGTGTGGGTTTTCTCCTGGTACTTCGGCTTTCTTCCCACAGTCCAAAAACACACATGTTAGGTTGGCTCGTAACTCTAAATTGCCCGCAGGAGTGATTGTGAGTGTGTGTGTGGGCTGAGGTCTCCCTTATAAAAGAGATCATCGACTAACCTGGTTAAATAAAAGGTTAATAGAATAATAAAAAGCATTTATGGATGAAAAGAAAGGACTGTTTATCAAAGATGAGTCTGAATGTTTTGAAGAGTGACATATACCTGGTAATGAGATTCAATTAAAAATTTGATTTAAAATGAATATTTTCTTTTCTCATTTCTCGACTTAGAGTTCTCACTTTAGTGACTTCGTTGATGAGTTGACCGAGTACAAGACCAAGAATGTCCTCGCCATCCCCATCATGAACGGCAAAGACATGGTGGCTGTCATGATGGCGCTCAATAAGCTGGATGGACCCAGCTTCACCGCCAAAGACGAAGAGGTAACGCATGTCCTGCCTCATCTCTCATAGACTCTTCACATTCTTCATGCTAACTAGCTAGATCACTAACTAGCTAGATTAAGACACAACTTCTATTGTTCAAATACAGCGGTACCTCTATTTACGAACGTCTCTACATACGGAATTTTCAGGTTACAACACGTCTCAATGGAAAAATATTGCCTCTTGTTATGAATGAAATTTCAGGATACGAAAGGCAAAAATACAGTACACGCTGCTACTCGCAGCTCCCAGAATTTACACATAGTTGTAGCTGCTCTGCCATTGGCTATTGGCTAGCATCTTCCAGGCATCCATTTGACATTTTAGGAAAATTCCATGAATTTTTCGGAATTCATTGATAAGAATCACCCAGAAAAAGTGTTCACTAGTCGGGCTATCGCTCATGATGATGTTTGCCCTGGACATTGTTGAAGGATTGTTAAAAGTCAACAAAAGCAAACGTCCTTGAATCGGTTCTTTACAAAACATCAGGCAAAAACCACTGCTGAGAGAGAAAAGGTGACGATGATAGCAGTTAAAAGGTAAATTAACATAATTTTTATTCTTTACTTTATTCTTGGTTTTTTATTATGTGCAACTCTCATTTTATGTTTATTGTGCAGTAATCTAATTGTAACATGTATTTGTTACATGTTTTGATGCATTTTCATAATTTATTTGAAAAATTTATGTCCGAGTTTTGGGGGGCTTGGAACGGATTAGAGCATTTACATGGAAAACGTGTCTCTAATTTACGGAATTTTCAGGTTACGAAGCTACTTCCAGAACCAATTAATTTCGTAAATAGAGGTACCACTGTATCTCTTTTTTCCAAAGCTGTTATACATCTGCACTTTTCCAGTATGATCTGGATTACTTTGGTGGCTGGCATCCCAGGAATGAGTAGATGATGATATCATTGACATCTAAAGTCTACGACCGTAGATTCCCGTAGTTCAGTATGAGAGCGCACAGCGAATGCTAACGACAATACAAATAACTGAAGATGTGTCTAACTGGTTTCAGTAACCTCCCAGTTGTTTAAATTCCACTGTATACCATTTAGAGCTATCTTGCGGCATGGATTACAGTGATCCCTTAGTTTTCGCGGTTAATGGGGACCGGTGCCCCCCCGCGACAATCAAAATCCGCGAAACTGGAGCCGGATCCCCGCCCCGAGCCTAAATAATATGTTTAAAATATGTTTAAACACCGCAAAAAAGTAGCAAGATACTGAAGTGACACAAGACAAAGGCTAAACTGTGGTCTTTCCTCGTTGTCCTTCCTCTCACACCAAATCAGCGCCCTTCATCTTCCTCTGAGCACTGATATCTTCCAGCCACTTTACCCGTGTCACGTCATCCATGAAGGGATAGATGCAGAGCTTCTTTGCTTTGGGTCTTTGTGATTTACACTCTGCAGCATTGCAGTAGTACACTGGGTTATTGATCTGTATCGCTTCATTCTGGCTTGTTGCTCTCTTTACTGTGAGTGGTCGTGCTCCAGCGAGGTTGTGTACCTTCTCTCAAATCATCAAACTCCTGTCCGAGTCAAAGCCGAGGCATAGTGCATTTTATACACAAAAGACACTCAAAGTGCTTTACAAATAAATGAAACTACAAAGATCCACAGTAATGAAACAATCAGTTCAAATAAAAGAATGAACTGAAAATAGTTACCAGTTACTTCCTGCTTAAATGGTGACCTGAGGTATAAAAGGAGTGTTCTCAGATCTTCTGCTTTAAAACAATTACTTTTTATAGTATACAGTTACATCAATGTGTATAAGCCACTTATAAGACCAAGACTTGTGGAGCTCCACTGAAGTTTCTGCCTACAGAAGCACTTCTGGACCAACACCATGTAGGAACAGGCGCGATATTAGACAGCTGCAGGTCATCTGTGTTCGAAAGCCCAAAGTCTTCCAACTTCACTCTGTGTTCCTGCTGGGAACTCTTTGATGGATGGATGTTAATTATCTGTACCCATTTAATCCTAATCTGGGTTATTCAGGAGCGCATCCCAGCCGTTTTGGGGTACATCCCATTTCTAACATCAAAATAAAAAAGTATAAATCACAAAAAAAGAGCTGAAAGTTTGTTCCGTTTCTTCCCAGGTTCTAAACAAATACCTGAACTTTGCCAACCTGGTGCTGAGAGTATTCCACCTGAGCTACCTGCACAACTGTGAGACCAGAAAAGGACAGGTAAGCATGGACCGGATGCTGCACGTGAACCAGGAACCAGGTAACGTGGTCAGCTCCGTCCACCTTTTTCCCAGTGTTCCAGACGTTTTGCAGTTGTCTCCATTTTCTTTTAGCTTATTAGTAGGTTCGCAGCTTTTCATATTTTTGAATGTATATATGATGAGGTGTCGTCGTGCCACAGAAAACGACTCCTGTGCTCTGTTGCTCTGTCTAGGAAAAGACAAAACAACATCAAGATACTTCAGAACTTTTATTTGAGACAATCTGCAATACTTCAATAAAAACTCAACACTGTAGAAAAAAGGAAGGGAAGCAGCGATGAGGAAAAGTAGGGGGATTGCTTATTTTGCGTTTGAGAGCTGAGCATAAAGAAATGATGGAAGTGCTCTGTTTGACGTCCAGGTGCTGCTGTGGTCGGCCAGCAAGGTGTTTGAAGAGCTCACGGACATAGAGAGGCAGTTCCACAAGGCTCTGTACACAGTCCGAGCTTTCCTCAACTGTGACCGTTACTCTGTGGGTCTGCTGGACATGACCAAGAATAAGGTGGGTTTCTCCTAACACGGTAAGAGAAACAAGGAGGGGCATGAGGAGATCCAACCTGAAGAGGCCTGTTGCACGGAAGTAGAATCAAGATTTAGGGGTTTCAAGAAATTGGGGCTTAACATGTTCTGCTGTTCTTACTCGGTTTCACGAATGACAAAGCAGACTGAGAAGGTGCGGCGGTGTCAAGACAGGTGTAACTAGTCTTGGTATGTGCACGTTCACGGCCTTAAGCAGACAGCAAGGTCGATCACAGATTTACTGATTCAGAAATGGAGAGGATGAGTGTATAAAGGAAACGTGTGAGGTTAAAATATATAATATGTTACAAGGGTAAACGCAGCTCCAATTACTAAACTAAGCTGGCAGACAGACTGAATACGTAACAGTCCAGTTTATTGGCTCCACTTGGAGAGATCATTAACAAAACCAGTTTTCTCTGTGGGTGATTTCAGTCCAACTGAGTTGGGTACCTTTGACTAGACTGGATTTTATTTCCATGAGAGGTACAGAGGTCTCTCAGTATACGACTGAACATGGAATTCATTAATATTATATATTATATATATAATATAACTCGTTATTCGTTAATACTACTTACTTACTTACTTACTTACTTACTCCACAATATTACAGGTGATAATAGTACTGACAGCTTTGAAGGCGCCAAATAGTAAATTTTGTTTAAATTATCCAGGTCTGTAAGTGATGATCAAAATTTGCTACTGACAGAGATAAAAAAGGAAAAGGAAATCAATCTACCCAGCAAGACTGTCACTTTATCAGTAACAAAGCATCCAACAAGAATGTCAGAAAGATTAGGACGAAAATGTCTTCACCATTCTACATTTATTTTCAGTCAAACATCTTATATTACGTGGGGTTTTTAATTTTTGGCTGCCATCTACTGGTCAGTCAAGTAATTATTCAAAAACGGTCATGAAACCATGAAAGAAACACACATAACGTGATTGGAACTTTATATGCAGTAGACCAGGGGTCTTCAACCCTGGTCCTTGAGAGCTGCAACCCTGCAAGTCTTAGATATTTCCCTGCTTCAGTGCACCTGATTCACATAAACGGGTCGTTAACGGACTTGAGGAGACCTGGATGACGAGCTAATGGTGATCCATTAATGTGAATCAGGTGCACTGAAGCAGGGGGAACATCTAAGACAGGGGTGCCCAATCCTGGTCCTCCAGAGCTCCTATCCAGTATGTTTTAGAGATTTCCCAGCTTCAACACACCTGATTCTAATCAATGGTCATTATCAGATTGTCATCAAAGTCTGCACAAGTCTGTTGATGACACAGCCACTTGTATCACGGTGTCCCAAAGCAAAGGAAACATCTAAAACCTGCTGGATAAGGGGCTCTCGAGGTACCAGGGTTGAAGAGCCCTGCAGTAGACTATCACTCTCATCACCGACTTTATTACCATCAACCTTTGTAAGATCAGTCGTTTCTAAGCCATCGCAACAAAGGGAATAATATTGAAGAGAAATGTATGAACACTAACTTCTGAGATCAATAAGCCTTCCTAAAGTCTGTCACCGTTATAACTTTAACCCAAATGGACTGCATCTAATGATGACCATAATCCCGAATTACAATTTGTTTTTGAAATTTTAATGGAGGCTGTTCATTAATATATGTCCAATCGGAGTGGCAACTAACTGAAGAGATCAGAGCAGCAGGATTAAGAAATCCAGCTTGTTAAGCCTGATACCGACCAGGATAACCGCACAGAATAAATCTCCATGAAAACGTATCCCATCTTGCTTTTGTGCAACCGACTGGAAGGAAAATTCAGCCAGGATAGCTGACATGTCCTGGCTTAACCCTTGGTTTTGTGCAACAGTATAAAAATGAATCCAATCCAGAAGCACTAAAACCTGCAGCTTCTCAAGTTTGCTGCTTGAGCTTGACTCCAAACATAAGTTCCCACGGATCCCTGCAGTTAAACCTCACTGTCCAAACAAGAATCCTGTAGCACAGCTGAGACGTGGGATGAGCAGACCGTGATCTATGGAGGACACGACATGTGACTTTGATAACAGATCACCGAACACCTCAAACCATAACATAGAGGGGAATCATCACCTGCCCCGCTCACCCCATGCTATGTACGTAGTGCCAAATAAAAACAGAGAATCACAGAAATACCACCCACAGTCCAGTCCTGGGAAGGGAAACCCCACCAAGTACCTGTGTGGCGCCCCCTGGCTGCGACAGCGCCATCACTGCAATATTTTCACCCTGCTATAAAGAAGATTTTTGATCTCTATAGGAAATTTTCCCTTTTTTTTTCTTTAAAATGTAATTAACCTCGTCAAATTGTATTAAAACAGCAATGTATGCACTATTAAGAGCGAGGCCACTTTAACTCGGTGTGACCCCTGAAGGACAAAAGTTGATGCAATTTCCTGAGGTCCTAATGAAACGTCTCTTTCGTTCGCTTTGTTCAAAAACGTGGCAGGGATTCAGTGCATGGGCATTAATGTCTTTACAGCAAACGCAGCATGTTATGAAGCTTTGGAGCTAAAGACGGAGCAGCTGGATGATTCTGCTCTGATCTGGGTCCGTGCACTTTCAGTTTATACAAATTTCTGGCTTCAAGGAGCAATTTGCCCCGAATAAAGCTCTAATTAAGGGACTCAAATGACTCAAACTTAAATATAAAAGGGAGATTTGGGAGCAGAAAAAAAAAAACTAATAGGGGCTCATTTGGGTCTTAAAAAGGCTTTTTGAGAATAAGCAACTCTGCTCAGTTTCCTAAAACCCAAAACATATTGAGTATGAGTCACAAAGAAACCTGAAATCCCAGAAAAAAATGAACGCATGTTATTTAATACTCATGCAGTGCTTTCGCCATCTTTCCTCTCCTCTCCACTTCTCATTTTTCTCATCTTTGGTGGGAGATATTTACAGAAGTGTCTTTGTTGAAGCTGCTCATTTCTTTTCCATCCCACATCAGGATAAAAGAACGCTTAGAAACCAGCCTGTGATCAGCATCCTCACGTTCTTGTGTTGTCATGAACGCTACTCATCGACGGTCTCTGCAACGTAATTATGAGCAGCTGCCAGCTGAGTCCAAACACCTGCTGTCTGAGGACGAACACGTGTCGTCTGACTGCAACAGTGCTGAGTTTCAGCAATAATAAAGCACGACAAAAGCAGAAGTTCAACTTTAAGCTCTTGTTTTGAGAGCTGTGCATTTTCTGGAGAAAATGATTGAAAGAGTTTGCTTGTGTTAGCATTTTCATGCTGAATGGAGTCTTTGGATGTGACCTAAAATTGGATGTATATGGATGTAAATAATGGGGGGAAAAAAAGAATCAGCTGCATCAGCTGTTTTTCCACTCTCTAAATCCACTGTTTTATCTTTCTCTGTGTCTGTGGGTTTACAGGAGTTCTTTGACTTGTGGCCCGTCCTGATGGGAGAAGTTCCGCCGTACGATGGACCCAAGACCCCCGATGGCAGAGTGAGCAGTTGAAAGTTATTTTCTGTGTTTTTTTATCTGGTGCCATTGACAAGACTAGAAACAAAGGTCAATTAAAGAGTTTAATACACAGTCATGAGTTCAAAGATTCAATATGCCATGCAGAATATTTTAATAGGCCGATGAGGCATTGCCTTAACACCACAGAGAGATGCCAGGAAATGCACACCGAATGTTCTCAGGTCTTATAGGCAGATCCTTGCTCTTCTGAGTTTTATTGCTCTTTGTCTTCGAGTCCAGATGGTAAACAGCTCTCCGGTCTTACAGTCCAGGATAATAAACGAACTGTTTATTTGGGAGTCGCAAACTGTTGGAAGACAGCAGGTCAGGAAGTCAGGAGATCCCAGTCGTTATGGTCATAAAGCAGCAACACTGAGGTCTCACTATCATAAAAGAGACTGCATTCTTACATGCTATAAAGTTTAGTTTCAACAGTTAAACTGTTCTCTAAATTAATCTTAATCCTAACAAGTTATTGATCACTGTTATCACTAGGGCTGTAGCGATACACTAATCTCGCGATACAATACGATACACGATATTCGGCTCACGATACGATATATATCGATATTTATCTTACAATATATTTACATCATTTTCCGAAGGATTTTAAAGGGGACAGTGATTTTTAAGTGACATTTTGGTGATGCTTGTGAGTGTTCCAATGACTTTGTTTGAATTAATTGAACTGAAAGCATCAATTACACATTATATGGCTGACAGGCGGCTTGCAAATGCTGGACAAAATGAATAAAAGATGTGTTGAGAAAAATACAGTTTCATTTATTTAAACAGTGCAAATTGTTGCTTGCAAGCTTTTAAAGGTGGGACACGGGGGTTTTCAAAGAAGCTTAGAAAATTGATACTCGATACTCAATAAAATATCGATATATATCGCAGAATTGATAAAATTGCTCAGTTCTAGTCATCACAAGCACCGATTACTGATTCTACTCTTCCTGTGTCCGAATGGCCATGGTCGTCCTGCTGAAGACTGCTCTCAGGTCTCAAAGTTTCTGGTTTCGAATCAGGGATTGGGAATAGGCTCCATCAACTGAGTATGTTGACAGAGTTACCACGACTCTAAAAAGACATCATCAATTGACCTCCGTTAGTGTCCGAGCATCGGTTAGCTTTTGAAATGGGCTCAAGTTAAGCCGCTAACTCAGGGTTTTCCATTTCACAAGGGGAGATCACGTGTCCCAGAGTTTCCCCCATTTTAGATTCAACATCCTCAGAGTTAGCATGTAACCGACCTCCATCACGCCATCAGTCCTGACTCCTGGAAAGATCCTAAAAACGGTAAATCACAGCAACACCTTGGACTGTTGGACCCAGAAGCGAATCCCTGAGTTTAGATTTTATTGTATTTTTTTTTCTGTCAGACAGAAGAGTGTTGTTGTTTTTTGTTTTTTAGAGTTTAGAAAGTGATCTTGGAGCATTGCTTTATAAAGATAACACTGCTGTTGAGAGTCAGTGTGAGTGCCTGAGGCTGGGAGCACTGAGAAACTCAATTTATTCTGTCTTCTCTAGGAAATTATCTTCTACAAACTGATTGACTACATCCTCCACGGCAAAGAGGACATTAAAGTTATACCGTAAGTTCATCATAAAGCTCTTGTTTTATGACATTTCAAGGTATATTCTCACAAAACAATTTCAGCGTCCATTCAGAGTCACTGAAAGACAACATAATTTCCAGAACATTTTTTCTGGTTGCGATCTCATCACTGATGGGCATCTTAAAGTGACATAATAGACAGATGTGGAAGACTGAAAACCAGTAAATTCCTGGCTTCACTTTGGGTCCATTCTCCTCTGTTTTGGTTTTTTCCAAGTATGCTGGTCTGATTGTTAGTAAGAATTTTGCCAACATGAACATAACTATGATAAAACAAAAGCAGAAGCCACTGATGTGAGCACTCAAACCGGCCTCAGCTGTTGTGGTGCATTGCATTATGGGAAACAGTTTGCGAGGTGGACTGGTCACTTGCACTCTGGGAATTTTCCCAGGAGCACCAAACCATCCAGGTACATCTCACATACAGTAAAGCTAGTAGTGTAACATGCAGTTTCAAAAAGGGTAAAATAAAAAGGTTTCTGTGATCTAAAAGCAAAATCTCATTTGAGAGCTTTAAGAGTATTTGCTGGCAGGAATACCACAATACTGCACTTGTTAACAGAAATTAAGCCGCTGAGCTTAAAGCTCAAACAACGGCGGCTTCAATCCTCAACTTCAAAACTACGTTTGAAAACATAAAGCTCTTTATATGTTTGGAGACTAATAAAAGCTTGGAGACCAGGTCATGGTTTCAAGTATGCAGTTTGGTTTGAACTTTGAGTGTGAAATGGTGAAAAGATGATGATGTTGATGAAGTTCTCTACTTGTCGTGTTCTCTGCTCCACCAGGAGTCCTCCGGACGACCACTGGGCCCTGATTAGCGGTTTACCCACCTACGTAGCAGAGACCGGGCTGGTCAGTACCGATTTTCCTCAAAAGCTCAAATGAGCACAGTGTCTCAAATCAACTTTGTTTCGATCGTACGTTCTTGACCCAGCGTCTTAAATTTTTATGACTCCTCATCAAACCCAAACATCACACCTGAACGGTGCTGACTGCGCTGTTCCTTCCCACGGTGGGTTTGTCTCAGCTGTCTGCTGTCAGTACGATTATCTTCTTACTCCCACTTGTGTTGGTGTCTTACCAGAACTGAAGCATGAATAAATCAAATACCCCATTAGCCAGTGGGAGCGAGCAGACCTGTTAACAGATGTTGTGCACTTCGACAGCTCACAAACACGGCAGCAGACAGTGCTCAATACCACCACAGGTGTTAGTAGTATGGACTTGCCATCTGACTGAACGGACTGTGTTTGCATCCATGACAGTAGTTAAGATGAACGGACATTAACAGGCCTGACTGGGTCCGAGACAATCAGCGCTCAGTCCAGACCATGAGCAGCCAGAAGTTTTCCAGGTGTCTGAAGTACCTGAAGTATCTAGGGACCCAATAAAAGTTCCAAAAAATTCTTCATCAGGGTTAGGGTTAGGGTTAACCCTAGGGTTAACCCTAACCCTAACCCTAGAAACTAAGATGCACCAATGGTCGAGGCCCCTTATGGTGGGCTGGCGCAGCAGCATAATGAACGCTTCTGTCATACCAAAAAAACAATGTTTACCCGCTCGCTGCGTGCTTTGAAACGGTGACACCCAAAAGTACAATTTTACTGGCTTCGTGCTAGCTTGTGTAACCGCAGTTTGACTGGTTGACGCTTGCAGTGAAGTGCGAAAAGTTACAAATTTATTAACTTTGGACAGAAGCCATGCTACTACCATGACGCGAGGAACAGACAACTTCAGTTCGGATGTCGCTTGACATCACCCAACTTCAACGTCCATAGAGAGTTGACGCTGAAGATGCTATGTGTGAGGGGGGCAGGGTTTAAACTGATGTACAAGTCAAGGGATGGAATTAAAGCAATAATATATTATAGTAACATTGTTAGTTGTCAAAGGAAGATTATGTAAAGAATAGCATCCTCTTGATCATGTTACAAGGGTACTGTTGGTATTGAGATGGATAAATAAACAGTTTTTCCAGCCTTATTGACCACTGAAAGCTGATGATAAGTTTAAGAAGTGATCTGCTGTTTTACTCCGATCACTGTCAACATCTGCATGGACTTCAACCAAATTCGATCTCAATTAAATTTTATTTGTTATAGCTTCTGTTACAATGCCAATTGTCTCTAGGCGCTGTAGAGACCCAGATCATGACCCCCGAGCAAATATCATTAACTAAAAATATAATATTGAATCCTAAACAAGGATAAAGGCAGGTAAAAAAAACTCCCACAGAGGGAGGAAAAAAAACCTTTAAGCCAAACAGTGGCGAGGAAAAACTCCACTTTAAGAGGAAGAAACCTTGAGCAGGACCTGGATCATATGGGGGACCTTCCTGCTGAAGACCAGCCGGGTAAAGAAAGAAAGAAAAGAGGGAGACAGGACAGAGAGAGGATGGAGGACAGAGAAGAGGAGAGCACACAAATGACTGAATGAAATGACTACATAAACAGATGCAGGTAGCAACACTGAGGTGAGATGGTCAGAGGACTAGATCACCGGTCACCACGCCAGCCGGCACCCGAACACATCTACACACAGAGGTGGAGGTAAATCCTCTCGTGGTGCATCGTGCTCCCAGACAACAACGTATCTAACTAACAGGATGGCTAACACGATGGTCGTGATAATGCACTCATTACCTCTTGTTCATCAAAAATCAAGGAAGAAGAAGAAGAACCCCTTTGTGCTACTGAGGCTGGAATAAGACAAAAACTGCCCATCTAGATAAAAACCATCCTCAGTTTTCATGCAGGAGTTTATATGAAACCAGTTTAAAACATCTTAATTGGGAGCTGCTGGAGGTCAGATGAGCAGAACACCATTAAGACTTATTACACAGCTGTCGGTGTGAACGTGGGTGTGGAAATGAAATTGCCCTGCGATGATATATAATTGTAATTTCTGAAGGTATAGTAATTAATCAGGGCGAGCTTTCCCCACACCACTGAGCCCGCTGTCAGCCGTCTATAAGCCGCCCCGTCCTCCTCATGCGCCGTTGCTGCGTGTCATTTTTCACGACCACATCCTCTGTCGTCCTTTTCTTTCCCCGACATTATGAAGGTGAAAACTGCGCTTGCCCTCAGACCCACATTTTCATAAATCGAGAGAGAGGACGCATCACATTGACAATGATGGTTTTTGATACGACAGATTCACAGTTGAGCGGTAAAACTGACTGAAAATCGCATATGAGCATGTGCTTGCAGCCAAAAAGATGAGGGTGAAGGATTTGTCATGTGACAGCACGCCAAAGGTGTCTTTTATTCTTGCTGCTGCTCTTCATCAGTATAGCAGTTATCCAAACCTGACGGCCTCTTACTTCTGTGTAATAATCCTTTTATGGATTATATTGGAAATGGATTTCAGTTTCAGATGTCTCCTGTTGTCTCCCTCAAATCTAAACTAACACCCTTCATATTTTTCTCCCCGTTTTGCTTTTTCCAACAGATCTGCAACATCATGAACGCCGCAGAGGATGAGTTTTTTCACTTCCAGGTAAGACGGGTCAAATTTCAGAACTGATGTCACGGAGCAGCCCTGTTTGATCTCTGCACGACTGGTGATGAAGATCTGCAGGAATATGTACAAGTTTGCAGTCCAACCGTTTGCAAATCACTTCCTGGAAAAGAAAAAAAGAAAAAAATAGGAAAGGTTTCACGTCAGCGCAGTATTTCAGAGCATCCAGCCGTTTCTATACTCCTGCAGCTTTGCATATATCAAAATACAACCAAATTAAAGCGTTTACAAACCTCTTTTCCATATCCTACAACCATCAGAAACCACTGTGGGTTTAAACAGGCTCCGTCTCTAAAACAGGACATCGGAGAATCAGTCCTCTGATTATATGAGATTAGGGATCCACTGGTTGTTTCGCTGTTGTTGTTTTTTAATCTCCTCAAAAACTCAATTTCAGTTCTGGTTCAGAGTCCGTGTCTCTTGTCCATGCTTATAAAAATCAAATCAATGCAAGCAAATAAAAAAAAAGAAAATGAACAGCAGTTAGCTGAATACCTGAAACAGGCCCTCATACAACTGCAGTCACTTTTCATTTTACAATATTAATTTATTTCTTCTTGGGGGAAAAGAGGCTGTTGAATTGTCAGCCTTACACGACCAAAATCCTGTTGGTGCTATTAAGGATTCTATTAGAATATTATTTATTAATTATCTGTAACCAGGTTACAGGGCAGACAAGTGGAAATCACTCCCATTTCAGCGTCAGACGTCATTAAAGCGCCACAAAGGAACTGTTACGATGTTTATGTCAACAGGCTGCTTTTGTTCTGCTCCAGTGCAGCGTGGGATGTGTCAGATTAAAGTCTATATAGAAAACGTTTCATGAAAAAAAAAAAAAAATATATATATATATATACACATTATATATATATGGGCTGTCTAAGTTAATGCGTTAACAGATATAGATGATGGATGGATAAACAGAACATTTAAAAAATTATTTGTGCAATTAATCGCAATTAATAGCGAGATAACTATGAAAATCGTTTGATTAATCGCGATTAAAAATTTTTATCGATTGACAGCCCTAATATATATTTAGATTTCTAGAGGCCAGTCGTCGTAATGGGATGGACGTGAACTTTCCACATACTTTATTCTCCGTTTAATTTTTTTTAAGAGACTATCAGCCTTATCGTCCTTGGTTCCTCATGGTGGTGACCTCTGTTCAGACACTACATTACTGCAGACAATGACAGAAAATACAACATTATATAGTCTCTTTTACAGTCTGTGAAGGTAATTTTGATCAGTCAGTTCCTGCATTTTTCAAAGATTGTTGACTTTAGTCGTGCGAGGTGGCTGCAGAACTGAATTTGAGAGAAAGTGAAGGAAGATTCTGGGGTCAAACTGCAGATTTTATCACCATGTAACATTTAGGTTTTTGCTTTAATTGTAGAAATGACCAACATTTTCTCACTTGTTATTATCTTTAGTTTGTGACCTGTGTGATGCCTCCATTTTACCCCCTAGTTTAATTTCTATAAGATTGTGAAGCATTTTTAATTTTCAACTTGAACTTTATATCTCCGGAGTAGAGGTCTTCATGGGTACACTTTCATGGACCCAAACCCGAATGGACCTGTGAAAATTCGACCCGAAACCAACCCGACCCGAGCTATTATCATAAGTCCGGGAGTCCGAACCTGAATGGACCCACAATATTTGGACTCGGAACCGACCCGACCAGAGTCTTCAGTTTCCGACCACGAACCGAACCGAGTTACCTGAATAGAACCGAGACAATCCAGCCCATAGTTGCTAATGTTAAAGTTGTCTAGCGTTGAATAAAACTTGACTTTCTTACCTAAAGTTGTCTTCTTCTACTCGGTTCAGTTGCTACAGAACAACAATAAATCCACGTTGTTATTTTCTTTGTGGATAAAGATGCTATTTGTAGCAACTGCTAACGCTAATAGCCTACAACAGTCAGGACGTGTCGTGAATATGTTCTCTCATCCAGCGTCGTCATGTTGGCGATCCGTTGTGCTTTACAGCTGCCGGGCAAACCGCTAATAACACGCTACGGCAACATGATTGTTTCATGACAAACACGCCACGTTAATAAATAATTAATTAAACGGCCCCGAGTCCTGACGTTGGCTGCCACCGCCAATATCTTTACCTCTCACGAGTAAACGCGGACCCAGCCTGTCAGAGACCACCAACCGGACCCGAGAGTAACTGTACCAATTCCGACCCGAACCTGGAGTCACGTCTTTTGAATGGACCCGAGACCTGATTCGGGTCGAGACGGAACCTCGGGTTGTTTTATTGTTCCAAAGACCTCTACTCCAGAGGTTTCGGATCACTGAATCATGTATCATGTTCAGCCAGAAATCTTAGTACAGTACTTGATTCTCTCAGCCGTTACTTTTGGGTTTCCTGCCAAGTCTTTATTAATATAGTGCCTTAATGACTGACATGGATAAAAAAAAAAAAAAAAGTTTTATAAAATAGAAATCAACAGCATCAGGAAAAATTCATACATTGGAGCATGAGCGCAGAAGCTGTTCTGTTGTTTGTTCAGCTTTCAGGTTCACCGATAAGCAGAATTACTGATCGTCCTCACATTTCTGAATGTAGACGGTTTTACGTCACATTTCTGATTCTGACAATACTGACATCAAAAAGTCCTATATTACTCAACACACGAAGCAGCAACATGCACGAGTCCCGTCCTCTTACGTTAATGGCATCATGTTTTGTGTGTGCAGAAGGAGCCGCTGGACGACTCTGGCTGGACCATTAAGAACGTCTTGTCTATGCCCATCGTCAACAAGAAAGAAGAGATAGTGGGAGTGGCCACTTTCTATAACAGGAAAGACGGGAAACCCTTTGATGAAATGGATGAAACACTGATGGAGGTACACAGTGTGTGTGTGTGTGTGTGTGTGTGCATGTGCACTGGTTTATAAATAAACTCCAGGCTATTGAGAGCGTCTGCATTATTTATCTCAAACCCTGAAGGATCCTCACTGATCTTCCATCCGCCTCACAGTTCAGAGTTTATAAAACACAAAACAGGACGACTGGATAATCAAATGTTCTCCAGCTGAAGAAGGAAGCTTTCCATTAAAGTTCTTGGGCCTCTAAGCTTCAACCTTTGAGCATAGTTACTGCGTTCAGTTTGGATAAGCATGTAGTTTACAACATAAAAACTATGCTGTCCAGAAAAAATGCTGGACACTCGGCTGACACTTGAGGGCAGTAGATCACAAGACCTTAACCCTCAATCTTTGCCCGTCAAACTTGGCTCTAGAAAGTAAGTGTAAGGGCTATCTTGTGACTTAGTAATGGGACACCCCTTGAGTGCAGTTACGTCTTCAGACTGTAGGGGGCGGCCTTACACCAAAGCTACATTCAGTCTGTCAAGAAAACGACACGACGACAAAGGAGAAGAATAAGATAATATATTTATATATATAACGAAGACAATAAGATGGTTTTGTAACATTTATGTCTTTATTAACTACGAAAATACTTAGATTTGTAGCTAGCTTTTTTGTCTGCATCCTTTCCGAAAATGTCTTGGCAAAAATACGCAATAAAAGATGAATAAAAGATGTGTTGAGAAAAATAGTTTCATTTATTTAAACAGTGCAAATTGTTGCTTGCAAGCTTTTAAAGGTGAGACACGGAGGTTTTGAAAGAAGCTTAGAAAAACAATACCCACAGCTGAAAAATCGATACTCTCTGGGGAAATAAAATATTGATGTATATCGCAGAATCGATAAAATTGCTCAGCTCTAGTTAGAACCGACCACGGGTACAGTTTCCTTCTCGCAAATTTTTACGTTCTGCTTCGTGCCGCCGCAGCGAGATGATTAAGTCTCTCCATCTCTCCCCCCCTGTTTCCAGTCTCTGACCCAGTTCTTGGGCTGGTCCGTGCTGAACACGGACACTTACGACAAGATGAACAAGCTGGAGAACAGGAAGGACATCTTCCAGGACATGGTGCTGTACCATATCAGGTGTCGCAAGGACGAGATCCAGAACGTTCTGGTCAGTAGGAAAATGTGAATGAAAAAGATATCTGGTGGCGATTGTCAAACAGATACATTTAAAACACAAAAAACATGTTGATGATTTTGTGACTCCTTATGTTTTTAAGGATTTTGTTCATTGATTATTTGTCTCATTTTTTAAAATTGGTGCTTTGACATTCCTTGGAAAATACGATTTATCAGTGACTCCATCTCCATCTAGAAAGTGATAATGAAAGTAAATAAGTAAATAGAGGTTTGGGAGCTCTGGAAACTTCAGTCTTGCGTTTTTGCTTAATGCTGTCGATGTTCGGGCTGTTCAGAATGAAACCAGTCAGCTTGGAAGCAGCTAGTTGATGCTGGTGACATGAACAGGAGGTGAGCGTCGTCTATGAGCTGAAACAAGCTGTCAGGCTTTCTACGAGGTGATTTGTCAGAGGACGGAGTGAGAGCAAAAAAGCAAGGAGAGATCACCGAGTCTGACCTTGGATCAGGAGTCAGGTGATTGATGTTCCACTGTAGCGTCCAAGGTGAGCGCTGATGATGTGCGTTTCTCCAGAACACCAGGGAGAGATGGGGGAAGGAACCGGACGAGTGCGAGGAGGAGGAGCTTCAAGAGATTCTGGTAAACAACAGAACATACGACTGTGACTCATGCATCACTCGATGGAGTCATTTTGATCTAATAATGTTCATGATGTTTTGATTTAAACGAATATGTTTATCCATTTTCAACTACAGTCTGAGGTTCTTCCGAACTCTAAAAAATCTGAGATCTTCGAGTTTCATTTCTGCGACTTCGAGCACACCGAGCTGGACCTGGTGAAGTGTGGCATCAAGATGTACTATGAGCTGAAAGTTGTGGACAAGTTTCACATTCCCAGAGAGGTTGGTTCTCAGTTTGTTCATGTGTTCATTGGTAGGGCTGCATTATTTTCAAATTAACATCCTAGAAACTGATTTCAAAAAAGGGACACAATGTCAAAAGTAGGGCTGGGCATGTTAACGCGTTACTATCGTGTTAACGCATTAATTTATTAACGCCAACATTTATTTTATCACGCGTCAACTCATGTTGCTCACATGCTTTTGTTTCGAAAAGTCTGTTACTGGCTGCTGCGGAACCGGAAGAGAATTAGCAGGTAAACAAGAGGAAAAGCTAAAACAGACATGGAGAACGGTAAAAATCTGATCTGTGTACTTTACAGTTCAGGTAACAACTCAGGTAGCAATATCAACAATTCTGTCTGAAAACAAAAATTCTTGACAACAACAAAACTTTTAAACTCCTTTGTTCAAGATGATCGCGTCATTCCTCCATTTATCATCAGATCTGCTCCATGTGTTCACTGCTGTTCTCTAGCTGGTTACTTCAGTGTGGCTCCATCTAGTGGCACAGATGTGTAATGACAACAGAAAGTCTATTCCTCGATTATAAAACGACCCCCAATTTTAAGAATATTACTTCTAGATTAAAATATCATCCTGGGTGTCCTGCAATGCTGGAAATGAGTGTCAGAAGGATTCTGTGCTCGTCATGATCTGAGAAGAAAAAGACTGATGTCAGACGCAGAGCTGGAGAGCGCTTTGGTTTTATCTATTTATGAGCTGAGATTCTATTCAGATATTCACAATATTGTAAATATTATAGTATGTGATTCCAGCGCCGCCATGCTACCTGAACTGCACAAAGCCATTGTCAGGGTCACGTAAACCGGACAATTAAATATTAAAAACAATTTCAGTCCCGTGGCCTGTTTTTTTTCATTTTGTGATTTTGATCCAAGTGTAAAATTAAAATTAAAAAAAGATTTTTTTCAGTTTTTTTGTGTTAGATTAAAAAAATGAAAAACAATATAAAATGTCACTTTTTATTTGTTTAATTTTCGATTGACAATTAAAAATGGAAAGAACGAATAAAAATTTTAATTGTTGCCCAGCCCTAGTCAAAAGTAAAACTCACTAGGAAGCAATCCAGGCATCAAAGTTTAAAGCTCTGGTCTCTATAATGCAGTGCCATCTAGGGGCATGAATTGCGAATTGCAACCATGTGGATACTTCTATCGACTAAAGTATAAAAAAAAAGGTGCAGGTATTGATTCTTTTCTTGGTAATAATGCATCAGGTCAGAGTTAGTGTATTTTGTTAGAAAGCATCTTTGACAAGTTAGTACCAGAAGACAAAAGAACAATTACTAAAGGTCTGAAATGGCCTGAAGCTCAACTAGAACCTGATTCAATCAGATGACAACAAAGCTGGAGGGGAAGTCATCACTCAGGAAGTTTGTGCAGAAAGGCCGTATTCATCGTGTCGTCAATGGGAAAAACTATGAAGCAGCGTTTGACATCAACGGCGTCCCTTCTCAATCAGTTTGGATGAGTTTGTGTTGCCGTACTAAACCGTGGGTTCAGTGCTTCGAGCTTGAACGCTGCTCTGGAACTGCGTTGTCAATGATTGTTGCTGCAACTCAGAACGTCAGGACCTGTGAATTCTGCCATATCAAACAACTGAGAGACATTTTCTTATATCAGTGTCACACGTGATATTTAAAACACTAGATGGATGGTCCCAGCTCTGCTAGAATAACCCAAAATCCTATCATTAACTCAATTTCTCCTCTTCAACATCCAACGATGCATCACTGCAGTCAGTGTTGTTTGCAAAAATTACACAAATGTTTTTTTTGTTTTGTTTGAGCGATTGTATACACAGATGAGATGTAAGAATATCAGCATCTAGACAAACTTGGCACTTCTTTAACAGTTCTTGTCATATAAAGACAAATGACGATTATTCAAAGTGTACAACTTTTTTTTTCCGGCAGGTCTTGGTGAGATTCATGTACTCTCTCAGTAAAGGCTACAGGAAGATTACCTACCACAACTGGAGACACGGATTCAACGTTGGACAGACCATGTTCACTCTGCTGATGGTCTGACGCACAAATAAACTTACTCTGCTCCGTCTCCTCCCATCATCCTGAACTCCCTGCATGCTCATTGGTCTCCCGCCTCCAGCTTTCCTTCCTCCCCTACATTTCAACACCCCTTTCCCAATGTTTTCCGCATTTCAAGGTGATAAATATCTCTTCCTTAGTCTTTCCCGTTTCTTCCCCCTCTGTACATTTGGATCGTCCGTGGCAGCATGTTCATGTCTGTTTGGAAGCTAGAGATAAAAAGTAGAGGGAGGTCATGAATTGTGTCTGTAAATGTCAGTTTCCCCTGAACTGTTCACTTTACATTCACTGTCAGACTGTGGTAGCAGTATCATGATATGGGACTGCTTCAGTTGGGCGGATGTAGGTTTGGCACCGTGACATGTCCCAAGATGACAGTACCAGGATTAATTGGAGCTGAAAGAGTAGTTCAGGGTTCACGAGACATCCTTTTCACACATGGATTGGCAACCACAAAGCCCAGATCTTAACCCGATTGAGGGTCTTTGGGATGAAAAGACTTCCCATCATCAATACAAGATTTTGGCAATGAATAGAAATGAATGTTCTCTTTAAAATGATGCATGCCACGTTTGAAGCTAAAGGTGACCCAACAAAAATCTTAGTTTTGTTTTTGGGCAGGTACATGCTTGTGCTTTTATTTGTTTGAGTGCCTACCCTGTGCATTCACTGAAAAATCCCTGTTTTTGTTCTCAGACAGGTGATCTGAAGCGTTACTACACAGACCTGGAGTGTATGGCCATGGTGACTGCTGGCTTCCTTCACGATCTCGACCACAGAGGAACCAACAACCTCTACCAGCTGAAGTAAGCGCTGCGGGAATGCTGGGTGGGAGTTTTGACAGATCGTTTTATGACACCAACAGTTTTGATTCCCTTCACGCCCCAACTGCAGCGGTACACGCCCTGCAAGCATCTACTGGATGCTTTGTTGGGAGAACAACTCCTTTGAGTCGTTTATGAAATACTTTCCTTTTTTTTGGTAGGTAGTAATATATATATAATTATCTTGACTTCCATTGTCATGGATTAAGCATGTAATCTTTAAAATGTTTCATTAGATATGTTTAAATCAAACTGCAAAGATTATTGTCCTGTTACATGACCCAGTTTTCTACCAAGCTTTTGGACAGATGGCCTGCATATTTGTGTCTCGAGTACCTTGCATGCAGTGGAGTTCACGGATCCACTCAATGACTGAGACGTGTCCTTCGGCTGCAAAACAACTTCAAATAGTCCTACACCACTGTGTTTATACGCTGGGCATGGAGGTGTTTTTCAGCTGAAACTCAAAGGGCTCTGGTCAAGACGTCTCGTGGTTTGTTCAAACCTCTGCTGCACTTCTAAGTTCTTTTTAAGACAATTCAATTCAGTTTTATTTGTATAGCGTCTGTTACAATGTCAAATTGTCTCTAGGCCCTTTACAGAGACCCAGAGCATGACCCCAGAGCAAATATCATTAACTAAAATTATAATATTAAGTCCTAAACAAGGATAATGGTAAGTAAAAAACTCCCACAGAGGGAGAAAAAAGCCTTTAAGCCAAACAGTGGCAAGGAAAAACTCCACTTTAAGAGGAAGAAACCTTGAGCAGGACCTGGATCATATGGGGGACCTTCCTGATGAAGACCAGCCGGGTAAAGAAAGAAAAAAAAGAGGGTAGACAGGACAGAAAGAGGAGAGCACACAAATGACTGAATGAAATGACTACATAAACAGATACAGGTAGCAGCACTGAGGTGAGATGGTCAGAGGACTAGATCACCTGGTCACCACGCCAGTCGGCACCCCGAACACATCTACACACAGGTGGAGGTAAACGCTGGGATGGACAGAGGAGGGATGGAACTGCTAGTCAGCATGGAAACTCAGGAAACTCTGGCCTTGCAAACATACAGAAAGAAAAGAGGAGAAAAAAAAGAAAAAAAAAGGGGGGGGGGGACAGCACAACAAACTACAGGAAAGAAAATGGAGCACAGTTACAGTAACAAGGTGCTCCTAATTAACTGTGGAATGAGCTGGAGGAGGAAGAAGGGAGGAGGAAAGGGAAGGAAAGGAAGAAGAGCGGTGCAGACACCGCTCAGCAGATCATGTTGGCGCCCTCTGCAGCGTAGGTCTATAGCAGCATAGCTATGACGAAGCTGTGATTCAGACGAGCCTACTCTAGTCTCTCTAGTCTTAGCTCCTATAACTATAGCTATAACTATTAGCCCCTACACACTATTGTTTAGACTAACTGTAGACTTTATTGAACAGAAATGTTTTCAGAAGTGGTTTCTCCAACCAGCTCTTCCAATCAAACCGTATTTTCAGTCTCCAGTTGTGCTGTGACGGACTTTAACAGTTAACATGCTCAGGGAGACCTTCAGGTTCTGAGATGGAGCTCTTGGTTTTGTTCTTTTCTCAACATTTTATAACTCTTTCCATACTTAGGAACTCCATCAACTGCCTCTCAAAGACCACATGACTTATGTCTTTCCCTCTTGGCATTGTGTTAAAACACCTAATTGCTTGTATTCATACACAAAAAATATGGGGGGTACTAACTTTTGCACATGACCACATAAGCAAAAACTCATATCACTAAATTCTTTGAAATCGTGGTATTGTCTCCAGCTGCTTTGACCGAGTTTCTTGAAAAGTTAAGAGTGAGTTAAATTGATTGATTTCAGATGGTTGAGTTATTTAGAGTCTGTTTGAGTGACAGCCTGCCTCTGTTCTCTGTAGGGACAATCTGACGTCAGGTCTTCTTCAGGTGAGGGTAACGTGAAACACTGAGAACATCGGCTAAGCTGATATTGAACAGACACACCTCCAGCTGCTCTGCTGGATGAACTAATGAGTCACCATTAGCTGTGGACACACCAGGCCGCCCCCTCCCCTCCCCTCCCCGGGTTCATTATGCATGATTTATCACAGTATGACCTCCCATCACACTCTTGTGTGCCTGCAGGTCTGGTAATCCTTTGGCCAAGCTTCACGGCTCTTCCATCCTCGAGAGACACCATCTGGAGACCGGCAAGTTTCTGCTGCGAGAAGAGGTGAGTTATTAAAGGGTGGGGCGCACCTGGGACCACAGGTGCATTTGTGTCCAGCAGTTTAAAACTGTGAGTGAGCTCACAGCAGTAGTGATGCTTAGAGGGAAGGATTTCTTCTCCTTTGTTTTTTTTTTTTTTTTAATTCTTTAAAACATCATAAAATCACATCACCAGAAGGATGAAATGAAAGTAACTTAAATGGATAAAATAGAAATAAAAGAAAGATCCTCAAAGCCATCACTAATTCCAGTCAAAGCACAGTAACTTGAACTAAACCAGTCACCCCACTTAAAAAGAATAATTCATTACACACTTGCGAAGAAAACGAGCTGTTAATCAGGGAAAGCACATCCGCCTTCATGAATAGGGCTGTAGCGATACACTAATCTCACGATACAATTCACGATATTTAGCTCACGATACGATATATATCGACATTCATCGTATAATACATTTACATCATTTTCCGAAAGATTTTAAAGGGACAAAGTGATTTTGGTGATATCTTGTGAGTGTTCAAATGACTTTGTTTGAATTAATTGAACTGAAAACATCAATTACACATTATATGGCTGACAGGCAGCTTGCAAATGCTGGAGAAAATGAATAAAAGATTTGTTGAGAAAAATAGTTTCATTTATTAATAGAGCTGGGCAACGATTAAAATTTTTAATCACGATTAATCGCATTGTATATGTAAAATAAAATAATGAATTCAAAAGTAGTGTAAAGGTCACTTTTATTGAAATGTTCTGCTGCGATATGAACTAAAGTGCCATAACATTTGTTGTTCAAACACTTTTAACATCAGCACTTGTCAGTAACACATATTTAGTATAAATCTCATCTTAAAAATGTCAAATAAAATAAAGCTTATTGCCACTGCCAGGGCATTAATGTCATCCTGTTTTTAATGAAAAATAAAAAAAAGTCTACAAACAAAATCCTGAGCCTCAATCAGAATGTTAAAACAGGTCATTTCTGAGGTAACTTTTAAAGGGGAGTTCAACTTGTCAGTGGTTACAAATAACCTTGTTTCTGTCAAATCCTCCATCTGGGAGAACTTTAAAATGAAAATGTCCATGTAAAGGTTCTGTAACTTTATCAATCTGTATATCATTCGTTCTTTCCATTTTCAATTGTTAATCAAAATTTAAACAAAATAAAAAGTGACATTTTATATGGTTTTTCATTTTTTTAATCTAAACACAAAAAAACACAAAAAAAATGCTTGGTTTTTTTTATATTTCAATTTTAGACTTGGATCAAAAATACAAAATCAAAAAACAGGCCATGGGACTGAATTTGTTTTTAATATTTAATTGTCCGGTTTACGTGACCCGGAAATGGCTTTGTGCGGCATTTCATGTAGCATGGCGGCCCTGGAATCACATACTATAATATTTGCAATATTGTGAAAATCTGAATGAAAACTCAGCTCATATATAGATGAACCAAAGGCTCTCCAGCTCTGCGTCTGACAGAAGCCTTTTTCTCCTGAGATCATGACGAGCACAGAATCTTCTGATGCTCATTTCCAGCATTGCAGGACACCCAGGACGACGTTTTAATCTAGAAGTAATATTCTTAAAAATGGGGGTCGTTTTATAATCGAGGAATAGACTTTCTGTTGTCTTTACTCATCTGTGCCACTAGATGGAGCTGCAGTGAAGTAACCAGCTAGAGAACAGCAGGACAGTGAACACATGGAGCAGATCTGATGTAACATGGAGGAATGACGCGATCGTCTTGAACAAAGGGATTTAAAAGTTTTGTTGTTGTCCAGAATTTTTTTTTTGACAGAATTGTTATAATTGCTACCTGAACTGTAAAGTACATGGATTTTTACCGTTCTCCATGTCTGTTTTAGCTTTTCCACATGTTTACCTGCCAATTCTCTTCCGGTTCCGCAGCAGCCAGAAACAGACTTTTCAAAACAAAAGGATGTGAGCGACATGCGTTAACGTGCGATAAAATAAGTGTCGGTGTTAATAAATTAATGCATTAACACGATAGTAACGCGTTAACTTGCTCAAAACTATTTATTTAAACAGTGCAAATTGTTGCTTGCAACTTTTAAAGGTGGCACAGGGGGGGTTTGAAAGAAGTTTAGAATATTGATACTTGGGCTAAAAAATCGATACTCTGGAGAAAATATCGATATATATATCGCAGAATCAATAAAATCGCTTAGCTCTATTCATGAGGATAAAAACTTTAGGTCTTGTGTGAGTGAATCCTTTGGTCCAATAAGAGCAAAGCTGTGTCATCACAGAGGTGGCTTTCAGCTAGAAAATGGCCACTGCATTCCGCTCCCACCAGCTTTAGCGTCAAGTGACAATGTAACACTGTCACACAGGATCTGTTACTAGAGAGCTTTATGTCACATCACCGCCGGCAGAGACCCGCCAAGGCTGCAATCACACCGCAAGTCTTGTCCGCCAATTCATTACATTTATTTTATTTTCTTATTTGGGGGGATGAGCTGCTTGTGTCATCTTTTAAAAGATAATCCAGGTACAATCGACACATGGGCCAGCGACACGTGAGCTCGTTGGGCTTTTGACCTGAAATGAGTGAGGCCGAAAGAAAAGAAAAACCAGCTCCGTTTTCAATGAACGAAGCGGAAAAAAAAGATGCACAAAGGATTAGGGGTGTTTTAAAGCAGAGAAGAAAGAGGAAAACCTGTCCACCTGTGTATGAGCTGCATTAAAGGGCAAATCAATTAAGAGAGCTGCAAACACCTCGTTCACATCATTTTTATTGCTTTACATATGAATGAGGCCATGTCCCACTTGAACCATATTGTCTGAAAGCACCTATTTTTCACCACAGTAGAGCATAAACAACTGATAGCTGATTATCTTGCATCTCTGTAACAGTTACCCTGAGTCTTTGCCATAAACCAAAGCTGCAGTCGTTTGAATGTTAAACTCTTGGAAGCCTCGGCTGGTCACAGACGGTGAACCCCAGTAAAATATTTGGTTTTTGTTCCTTTTCTCATTTGTCATTAACCTCATGTAACATGGTCAGCAGTAGGGGTGAGTATTGGGATGGACCTCGCAATACGATATGTATCATGTTACTTGGGTCACGATACGATATTATCACGATATCACGATATATTGCGGTATTCTACCCAGTTAATATCAAAATTAAAAGTAGAGATGAAAAATCAAGTTGCTGTATATGTTCATCAGATGATATTGATCATTCAGAGGACAAATTGAGTCAAAACTATTTGCTTCAAAACAACCTATTTATTGTTTATTATTAGTGTTTTCTGCACATTTAAGTATTTTCCTAAAAAATCTATATTAGGAGCTGAAAAATCGATATTATATTTGGGCGGGCCGAAAATCGTGATATATTGCCAAATCAATTTTTTTTCTCACCCCTAGTCAGCAGTCCAGTTTTGTTGTTAGTCTTAAGCAGCTTTTTGGATTTTCTGTTTCAGTCCCTGAACATTTACCAGAATCTGAACCGCCGTCAGCACGACCTCGTCATCCACCTCATGGACATCGCCATCATCGCCACTGACCTGGCTCTCTACTTCAAGTGAGTGCGACAGAGCAATCCTTTGTAGAGTAAAATACAACTTTAAAAAAATAACATCCATCCGTTTACAATACATAGAAATTGTGTTCATGTTTTGGTTTTCATAAGAAGCATAAAAAAAACTCCAATAACGTACATATACAGTTATAAATATTCTTAAATGTCTGGTCACGGGCTGTAAAAACATACTGTCACTCATCAAAGAAATACTGGATCTCATTTTTGGAAAGGTGTGATGATGGTTCCCAACACGCTCTGAGCTCTGGTTCTCCTTTCTTTTCTTTTTTTTTTGGTTTGGAAAAAAATAGCTAAACTGTTTTCAAAATTTCCTTCAGCACAGGCAGCAGATTATTCTTTATGAAGGAACATCATCTGTTCTTTACAACCACGGCATTCAAAATCTTACTTGAGTTTCTTCAACTTGTTCCAACAGTGATTCTCATGAATAAATGAGGCAGTGAGCTGAAGGTGACTTCGGTTGAGTTTATTTTTGAATTTTCAACCTTCAGACTTCGAGTAATATTTAGTAAATGAAGACACAGTAGTTTCTTTTCCCCCACTCTGCAGCAGAAATCTGTAACGGTTAAAGCTGAGCCGTGGACCACTCATCCGAGACTGAGACCACTCTCAATCTTTCTCACGGGTCCGTCATCGGCCCGGTGAGCCACGTACAAGCGGGCCTGCTGATCCACTTTAAAGAAAAAAAACTAAAAACTAAAAATAGATCACTTTGTCTTGCTGTATCACAACACTGCTGTTATTGTCACGGAAGGATACGTGAAACCTTTAAATGTGTCAGTAGCTCATTTGAATTATTTCTTTAACCCTGCACTCTGTTCTGAATTACCTTTTAAAATGTATTGTGAACAAGGGGAGTGATGCATCTTTTGACGTCTGAATCCACACAGGAAAAGGGCGATGTTCCAGAAGATTGTGGACCAGTCCAAGACCTACGAGACCTGGAACGACTGGACCAAATACATGATGCTGGAGACCACCCGCAAAGAAATCGTCATGTAGGCGGCGAAGCACACCAAGAGCAGGCTGCGACAGGAAGCCCGCCGCTGTGCACGTCTCAACCGTGTGTTCTGTTTCCAGGGCCATGATGATGACGGCCTGTGATCTCTCTGCCATCGCGAAACCCTGGGAGGTCCAGAGCAAGGTGAGCCCATCCAGACTGAGTGCACCCTAACCCTAACCCTAACCCTAACAGCAACCTACTTCTTTGATTTTCCCTCATTGCTGCCTGCCAGGCTCAGCGTTCAATTCTAGTGAAGCATTGCCTCATCAACATGAGAGACAAGCATTTTTTTCCCCCTTGTTACCTTTTATTTGTCTGGAAATGTGCTTCATATTAAGGTTCATGTGGGCTGAAGACTTGTAGCACTGAATCAACACTGCACCCACAATAAATTCAAGGGGAAGTGCAAAGCAGACAGCGGTGAAGCATTCGACTCAGTTCACACGTCACAACCATCCGCGGTGTTTCCTTTGACAGTGACATGCTGCACACAGTAAAAAATATCAAATAAAAATCAAAGAACTGGAGAGTATTAAATTTGAGAGGCACATTTAAATTTGAATTCGTTTTTTTAAAGAACCGAAAATGTTACTTATTTGTTTCAGCTGTTTTTTTTTTTTTTTTGTCATTTTTATACATCTTTCATATTTTTTGTTTTACTTTTTATTTTACACCTTACTTGTCAACCGAGCGACGCAACCCGGTAAATAACCGGAAGCAACCCGGGACCTCAGCAGCCTGGCCCCCCTGGCCAGTATTACCGCGGCTACTAATCCAACGCTAGAATCGCACCAACAGGTCAGGCAAACGCGATGTACCGACTTCCAAACGGAGCAACAGAAAACAGCTTCACGGAGCAGCCCAGACGAATGTTCCGTACGAACATAAGCGCAATACACATGACTACACAAAAGCACCATAAAAAGTCCATTAAAACAGGAGGAAAAAGTTTGAAACATTACAGAGCATTAACAAAACCCTTTGAAACAACAACCCAAAATGTCCCGTCCGGGGCTCGTCTCATGTCGCTAGCTGTTATTACGATTTTTTTTTCTTTTGTTTAATTTATAATACTCCGCAATCAGTAAATCCCAAAACCAGCGGCTACGAAGCCTCGACTTATCCGTCTACCCCAGTCGTCACCAGAACGGTTTTACTGCTGTTTCATCTCTTTTTTTTTGTGGCATTTTTATACATCTTTTATATATTTTTGTTTTACTTTTTAGTTTACGGCTTACTTGTCAACCACTGAGCGTAGCCCCTTTTTCTCAGCTTCCCCATAAATGTTTCTGCTCTGTAGGAGAAATATGCAAATCCCTTCCAATCCAATTGAACTTTGTTGATTAAGTGGAGATCCTCGGCCTGTCAGGAGCACAGCTTTAGTACCAAGTCATTACTACAATCACCTGTGTGATTGTAGATTGCAGAAAACTACTGTGCGATTGGTCAGAAATCTGAAGTGGGCGTGGCTGATACAGAATAGTGGAGGCCCTGTGAGGACTTCCCAGGAGCTCTGCACTTGAGTTCCTGGCAAAGCATGAATCGTCTTGGCCAGAACTGACTTCACTCTTGTTCTTGCCGCCTCGAGAAACCCGACAAGCTTCTCTGTTCTTGCGGCGCACGCATCTGCCTCAAGTCTCATATGATTTAAACCAGTGGTTCTCAACTGGTCTGGCTTCAGGACCCACCATCACCCTTAAAGACAAGCCGTGACCCAAATCAAGGAAAATTTCCAACTTCTCAAATTTATTGAATGAAAAGATTGTGCAGTTTAAATCAGAGATAGTAGAATAGAATATCACAGAATGCCAACACAAAAAAAATACGTTTATTGTTGAACCAGAACGGCAAAAACCAAAATGGCATAACCAAAATGACTTCAAGTGGGAAATATTCCCTTTGATGCTCAATTAGCTGCATTTTAATTAATACCAAAACACTTCACTTCAGTAACTTAAGTCTTTTTTTTAACTCAGCATGCACAAACATGAAATAAAGAAGTGCAACCACTGAGCAGTAGTTTCAAAAAGAACTCAAAATATAGTTTTAGCTGAATAACCACTCACTGATCTTTGTCTTCAAGATAAGAAAATCCATATCTCATATATTCTTCCTTGTATCTGTGTTTCACCATGCTCAACATATGTAAACAAACTTTGCAGGTCTTTTTCTATGGTGTGAACTGGCAGGTGTCAACTCGCATTACAGGGCATTATCGCCATCTACTGTTAAGGAGTATGAATGACATGCGTTTTTTTAGCATTTCCTTCCCCAGGCAAAGGCCCACGATCCACTGAAAACGGGTCTGCGACCCACTTTTGGGTCGCGACCCCCTACTTGAGAATCACTGATTTAAACGGTTCCTCTTCACCTCCTGCATTGCTCGCCTGCTGGCAAGTGGGATACTCTTTTGTTGCTCTGGTTTTACCTGGTGAGTCAACTGTAAATCCCACACAAACTGTCTGCCTCCCCAAAAGGTCATCTGCTCTCCGAGTACCGTGGCTACACAACTATAGCTGTTGCATGAAAACCTCCAACTGGATGATCAGCAGAGACGCGGAGGGAAAAAGGGATAAAGAATCTAATTCAGCCGGAGTGAAGCGGCATGAAATAATACCTGTCACTGCACAACTTCCTCATGAGGCCGTCAACCTGCGTTAAAAATCTCACTCAGAACTTCACCGGTGATCGACGGCCCCGTCTGAGAGCTGTGCTGCTCCGTGTAATTCTGCTGACATTTTAATGGGTAATATTTTATACTTTTCATCCAGTTCTGCTTCCCACGCACACAGGACATGCGTGTATCGGCTGCACCAGCCTCGTGGCAATTGTTCCCTCAAAAACTGACTTGATGACTAACTCCTTTCAGAAATGAGGCTCCTATCCTGAATTTGCATATTATTCATCAGATCACACGTTGCTCCATTTCAGGCTTGCTAAGGCGGCCAGAGCGGGCTTTCATCTCATCAAGACGGAGAGCATGAAACTGCCTCGTTATCCGCGAATAAAGTTCTCATTTAGGAAAACATTATGAAGTCTCTATAAGATAACTGAACATGTGTGATTAAAATGAACCCCTCATTTGAGTCCATCTGACTTGTTCAATCTTCTTCCTTCTTGTGCCACATGTGATAGATACAGTGTAGTATTTGATGTAAGATAACGAGCTACATGAGCAAACGTTTGTTTCAACTTGACGCACGAATCTTACTTCTTCCTGCAGGTGGCGCTGTCCGTGGCTGCAGAGTTCTGGGAACAGGGAGACCTGGAGCGGACGGTCCTGGAGCAGCAGCCCATTGTGAGAATATCACGATAAGTCCGGTTCCCTCGGGTCCTGTTTCTCCCCGTCATCTGGAAATCATTCCCCGTCAGCTAGCCTTTAGATTTCCCAGTCCTTTAGTGGAACTTTAGTGCTGTGACATACTGACCCAGTGAAACTTGGATGTTTCTCTCTCCTCCTCACTGAGAGGAACTGAAATTTATGGATTTATGACACTTTGGTGTTGCGTTCAGGAATGCCATTTTATGGGAATATTACAAAGAATGGCATAGATGTAATATTATCTGCCACATTAGGCAAGACAAGTTTATTTGTATAGCACATTTCGTGTACAAAACAATTCAAGCTCTGTGGATATTCTCATTTATCCAGGTCAATTCCATTCTCGCAACAACTGAATCATAGGCAACTGGACTTACATTTGACAATTCAAGGTGCTTTACACAAAACATTTGATGCATTACAGAGCATTAACAAAACCCTTTAAAACAACAACCCAAGATGTCCCGTCCAGGGCTCGTCCTATGTCGCCGGCTGTTACTACTTTTTAAAAAAAAAAAAGTATTTACTTTATAATGCTCCGTGATCAGTAAATCCCATAACATGTGGCTACAAAGCTTCGAATTATCCATCTACCCCAGTCACCACCAGGACGATTTTACTGCTGTTTCATCTCTCTTTTTTTGTCATTTTTATACATCTTTTATATATTTTTTTGTTTTACTTTTAATTTACGCCTTACTTGTCAACCAGGCGACGCAAATTAACCGGCAGCGCCCCGGGACCTCAGCAGCCTGGTCCCTCGGTCCAGTAATACCACGGCTACTAATCCAACGCTAGAATTGCACCAACGTGTCAGGCAAATGCGATGTGCCGACTTCCAAACGGAGCAACAGAAAACATTACATGATAACATACATACTGTAGCCACCAAGCAACTATTTCAATAGGAATAAATGCACATCTGCCAGATAAACTAACCCAAACAGCCCAGAACATGACTTATATCCTTGTGGATAAAGCACGTTAGTTGTAGCTTCTACCTTGTACGCCTTCGACATAAGGTGTATGTCAGATGCAGTGTTACTGTTTACACAGCAACTGTAGCAGCATGAGCTAAGTGTGGCTAGGCTTGCTGCTCTTATATACTGCCGTTCGTTGTAGATTGACAGTCTTTTATCTTGTCATCACTCAGTTTACAGTGTTTACAGTCAGGTCTTTGGCATGTTGTTCCTTTCTCTCCACTGTCCACCACAGACCTGTAGAAGATAGCTTACATCTTGGAGCAAACGCTAAAGCATCTAAACTTCGGCTTCAGCTTTGCCTGTCCAGTAGAGGATTTCACGGGTCCACTTTCATGGACCAGAACCCGAATGGACCTGTGAAAATTGGACCCGAAACCGACCCGACCCGAGCTATTATCATAAGTCCGGGGGTCCGAATCCGAATGGACCCACAATATCCTACTGTATGAGCGGTTTGACAACAACTGTCATGCTGGTCCCATGACCAAAGACCGCCTGCTCTGATTTTCTGACAGTTTCAGGAATCGTACATCTCTGCTTACTACCCAATTGACCTTTCAGTAAGCGCCGCCCCCTTCCTAGTTACTGTTGCTAGGTCAGACAAACTTGCCTTTCCTGCGTCAAGGAAACTTAACTTAACCCACAGCCTGCATTTTTCCAGCATTTGTTTCAGCTTGGGAAAGAGAATAAAAATGTCCCCTCTAAGCGTTCTGGACACCTCGAGTCACTGTTGCAGGTCCCCAGCAGCAATATTTCACCATGGCGTTATTATAGTATAATATTAACACTGATGATAGGCATCGGAAAAATAGCGAATTAACACAGTCTTAAACGCAGAAGCAGCATGTTTGTCCGACCTAGCAACAGAACTAGGAAGGGGGCAGCGCTTACAGAAAGGTCAATTATGATGCAACTTGAAATTATTAATTAATACGATCTAGCTCCATCCCAAAGAACCGTAAGAATCCCTAGTTGGCCTCTTCTCCCCAACCATGACCGGGACACTTTTTGGCAGACATGCACGACAACACGCCTACTTTTTGCGTGAATTACTGTTGGTGCACACTGGTGATGCACTACCACGTCAGTCATAGCCTGCGATTCAAGAGATTCATCAGCATACCATCTGCACATACCGTTCTGGACATCGTATCCAGGATTAAGCAAATGCAAATCTTATACGACTGCAGAAATTGTGCAGTGTGGAGAAGCCCGTTCAGCCTTTCTCTCTGAGAGGTTGAATTTAGGAGGAAGAACTTTATGGGTAGAGTCATGGAGATTAAGGCGGGGCAAGACTCTCCTCGTAGCTTCAGTTTAGGATGGAGAGTTTGGAGGGACAACGATGAAAGACAAGAGCCTGAAGCGGAGTTGGAAGAGAAAATGAAAAGGCGGATTAAATTCCCCGAGGCGGCGGTGGTGTTGAGCAATGTAGAAGCCATTATATGGAGCACTGACTCAGAAAGATGGGTCACCGTGGCCTTGACCCAGTAGACCGTAGCCTCTCCGGCTCTCTGCATCTCGCTCCCGTCTCGTCCCCCCTCGCGTCCTCGAGACACTTGAAGTGCGAAAAGCGCCATCCCACACTCTTCCACCTCACAGTCCTCTGAATTTAATAGCGTCTGTCAGCAGGGAAAACTTTTCATTTTGATCAGTTTGTATTTTCGCAGCAGTGGGCTCCGTGACTCACTGCAGCCTGACAACTCTGCAGAGGCTGCGACATTCAAGCAGCTTCATCAGGGAGTGGATGTGGTCAGTTCTGCCACCAATTATGGCTGGCATGTGCTGGCAAACAAGGCATTTCACAGCTCAGTGTGCTGCTTATGCAGATCTTTTGAGTAGTTGGATAATATCTGCAGTTGTGGGGTTGTTATGACTGTGCAGGGTTCATTCACCTTTTGTTATTTTTTTCTCCCACACTGAGGTAGAGAGATGTTTAAACTCCTACTTTCAGGATGTCACCGTTCCCATGCATTTAGCTTTGTTTCTACAAACTGATGTGAGGTGAAATGACAAATTAGATTTTTACCAAAATCCAAAATGTCACCGATTTTTCATTGATTTTGCTTTTGGTTTTTAAATATAAAGGCTGGGCAACGATTAAAATTTTTAATCACGATTAATCACATTATTTCCCTGATTAATCACGATTAATCGCATTGTATACGCAAAATCAAATAATGAATTAAAAAGTAGTGTCTGCTGCCATATAAACTAAAGTGCCATAACATTTGTTGTTCAAATACTTTTAACATCAGCACTTGTCAGTAAAACATATTTAGTAAAAATCTCACCTTAAAAAATATCAAATAAAATAAAGCTTATTGCCACTGCCAGGGCATTAATGTCATCCTGTTTTTATAAAATATAAAAAAGTCTACAAACAAAATCCAACAAAACAATTGTGGCTCAGCACAATCAGAACATTAAAACAGGTAATTTCTGAGGTAACAGCAGAAACTTTTAACGGGGAGTTCAACTTGGCAGTTGTTACAAATAATCTTGTTTCTGTCGAATTCTCCATCTGGAAGAACTTTAAAATGAAAATGTCCATGTTAAAGTTCAGAAAAATTAACCAATCTTGTATCATTCATTCTTTCCATTTTCAATTGTCAATCAAAAATAAAAAAAAAATAAAAAAGTGACATTTTATTATGTTTTTCATTTTTTATCTAACACACAAAAAAAATGGCTGTTTTTTTAATATTTCAATTTTAGACTTGGATCAAAAAGACGAAATAAAAAAATGGGCCACAGAACTGAATTTGTTTTATAATCGAGGACTGGACTTTCTGTTGTCGTTACACATCTGTGCCACTAGATGGAGCCGCGCTGAAGTAACCAGTAAGAGAACAGCAGGACAGTGAACACATGGAGCAGATCTGATGTAACATGGAGGAGTGACGCAAAAGTTTTGTTGCTGTCCAGAATTAAAATTTTTTTAGACAGAATTGTTAATATTTCTACCTGATTTGCTACCCGAACTGTAAAGTTTACGGATTTTTACCGTTCTCCATGTCTGTTTTAGCTTTTCCTTGTTTACCTGGCAATTGTCTTCCGGTTCTGCAGCAGCCAGTAACAGACTTTTCAAAACAAAAGCATGTAAGCAACATGCGTTAACGCGTAATAAAATAAATGTCGGCATTAATAAATTAATGCATTAACGCGATAACGCGTTAACTTGCCCAGCCCTAGTTTAAACTCTTGCTTTTGGGATGTCACCGTTCCCATGCATTTAGCTTCATTTCTACAAACTGATGTGAGGTCAAATGACAAATTAGATCTTTACTAAATCACAACTGCATCATGACTGTTAGTCCTAATAAATCCAATATGTCATCGATTTTTCATTGATTTTGATTAAAAAAAAATATATATATATATCAGTAATCTCTAATCCATTTCTCTTTAGCTGCAGAGGAAATGGACTATGGAATAATTTTAGTGATTATATAAAAAAACATAATTCGCTACGTCGTGTTTTGTCATGTTTCATGAACAGATAAAATGTTAGATCATGCTCTCGTCTTCAACGCCAACTTTCTCTCCTCCCTCAGCCCATGATGGACAGAAACAAAGCAGAAGAGCTGCCAAAGCTGCAGTGTGGTTTCATCGACTTCGTCTGCGCTTTCGTGTACAAGGTCAGACATAACGTCACCCAAACACAACTGATCCCTCCACATTTACTGGAGTCTGACTTCGGAAGCCAAATTTGTATTTGGACCGAAAAGGTCCACTTTCACGTCTGCATCACAGCGACCGTCACGATCATCATGACGTTCCATGAATGTTAACGGTTCGATCTAACAAAGTGGCCTCAATTTGACCACCAGGAGTTCAGTCGCTTCCACGTGGAGATCACCCCCATGCTGGACCGTCTGCTGAACAACAGGAAGGAGTGGAACGCCCTGAAGGAGGTGCACGAGGCCAAGCTGGCGGAAATCGAGGCGGCTAAGAAAGCCAAGGAGGAGGCAGCTCAGGCAGCTGCAGCGGCGAGACAAGGTACGAGACCGTTTCATGAATACAGACGCACAAAGATTCACAAATGAGTCCTGTTTGAGGTAAAGATTAAGGACACTTCTGCAGCCAGCTGTTGATGCATTTAACGTCTTTACCATCTTCCTTCCCTCCTTCCTTCCTCCAGCGGCGAGTGCGTCCCAGTCAAAGACTTGCACTCTCAGCTAGAGGCGCTACAGCGGCACCACCTCACTCGCTGCATGATTCTCATCCAACATTGGATATTTATATTCTCACAGGATTTTTTTCGACCTCCCACCTGAAAGATCCATTTCTCTGAGCTCCCTTCTCCTCTCAGAATCCGATTTCTGACAGGTGTGAATTGAAATGTACCTGCTTTCTTATTTGCTGTGCAGAATATTTTATGGTACGTGCAGGTGTTTTTTTTTTTCTTTGCATATAACAAAAAGGATCAAACAACTTAAAGTCTCCAGGAACTGTAGATCTGAAAGCGAGCAGCAGATCAATACGGCGTCACGCCTGTTTGAAATGATGGTGTGGCTGGTCTTTTTAGTTTGTTTCTCTAAGACTTCATCAGAGTTAAGGAGCTGCACATGTCAGTAATTATTCTGTACCGTCTACACATCACATAGTAGTCCTGTCCCTCTGATTTGTCTACAGGATGTCACCTTATGACGCAAATACTGTTAAAAATGCAGACTGCTTGCAGAATAGAGGCCTGCTGCCATCAACGTGTTTGTTCTGTCACGGGTTGTTACTGGCAGGCTGTTGCAGCTTTGCAGGATTGATTTTCTGTGCATTAAAATCTATTTTCCGACTCTATACTGGTTGGAGCCTTTTTAATAGCGCTTACCACTTTATCAGTCTGATTCATCTTGTTAAAGCGCAGAAAATACACGTTGAATGCAATATTTTTTTGTTGTTGTTTTTTTTCTGGCAGTGGTTGTAAGTTAAAGATTTCTATTGATTTTCATTGTAAGACACTTGGTGTGTAGTGATAAAGTATGTTGCGCCTGTACGTTTCAGTATGCTGACTAACCTGCTGTAGATATAATAGCTTCTTGTGAAAAATACCCCAGATGAGATAAACTTGTAACATCTTTGAAATAGAAAATAGTATTTGGACATCTGTGTGTTCAGTTATTTGTTCTCATCAAATGCTGCATGTTCTATAAACAGAAAACTATGGGGTATCTTATCTGGATTTTATGGCAACATATAAAATAGTTGCATTAAAAAAAAAAGAAAAAAAGATTTGATTCAGGTAATGTTTATTTGTGTAGCACAAAGTCACCTGGAGGGACTTTACACAGAAATCTAGGTCAATAAAGTCCACTCAAGGACAATCTATTTCAGTTAAATTCGATTCTAATTCAGTTCCTTTCATTGTAATTCACTCAAACCAGTTCACTCCAGTCGTCCAGATTCAAAGATCATTTTATGTCACTTCATAAAACAGTTCAGCTAAGCTAAGGAACCCAATCAAATCTGAACAAACATCCTCACTTCAAGTGCTGCTGCTGAATGGACACCTAAAACAGGTGCTGCCAGAGCAGAGACAAAGATTAGCGGAGACGAAGACAAGCGGAGACGAAGACCAGCGGAGACGAGGACCAGCAGAGACGAAGACCAACAGTGACGAGGACCAGCAGAGACGAGACCAGCAGAGACGAGGACCAGCAGAGACGAAGACCAACAGTGACGAGAACCAGCAGAGCTCTGTTGGGACCTGCTGTCAACCTGTCTCCACCCGTGAGCTGTGGGATGGTAACTGTGGGCCCGAGTGGACGTCCACTTGGACGGCTCCCTCAATGATCCACCTGGAGGATCTGTGGAGCTGCTGCTGGACGTCTGCAGTGGGACCTCCTGCTTCAAAGGTCATTTCAGTGGCGACGTCAGAAGCAACCACTGCGTTTCGCTGACGGTGCAGAGATCACGAGCTGCCTGCTGCGCCCTTCCAGACCAACCCACAGCCAGTGTCAGCTAGCATCACAACAAAATGTGTTCTCTTTAAAACATGAATGACTAAGCTGAGAATTTAACTGATCTGGTTTTTATTCACAGCTCAGAAGCTGTGCTTGGAAGTCAAGATTAGAGATGTCCCGATCCAGCATTTTGAACTTCCGATCCGATACCGATATTTATTTGTACTTCCGATCCGATACCGATATCTGCCGATACCGATACCGGCCTATCTGAGCATGTATTAAAGTTTAAATTCATTTAACCAACTTACTTTGTTGTCAGACTCATGCTGAATAGGGTTTTACTCCTGATAACTAGCCAGCTGAATTAGGTGCATTTGAATAATACACATTGGTTGGTAACGAGAAACGGACCTATTTATTTAACAAATCAACACAAAATAGACAAAATGATAAATAACAAACAGAAATGGCATCAGTAAACCACGGCTTTACAAGCCATAAGTGCAGATAATATTGTTAATTGTATTAAGCAAACACAACCTGAGTTTAACCGTCTATTAACAGCATTAGTACCTGTGCTTTGACACTGTTCAGTGGCAGTTTGTCACGATTCCCAAACGTCCCAAACGGGGGTGGGGGTGGAGAGGAGCTCTAGTTGTCTCGCGCGGGGGGCGGGGTGTTTGTGGCTGTGCACTGTGCCCGACAGAGAGAGAGCAGTGTTGCCAACTTAGCGACTTTGTCGCTATATCTAGCGACTTTCCAGACCCCCCTAGCGACTTAATTTGTAAAAAGCGACTAGCGACAAATCTAGCGACTTTTTCTGGTGATTTAGCGACTCACGCGCACTCAAACCGCTAAGTTTGAAGCCATCACTTGGCTGCTGATGGCTGCTGTCTGCCTCGCGAGCCGCGGTTCTCTCTCTTTCTCTCTCTCTGTCGGGCACAGTGCACAGCCACAAACCAAACACCCCGCCCCCCGCGCGAGACAACTCGAGCTCCTCCTGAAGGTGTGCTGGAAAATGCGGACCGGATATTAGGGAAACACAGAGCAAGACCTGGAATGGGTTATCTAAATAATGCGCTGCGCGGTGCGCTGGAAAACCCGGAACGGACTATGGAAAAAAACTGGATCGGAGTCTGGATCGGCATTTTTAGGGCTTGCCGATCCGATACCGATCCGCATTTTTTGCTCATATCGGCGGCCGATCCGATACGAATATCGGATCGGGACACCTCTAGTCAAGATACCGCTAACTGATATAGTAAGTAGCAAACGTGATGTCGGTTAGTCACTGGCTATGTCCTTCTTCAATCAAAAGAGCATTTTCCTAATTATAAACAGATTTGCTTTATGTAATTTATCCTCATGTAGTCCAAAAAAATATATATTTATGCTGCAAAGTAGGAGAGTTTAAAATTCAAAGGTGATTGAGTTGCTTTTGGAGCGAGTGCCCTAGTGGTCAGCCGAGGAACTGCAACTTTTCACAGTTCTGTGAAGGCATTTACCCCGAGGAGTCAAAAATGACAGACTGAAAGCTAGATGACACATTCTAAAAGTAATAAAATATTATTTTAAGAGACAAGAAATGCTGCTTCAACTCGTACGGCTGGCGATGAGTTGAATGCATGGAAAACGTTAATTTTCTATGCAACATGAGGAGGTGTGGTCAGCGCCAGTGTTGGGCAAGTTCACTTTCTACACGAACTAGTTCAGTTCATCATTTCAAAAAATGAACTAAATAGTTCATTTTTAGTTTTTTTTTTTTTTTTTATTGGTCAAAATGATTACCACTGCCCATATACTACACCACCACAAACGGCAATTATTTTATCCATTTTATTTGTCGAAAACTATGTGTCCAATTCAGAATCTTTATCCAACCAGGGTTCACATTAGCATTGAAGGAACAGCCCATGTAAAACTGTCATTTCTGTTTCAGTTTCTCTCTACAGCAGCCATTCACAAACTTCAGAATACCAAGGCCCAATTTGAAATGTGAAAAATATACGCGGTCCACCCAAACCTTTCATCACAACTATGATCACCAGACAGGACCAGAAGTTATGTTCTGATATTAATGTAAGGGGTCAACAAATAAGGAGACACTTGTCATATTAAGTTAAGATGAGAGTAGAAAAACTTAACTGGTTAGTTTTATTACTTCTTAATGTTTTTTAAATAATGTCATGAATATTTTACAGTAATTCAAAACATATTTTAAAAAAGATCGAGAATTTAAAACATATTTGTTTAATTTAATGCCCTCTTACGGCCCACCTGTAGTACCTCAACGGCCCACCAGGGGGCTGCGGCCGACACTTTGGGAATCACTGCTCTACAGTATGTTAAAAATATGAGGAAAAACTTGCTGCCAAATGGTCTTTATTATAAGACAATAACCAGTCCCTAAGGTGCAAATGTTTTTTTCCCCCATTTCAATGTTTCAATCCCCCCCAGGAGTCGGGGCGCTCCTCCAGCTCCGGGTAACTGTAGCTCACATCTTCCTTCACGCTTGTTTTAAACATTTGATGATGTAATTGTTAGCGTGACAGAAGTGACAGCCCGTGTCGCCATGTTTGATTGATTTCCTCAGATACATTTTAGGCTCGTTTGTGGTGTATTTTAAATGGGGTTCGCTGGAAACCTGGAACGGTTTTGACCATGCGTGAACTTTGAAAGAGCATCGTTCACAGTTGCCCAAATGAACTCGTTCACGCCCCACGCTGGTGAAGGAGAAAGAGAGTGTGTTTAGTTCACGTTCGTGAAAAATATGAACTAGTTTGTGAACTTTCGTTCAATGAACACGTTCAGGTACAATACTGGTCAGCGCCTACGCAACGCAACCACGGAAGGCTGCGAGTCCGGGCGGTGCTTCAAAACGCTGAGCTTCGCCCAACTTAATGCAAATGAGGGTCTAAATGTGAGGTCGAATTAGAATCAAAATTGACATCCTTCTCTATCATCGTATTGAATGGGGACATTTCTGCTTAGGTGCAGTATCGGAGCAAAAGCCCGCCTGCCTGTTGGGACAGTGAGCAGTGCAGTGAGACCTGCAGAGGCACTATTGTTTGCTGGGGTCATCCGGTTAAATTTGTTCATATTTATGCATTACATGTGAAATCTTTATATTGGCACCTCCAGTGATGCATTTGCATTTGTTCTAGTGGACATACGGCCTTATAGAGCTGCAAATATCTGATCAAGAATGTTTGCAGGAGTAATGTTCTTGAGCCACTACTATACTTTCACCAAGTCACTCCAGGCAATGAGGGTTTTGTTGTGGATGAGACGACACATGATCCACGAGACATCAAAATGCATTACATGAAGGGTCTCCTGTCAAAACCTTCTTTTGCGTAGATAAGACGTGCCCCTGAGTGCTGATTTTACAAGAGAAGACAGTTTAAACTTATTTTAATTCCTGAAGGAAAATATTTTCAGATATTTTGGTAATAAGAGTTTATGCAAGGGCATGAATATATTTCATGTGATGTCATTATGACGTCTGGTTAAGCTACATGACTCGAGGCTTTTAAGTACAAAGCTTTGTTTTAACCCACTTGTACTTTGAGCTGGAAGTAATTCTGTGTTTACTGACGGTACCTCGCCCCGAGGACAAAAGACAGACTCGTTCTAGGAAATGATGGTGGACGACAAATCCTGGCACCTCTCAAATATACCCACCACGACATGTTTTCCAACGTGATCTGAGCCAGTCATGGACGAGGAAAATACAAACCGAACGGGGTTGAATAAACAGATGCAGCAGCCATGGAGAAATACAATGTTTTGTGTTTCAGTGCTCTGCATGCAAATGTGTAATTGGAAGTGCACATCTGGAAACTCGAACGGGCTCAGGGAGAATCTGTCTGCGATGATGCAGGAGGCATGAATAAAATACAACTTACACAACAGCTGACACTGTAAATCTCTGCCAGCTGCACGGATCCATTTGCTTGTGTTCATCTGTGCACACTTTACTTGATTCGCCCACCTAGAGCCATAAATAACACTGTTACAAAACAAAACATGACGCCGGAGTGGGATAATGAAAACTGATTACCGCTGGAGCCTCCACGGGGGGCAGTTCATGAGCTAAATTAATCACACCCATCTCTCCCCTTTCCTCCCACCCCGTCCTCTGACGCTGTGCTTTTATAATCGTAGCGCTCGCACAATCTGAAGTATGTCGTCACGGGTGTGTGACGCGAGTCTCCGTGACGTAAGGCGCGCGCTGAGGGCTCAAAGGATTGCCGTATACGGTGCTGGCCTGCGAAGCTCGGCTTTGACGCAGGAACATCCCGTGACTGCAGAGGGAGAGGAGCAGCTGCAGTACAGCCCAGTGGGCCTGCAGGAAGGGAGCTTCAGCCTCATTCTCGCTGTGTTCGGGGGGCAGTCGTGACTGCAGAGCTGCCAGCCTCTGAGCCGCGGCGGAGAGAGCGATGCAGGACTATTTATAGGACAGCTATGCATGGGTTGGCTGCAGTTTCTAAGCAGAAGAAGTGGCTTTGTTTGTTCTGGGTTTGTTGCCACAGTAATGCGTTTGATAACTGTCGCAAGGAGTGATGGAGGGTTTCAACCGACAGCCACAGGTGCATTAAATGAGCAATTCCCTCTTGGAATTCACTTTTTCTCTTTACGTTAAAACTCTTAAAATTTCATTTTGATGAAAAGTTCAAAGAACTTGACTGCAACAAATATTTCAGTGAGGTCAAACTGGGGACTGCCCCGCCACTGGAACGCTGCTCATAATTTACCGTATGAACTGTCAGAAATTACGATGCCCACAGTAAACTGAGCTAGCTAGAGTATTAAACTTAAATAAGCAACGCCGTGTAAAGGCAACAGCATAAAAAGGGATGCACGGAGAGAGTGAGAAACGTGGAGAGAAACGGGGGTCCCTCCGCCTGCCTCGGCTTGCAGCAGCGTATCTGAAGGATGCTTCAGGATGACCTGAGGTGTGATGCTACGTTCCATTTACCTTGGAAGTCGGAACTGGGAATGACATCAAACCCAGGTCTGAAACACACGGATGCCCGCGGGCAAACTGTTCAACCACGAGCCTTTCCATTTCCCTTCAGGGACTTACAGAGTAATTTTTTTAATTGAATCCTCCCTGCTAGCCATGATTAGTGTTGTTAGCTGAGTCACAGCACGGCTTTATGCAGTATTTAGCACGTCCTCAACACCAATGCATCTAAAGCCAATGTGTGTGTTTTTTTTTGTTTTGGTTTTTTTTTTTTTATAAAATACCACATTCATCCAAGTCTGCAGCTTAAAAAACTAGATTATTGGGCCGCCCCGGTAGCGCAGTGGTTAGGGCAGGAGGCCCATATACATAGGCTATAGTCCTCGTGCAGCTGGTCGCGAGTTCGCTTGTCGGCCCTTTGCCGCGTGTCTTCCCCGTTCTCTCTGCCCCCCTTCCTGTCTCTCTCCACTATCAATAAAGGCCACTAGTGCCAAAAAAATCTTCAAAAAAAAAAAAAAACTAGATTATTATCTGCCGATCACTTCCTGGCAAGCTTTATGATTAGCGAGCCGCTGAGGCTCTCTGTGGAAGAGTTTAGCACGAGTGTCCCATTACCTCTGAACTCTCCAAGTTAGTGTTATGATCTTTAATCGAAGGTAGTTGGTGAATACTAGCTTTTCTCATATTCAGTTCCATGAGATCTTTTTCTGCTCCGCAAGTGCAGCGTTTTATATTAAATCCAGTGAAACATGTCATGGGGATGTCACTAACTGTACTTGCCCTCTCACTCATGATTAGAGCTGAGCGATTTTATCAATTCTGTGATACATATCGATATTTTATTTCACCAGAGAGTATCGATTTTTCAGCCGCGGGTATCGATATTCTAAGCTTCTTTTAAAACCCCCGTGTCCCACCTTTAAAAGCTTGCAAGCAACAATTTGCACTGTTTAAATAAATGAAACTATTTTCCTCAACAAATCTTTTATTCATTTTGTCCAGCATTTGCAAGCTGCCTGTCAGCCATATAATGTGTAATTGATGCTTTCAGTTCAATTAATTCAAACAAAGTCATTGAAACACTCACAAGATGTCACCAAAATCACCTTGTCCCTTTGAAATCTTTCGTTAAATGATGTAAATGCATTGTAAGATGAATATCGATATATATCCTATCGTGAGCCGAATATCGTGTATCGTATCGTATCGCAAGATTAGTGTATCGCTACAACCCTAGTCATGGTGCAACACAATTTACACTTGCACTGAAACTTTTGTGAGCAATAAAAAAGATCAATAACAAAAAAAAAACAAAAAAAACAAACGGATTTGATGTCAAACTCATGTTAACTAACACACTGACTTCTCTCACATGTCTGCAGCCTGCCGACTCTTGGCCTTCGAACTTCCCAGCACAACTGGAACACACTATAAGCTTTATTAAACAGAAACATTCTCATCCTAAACCTAAAAAGGTAGAGAGGCTGTCTTTCCCAAACTAAAACTGGTTTTTTTACAGGAAAGAAGGCTGGTAACCAAATGCTCTGGGTCCAGTTCCTGACAAAACCGGTAAGCATGATGAAGCTGGGTGATAAGGAGCTTATTGTGCGATGAAAGGGATTTAAAATTCTGCACGAAGGCTAAAACTGGAGAAACACAGTATGTCTTGCAAATTCCCATCAGAGCTCTCATTGCAGCATTTGAGTCAGCTGGACTGGGAGTTTCTGATGGAGCGACTTGGAGGATAATTACAGTAGTTCATCTAAGATGTAATGTTATGCAGGGACTACTTTTCCTGCATTACTGTGAGAAACATTACTCCAAGGCTCCTTACAGCGTCGGTGCACCACAGGTAGTAAATTTCAATTTCCCATCTCAAGCTTCGCCTGGAAGATGTTTATCTCACTAATTGAAGCAAAATGATCTGAAACAAATAAGTCAAAATTAAATCATAATCAAGGTTGCTGTAGATCAATATTTAGATGAATAATATCAGTATTTTAATTATATAATGCCATTCTGTGACTCTTGTGGAAAGGATAAAATCATCAGGTGGAATTTGATTATTCTTAAAGGAGACACTGATAACAAGAACGAGACGGTGGAGATGGATCTCGGGATGACATCATAAGCTGACCCTTTTTGAATGTTTTTTTTTGTCTCCTCACCAATTTTAAATCATCCACAGGACCAAGCAAACTCCTTTCAGTTACTGCAGGTGTGATTTATGCACCTGCTGGCATCTCACGAGGACATTTTAAGAGGCTTATCCAACAACCAAAGCAGCGTGCTGGATCTGTGCACGAACTAACCAAATCACTGACCGTAACACACTGAATGTACCTGCGTGACTTCAGTGATATCAGATTGCTGCTCCTCAGGGTCAAAATCCCCAGAGGAGGTCTGGGATGTTGCTGAGCCGGTAGGATTTATAGGACGCCAAAAAAAAAAAAACCCATTCCTTACAAATACATGACATTTAATCAGGCTAGTTTCAATGGTGTTGCTGAGGCCGAGATAAATCCTTATAACGTACACTCAGACTACCCAACTAGTGTTTTAATTTTACTGTTGTAACAGAGAACATGGTCAGAACCTGAGTAAAGATCACAGCAGTATACCTGGAGACAAATACCCAAGTTAAAAACAACCCTTTGAGATGGTGAGAAGTTAAAACTATTGTGATGACAAAAACAACATGAATGAATTTAGTTTTTGAATTGGAACAGACCGTCTTTTCAGCAAAATAACCATTAACGTTAACCCAGAGGACAATCTGCTGCTTCTGTCAGAATAGATAAACCAAGCAAGACCCAAAAGTGTCATTCCACATGAGTGATAGTGTGACAAGACAAGCAGAAATTTTGACTTTGTATGTACACAGAAAGTACAGAAAGTATTGGGAAAAAAAAGACTTTGTACTCTTCGCTGCTACATTCTCAGACGTATGTAGAAGTCAACTACTGATTTATCCAAACTACTGTCAATCGATGCAAATAGAGGAGCGTTAATGGACTCTGTTTCCATAAAGTTCAATCAGTACTTATATACAGAGATCCCTTATTTTTCGTGGTTAATGGGGACCCCCCCCCCCCCCCCCCCCGTGCTAAACTCAAAATCTGCGAACTGGAGCCGGAGCCCCCGAGCCTAAATAATGTGTTTAAAATATGTTTTGCAGCGAAACAAGACAAAGGCTCAACTGTGGTCTTTCTGTTTCCTTCACAGCCTCTGGTCTCTGAACCGTAGTAAAGAAACCGCTAGTATTGTGCTATTTTTGGCTTGTAATTAGCGGCTAACATGTTAACAACAACAAAAGAAAAAGTCCGGTTTTCTCTGCATGGAACGGACACTTTATTCTGGCACTGCAGGAACTTGTTACATCACACAGGTTGGAATTTCTGAAAAATCCGCGTATAACTAAAACCACAGAACTTAAAGCGCGAATTGGCAAGGGATCACTATATTTATGACAAAATCGGCAAGTGTTAGAAGCAGAGGTCATCAAAAGGAAACAGAGGCCCAATCCAGATGAGCTGAAGCAAAGACGTCAAAGTTTAAGTGTGGGATGGTGGCAGCAAAATAAAAAGGAGGAACTTTAAACCATTTTTTACCGTGGCTGTCAGACTGACAGAGGGTCCACTGAAAAGGACATGAGGAATTCAGGAAGACGTGGCTGCCCAAACATTTTCTGCGCTCTTGTTGCCATCCTGCCATTGTTGTCAACAAGGCAAGTTCACCTGTGCAGTGCACCTGTCCACGGTGTACCCAGCCTCCTGCACAAAGACTGCTGTGGTGGGCTCAGGAGGCCCCTGTGACCCATAATAGCAGGTAGCGGGTACAGGTGATGGGTGGATGAAATGCTATTATCTTTGTCTGTGTGGAAGGACTGGATCTAAAAGCAGATGATAGCAAACAAGGTTACTGGGCTGGACTGGCATCAAAGACCGATGGAAGTTCCAGTCTGAGTGTTCCCCACGTTGCTGCCAAAACGTGTGTTGAGGACTGAGGAGACCAGGGTCGATACTCTGAGTAGTGACGAGCTGCAGCTGTGCCCCCACACCAAGATATGACAAGTAAACAGAGCCTGGTGAGATTGATAAATACGCCAGTTTCCTGAGCTTAACATGATCCATAAATATGAGGATGTGATACTAAAGTAATCTGTGTAATCTTAGGGATTTGTTCTCCGGCAAAGAAAAACATTTGGAGGTTGTTTACTGTCACTAATATTATAGTCAACACACGCAAGAGTGAAGTAAAAGTGAGGAAAGCTTCAAAACCAGAAGGAAAAAAATAAAAAAAGGTGCCGCCTCTCCAAAATGTGATGTGGATGAACGTCAGTGTTTTTTAATCTATTAGTTTATTCTAATGAGGCATCAGCCGCTGTTTCAAACCAACGCTGGAGAACACGACAGACGTTACGAGGTTAACCTTTGACAGCGATGCGCTCCTGTTCCCGTCAGCTCAGCTGAAGCTGGGAGGACGACGCTGCTCGTCTGATAACTCTGCACTGCAGAGCAGCTCCTGTTTGCTGCAGTCACGACTGGCCCACAGCAGCAACCAAACAGAGGACGGCAGGACAAGAGAAACGGCTGACGGGATGAGGTCTAATCTCCCCTGGCTTTGGGGCTTTACAATTCCCCAGATTTAAAGGTTAATACTTCAGCAAACGGCTGTTTCCGAAGATGCGTTTTAATCGTTCATAAATACATGTCATATTTATCTGCGCGCGTTCAGCGATTCGAGAGTTTTCACATCAAGTGTGTTGCTAAAAAGCTGTTATCTCCAACCACAGTGATTTGTCGTCTTATTCAGAGCTGTGGTATTTACTTTACCCCGCTTGATAGATTATAACATATTTTGCCGGGAGTTGTTTGTTCTCTGGGTTAAAGAATAAATAAATAAATGGGCAAAAGCCTTATCGTCTTAGAAGCGAGTCAAACGCTATCGTGAGGAACAGCGAGCTTCGGTTGCTTTTATGTTCAAGATATCAGTGATGCTTTGTGTCAGTCATGATGCTTTACTCCTGACATAAATGAACATTTTGTCATGTGTTCAACTCTCAGTTGAGCTGTTTGATGGATCTATTTCTTTGTGTCTCAAACAGCATTGTGATTTTGGCAAACAGACGCTGTTAACCTTTAATTATTCAGTGGAACTCGAATCGACGACTCAAAGTGGTCATATGATGCTTTTCTGTGATGTGCCTTATTTTCACAGGATTATTACTTCTGGACTACGGGTGTGAAAAAAATCGATTTGGCAATATATCGTGATTTTTGGCCGCCCAATATAATATCGATTTTTCTACTCCTAATATCGATTATTTTTTTTACAATGCTGTTAGTATGTTGTAATGGTTACTTAAATGAGCAAAAACACTATTAATAAACAATAAATAGGTTGTTTTGAAGCAAATAGTTTTGACTCAATTTGTCCTCTGAATGATCAATATCATCTGATGAACATATACAGCAACTTGATTTCCTCATCTCTACTTTTAATTTTGATATTAACTAGGGTAGAATATCGCAATATATCGTGATATCGCAATATTGAGATAATTTTGTATTGTGACCCAAGTATCATAATACATATGGTATTGCAAGGTCCTTGCCAATACTCACCCCTATTCTGGACCTGCAGTTACTTAGAAAGACTGTGTTCATACAGGGCTAAGTAAAGTCTGCCTTCGTCTATGGTTTACAAATGTTAATCTCAGAGTCAGTGCGTTTGCACGGGAAGTTTAATTCCTCTTTAATTCAGAATTAAAAATAAATCCAATTTAAAATGATTAAAAATTACCATGTAAACACCTAATTCCAAATGAAAATGTTCATTCCGAATTAAACTTAATTCCGAAGTAAGTGGCTGGTTTATTCTGATTTTAAATCTGAATAGAATAATTCCGCGGTTGTGTATACACTCATTCTGCTTTAAATTAATTCCGGTCTTTCTGCGCATGCTCGTTCCCTTGCCCGTCTGTCGCTATGACGCTTATATTCCGCGCTGGGCTCGTTTTCGAAATAAAGTTTCAAGATGGCAGCACGCAGTAAACGGTGGTCAAGAGCAGAGACGATTTATTTAATTAATAGCTTGAAGGAACTGAAAATAATAAAAAGAACAGATGGCAGGAAACATAAAAATTGTTAAAAGAGTAAGTTTGTTTTCTTCCAGTAGACGTAAATATGTAAAGACGGCCGCCCCCCTATCCAATCAGAACCCTTCCCAACCCCCAGCCCTTAAGCGGAGTTGGATAAAGCCGATCGAACGTATTTTCCATATAAACCTCAATTCGGAATTACTATTTCCATGTAAACTCAAAGGAAAATAGTTTAATTCTGAATTATTTAATTCGGAATAATTAATTCCGAATAAAACAACATCATGTAACCGTGGCCAATGTGTTGTGAAGGAAGTACAGCCGCCAGTATCTTCTCTTCGATAACTTAAAGGAGCAATAAGTGGAAATCCATTATTTAAGACTGAAGGAATTAAAAAAATCGCTACATGGAGAACGAGAGGTGTAATTTCATCTGGAGTATAGGATGACGTCACACACCCGCTCTCTGTGTTGATCTCCAGCCTCAAGTTTACAAGCCGGTCCGGCCGCGTTCATGTGCGTTCATGTAGACTTCGCGTCCTCCCTCCTCCCCCCTCCCTCTCTATAAAACGCGACAGCCAGTGAGTAGTGACGGCGGCAGCATTTTCGAACTGAAATGGCAGACAGCGGAACAAAACCTTCCAATGAAGACGAGCAGGAGCAGACAAAAAAAAAAAAAAACGGTCATTGGCAAAGAAATTGTCCGATAAAGAAAGAGATAAAACCAGAATTAACATTGGCCTGGCGTTTCCGAGGTGGAGGGAGCTACGAGAGCTAAAGGGGCTACAGTCGGACTCGGAGCTGGCTCTTCTTCTCCTTGACAGGCAAGTAACACCATAAAGTCAAATGTCTGTTTTATTGTCTGTGTTACAGTAACTTTACACACTTGCCGCTATATTGCATGAGTATGTAGCATGGGTTAATGTCCGGAGCTGGAGTTATTACCAGCTCGGTCCTCAGCGTTACGGTTGTGTTTGGTGAGTAGCCCGACAGGCAGCTAACATTTCAATTAGATAACGTTTGATGCTAATGGTGACTCACTAAATTAGTGACATAAAGATTAATTTACGGACAAACCAGTGTAAACATTATAATGTTATAAATGACTTACTTTGTTACTCGCCATGGTGATGTTTTGCTCGGTGTAGGTAGATCTTCGAAGCGAGCGGGGGTGTAGTGGGGGAGTGTGTGGAGGGGAGGGGGGGGGGGGGGTTGGTGGCGAGCAGAGGCAGAGGGAGGTGTGGCTAATGGCACACTTTGTTTTGGTCTACAGGCAGTGCTCAACAGCAAACCTAGCGGTGAAATGATTTCGCTTTTTGCTCCTTTAAAAAATAAACTCTGTCTGTAAACACTGCACAATCGTAACACACTTCTAACACTTCAGTCCCTTATTTTGGGACACTTGCAGGCCTTATACAGTAATACTAACCCACCTGTGTATGTGTGGACAAAGAGGCAACACGTTAGCTCGCGCACAGCTCAGCTGCCAGATTTATTCTGCAGCTTCTGTCTCTGTAGTTAGATTCCTCCACAAGTGCTATGCGCCCTCTACTGGCCGTTTTAAGTATCACGCCACAACAATAAAATAAAAATGTGTATAGGGTGTCTATCTTAAAGAAGAAATACAACGGTAGTTTCCTTGTACCGTCCTCACACTAAAAACCAAATAACACGTGCTTTAAATCGGTCTCGCCCTCGTGTACGATTTAATTGGCCAGCTTCGGCTGCGTAGCAGCAATCTGATTGGCCGATGCTGAAAATTCCCCAACCTTTGACGAAACCCACAGTTGAGTTCAAAGTCTATAGAGACCCATGCTAACAGCACTTTTAGTGCAGGTATGTACACATCACAGTTTGACAGGATAAAAAATAATAATAAAAGTATCACGTGAAAGTGAATAGTAAACAGAGCAGTAATTCAAAGCTTTCACTGTAAAAAAAAAAAGGCTTTGTTCTGTCAGACAAGAGCTTGAGTTTGTTTGAGCTTGATGAAAGACAGTAAAAATGTTTTCTTACTGCAGACTGTGACGCATGTCATCCATCTCATTGTTGCTCTTCTGCTGGCTGAGGGTGTCTTGCTCTTCATCATTGTGTCCGCTGCAGCTGAAATAATCATGCCAGGAAAGATGAAAAAAAAAAAAAAGGGAAGTAGAGGAGAGAAAAAACTTTGCACTTTGATTCATGTGACCAAAATCAGAAACTTTACTTCCCAAACTTACAGAAGACCAACGACCCACGGGACTGACGAGAGGGTCGGGGATTTATATCCAACTTTGACTGTTTATGAGCCCGCGATCATCTAAAAAGGACTTCTAAGACTTTTAAAGCTTGTTTCACAAACTGCCCTGAGGCTCTTGTCTGAAAACACAGATCTGTAGAAGTGGAGTTAGAAGCTATGAGCCACACCGGCATATACCGGTCCACGTTTATGCTCTGGAAGTTAGCCACCATCAGGCTGGAGGCGCCTGACTTGCTTTTAAAAGATGGGCCTCTGCTGAGTCAGTCGGAAATAGGCACAACTAAAATGAGAAGTAGTTGGAATGAATCAGTTCCCGTGTGAGGCCATAGTACCAAATGAAACAATGAGTCTCTCAGGTGGCTCGTCTGTGAGCTCTGGGCCTAATTTGAAAAAAACAAACAAATGCAAAAGGTTTCAGATGCTACAGAGGCTTATTATGGATCAAATACAACTTTTCAATGGTACGTAATTAGGTTTCATATTGTTGTTGAAAGACCCAGGCGACATGATTTACCTGCTTTCAGATCATTTATTGTTTCCTGTTTCTCAAACATTCTGAGCGCGCCGCCTGTTTCCCGTGATGAGATGAGCCAACGCAGTGGTTCTCAAACTTTTAATACTGCGTATTAAAGAAACCTTCCAGCTCTCTGCGTACCACCATGATGACCAATTTTAAAATATACCCATATATGCCTTCTCAATTAGCTTTAAACACACAGAGATGTTTATTCCTTATTGTGGTTATTTATTACTGAATTGTTACTTTACTGAATCAGACATTTACAACTCTGTCCAACAATTCTCACCTACACATACTCTCATACAGAGCAAAATAAACACACTCAAAAGTTGTTACAACTGCACTGCAACTAAAAATGAAACAAATATTTTTTTTAAAAGACACAACTTTAATTATCTCAAGCTACACATTTCGTTTGAAACATTGTATTTTTAATGCATTATACGTTTCTGATATTTTTTTTAAGAGAAATTGTGGAAAAAATGTGGAAATTCCCGACGTTCCCCGCGTACCACCAGAGAGCGCTCGTGTACCACTGGTGGTACGCATACCACAGTTTGCACACCACTGAGTTAATGTGTGGTTGCAGCAAAAAGGCAAGATCTCTCTCAGGAAACTAGATACGATATTTCTTGAACGATGCTCTATGGACAGAGGGGATCAAATTGGTACCGCTGGGACCAGGACACCATGTAGATTTACTCAGTTCAATTAACTTTAATTTATATCTCCCTAAATTCAGAACAAAGTCAGCAAAGTCAAGGCACGTTACACAAAAACCTTTCCAAGTTTACAAGTTTAAACATAATCCAATTAAGCCAAAATTGTATTCCAATTTGCTGTGATTAATTCCTCCAACTCACTCTAATCATTCCAAATCATTTTCCAAACCATGATCCAGCTGATTCCAGTTCATTCCATATTCATTCCACATTTTATACCATTTCATTTATTCATATATAGATATATACACTACTATCCAACATACTTGTAATGAATCCTTTTTGCACTTTACTAGGTACACTGGTGTCAGAAATGTTCTTGTTTTTAACTGTTTTTCTTTTCTTAACTGTTGTACATTTAAGTTTGACTTAATACTTGTCACTGTGGGACAGGAAGAAACGTTTTTTTCCATTCTTCTGTGTATCTAGTATATTTGGAAAAATTGACAATAAAGTTGACTTTGACTTTGACTTCCAGCTGTGTAACTGTGTAATGGCAGTTCATAAAAAAAAAATTGCTTTGATAAGGAAGCCAAACGGTTGCACAAAATCTTCATTTTGGGCAACCGGGAGGCCACGGTGGAGAGTCGACCATAAAGTCGTCCTGTTTCTAAAGATACATTGGAAGGTGTTCTAAGCATGGGATGTACTTGGTTTCACACGGTGCTTTTGACTTTTGGCTTAGGTTAAATAATAAGGTGTTATATAATTTGAAGACCCAATAAAGACGAGGTAATTTTGTGTGCTGAGTACTTAAGACCTTTAGAAGTAACAGAGGGAATGCCATGAGTCTTGTTGTGCACCGTAATCATCTTCTTTACTTCCTTGCGGTCTGGTTGCAGCCGTTTGATGCCATCTCACAGCGCACAAACGCACAAATTTCATATCAGAACTAACTGGAGGGAGTAGAGTGGACACAGCAGTGTGCAAACCGTCACAAACTAACTCACGACATCACTTCCTGACCAGGTATCGTTTCACTTTTATTAATCAGCTGGTGTTGGTGTGGACGTCTCGTCACCCTGTAAGATTAGACTGCAGAGGTAAAAGCTTCAAAGCTGATGGAAACAGTGTCTGTCTTCCAAGATCTGCTTCACACCACAAGGTTTTCTAGTGTTTAGTTTATTTTTTAATTGTTATTTAACATTTTTGCCTTGTCTTTTCTTTCCACCGTCCACTTCTCTTCCCTCACAGCCAGCGGCATTGTGAAATATAGATGTTCCTGTTAAAGCTGGTGTGAGGATGAGAGGACCATCAGCGCAGCGTTGCTGGTGTGGTGATGTTCCCTGCACTCACATCGTCTGTGCAGTCACTGACATGTGAATCATAGTCTAGCCAGGCGGAAAATTGCCAGTGGCCTATTAATAGTGTCCCGTTAGCCAGGGGAAGACTGGAAAGAGGGGGTGTCCATTGGAGCGTTAATATGCATGTGTGTGTGTGCTCACTAACAGGAAGTGTTTTTTTTCTCAAAATGATCTTCACATTACAGAGAAGTAATGCAACACATACGGCCTTGTGTTAGCATGTTAGCAACCACCTGTTCATGAAAAGGCCTTAACTTTGCAACAACCCAACAGCACACAGTCATGTGAAAAAAAAACCCCACTCTTCTCTGAATGCTAGCGTCATAGTATGTGGATTTAAAAAAAAAAGCCATTTGGTCCTTGCTGGGTAATGAAACTAGCTAAACACAACCTACCCTGGTGTCTTGAACGATTTAAGGGTTTCTCTGTGTTGCCGATTTGTCACATGAAAGGTTTGGGGTGTAGAAAATGAAACACTTCCACCGCAGGGTAGATGATCTCTGCCTTAGAGATGTCATGAGAAGCTCCATCATCCAGGAGGAATTCGCAGTAGAGCAGCTGTTCCTTCACACTGAGAGCAGCTCAGCCGAGGTGGTTTGGGAGGCATTTTGGGACATGTTTCAACCAGGCAGGAGGCTCAGGGGAAGACACTCGACTGGTTTGGGAATACCTTGGTATTTCCCTGGAAAAGAGAGAGAAGGCGGTGGCAGCCAGGGGAGGGAGGTCTGGGTCATCACATTTCAGGAAAACTTCTATCAGTAAGACATTTGCAGGCATCAGAGTCAAGCTTGTGGTTGGGTCGATGGTGTCCTGAAGCCCGAAAGCTTCAGTGCTTGTTGGGACCATCAGACCGCAGGGTGCGTCGCTGGAAATATGTGTACCTGAGCTGAGCAATTTTATCAATTCTGCGATATACAGTGATCACTTATTTTTCGCAGTTAATGGAGACAGCCCTTGTGTTGGAAGATGTGTCTTTTAACTAAACCTATGTCTAACTCTGGCATTATGTAGGAGCTGTTGACTTAGTTTGTGTAAGTTAATTTTCTCAAATGATCTCTTTACCTTTCTTTGATGCTGATAAAGATTCCTCGTTTAAAGACCACCACGTGCACCGGGTGAATGTTCATTAGGGTTTTATTTTTGGAGGCAAATCAATGAATATATGTACTTTATACAGTATATGAGGAGCACATCTCTACAGTTTCATAATGTAAACATCTCTGAAGAGAAATGTATTCAGTTTAAAAGGAAGCCATAGTCTTCTGTTTTAAACTATTTACATGAATTAAAATATAATTTATAACATCAGATACTTTAGCTTCTATGAAACTAGATTTTAACAATTCAAAAATACTGAAATGCCTTTGTCTCCACATTCTCAAGACATATGAAATCACACAACAGAAAAAAAAACAAAAGAAAAAAAAATAAAACACAATTTACAGACATCCAAACTAAGTGGCGTATAAATAAAAAAAGAGGAAACGCAAAAATAAAACCAACATAATGTAAAAATATAAAATCTCACTAGCAGTATTTACCTTTTTTTGTGTTTTTACCAAAAACTAAGTTAAAAAAGAAAAGAAAAAAAATCATTTGTGAATTTGATAGTCATTAGATGTAAATAGACAATGAAATCAATAGTCATGAAAAACAATGTATGCCCTTTGTCAACCCAAAAAAAAAAGAAGACACCCACTCACATTTCGCAGATTTTCATCAATGTTGCCGTACGGTTTGACAGATTACTTTCAAACATGAAGGTGGATCTGAGGCCACGGTCGGCCCCGTCCTGGTCGGGGCTGATAAGACGCTGTAACGAAGCTGGCGGTTTACCAAACTGAAGAGACGGTGAGCAACATGAAATGTGTTTTTAGCCGGCCATGGCGTCGACAGAACTGAATCTGAAGAGGTTGAGCCTCAGTGAACTGTGCTCATTATTATTGATTTTTTTTTTTTTTTTTTTTTTTGGTCAACTTGCCCATCGAGAAGTTTTTATGGCTTTCTCGCCATCTTTCATTTTTCTGAAATGAAGAACGGAAAGAAAGGTATTGCATTCTGATGAGGGTATTTCCCTTTGGAAGGTTATTTTATTTATTTTTTTTAAACTTTTAAATATATCTTTATTTGTATTCATTGTCCATTGACCTAGTATCTAGACCAAGGAGACAGCTTTATTAATGTTGAAATGTGTTCAACGTGTTCTCAAAACACTGAGGAGAATGATCAACATCAAAGTTTTCTATAAGAAAGTATATAATCATCTAGATATCTACACAAACACACAAATATATATTCATATATATGTATATACCTTTTTATAATATGGCTATTGAAAAAAGTTTTAATTACGTCAGTAATTATTCAATAATAAACCACATTGGATTGGAAAGGAGTTTAAACAGTAATAACAAAAGCCAGTGGTAGCTTAGTTTTCCCCCCCGTTGATTTTTAAGGCTCGCCATGATGAAAACGGGGTAGTTTGGACGTCAGTCGCCTCTTGACCAATCAAGGTCGCCTCGCAGGCACGGTGGTGGCCGCTGTAGAAACTCCAGCATGCACGGCGGTCTTGAGGAAGCCATCAAAGCAGCGGTGGAACTGGGATTTCTACAGCGTCACCCTCAACTGTCAGGGAATAATTTAAAGGACCATCCCGGAGTTAAGAGCAGGAAAAAACCAGAAAGGGGTGCGGATTTTTGTTAGCACTCAAAACGATGCGACTCGAAGTAGCTTTGACTCGGGACAGAGCGCGCATTTGCAGGAAAATGGCGGTTAACCGGCGTTGAAATGAGTGACCGTTTTTAAACCTGAGGCTCAGAGACAGGGCAGCCATCCAACGCAACTTTAACTTTGTAAGTGTACAGAAAGTGTATAAAAGACTGTTTTGTGGAGCTGTCTGATTCCGGTTGCTGCTAGCTCGTCACACGTCCGTGCGAGTCGACTACCGGATGTCACTCAGAAGGAGGAATGTTCATGGCCTCTGCTTCCACTGGACCTCTAAAGACCACCGACTCTCCAGCTTTTGTGTCTCCTGACTAGGGGTGTGAAAAAAAAATCAATTTGGCAATATATCGCGATTTTCAGCAGCCCAATATAATATCGATTTTCCAGCTCCTAATATCGATTTTTTTCAAAAACACTAATAATAAACAATAAATAGGTTGTTTTGAAGCAAATAGTTTTGACTAAATTTGTCCTCTGAATGATCAATATTATCTGATCAACTTGATTTTTTTATCTCTACTTTTAATTTTGATTTTAACTGGGTAGAGTATCGCAATATATTGTGACATTGCGATATCATGATAATATCGTACAGTGATCCAAGTATCATGATATATATCGTATTGCAAGGTCCTTGCCAATACTCATCCCTACTCCTGACGACATCGATAGTCGACTTGTTCGGGCTTGTATGGAGGAGATGTCTCTTTATAGATGATGTCACTTTCTATACCCACACAAAGATAAGATGACCCTCGTCTCAGTGGAACGACATGTCTGAGTCTCGTCAGAGGATTAAAATGCCAGTTTTACCGCCATGTTTGCTGCAAACACATTCTGCTCGAACTCAAAATTTCCTTCGATTCGTGTCATTTTGGTTCCCGATGAAAGCTCACACCCCCAATCAACTAATATCAGACCGAGGACAGTTTCGACTCTGGAATGTTCCTTTAACGGGGTCAAACCGGCGACAACTTTCTTTTCTGTTTTAATTTTTTTAATTTCTTCTCATCCCGTCTGTTTCTTTACCAGAGTCATACCTGTATAGTGATCGACTGTCAGGAGTAACGTAAGTGCTGGACTTAAAACCATCAACATGTGGTAATAACGTGGTTACGACTGCTGTTATTAACGAGATACTCCACCAATCAGGACGATCTGTGCAGCGAGTATTAGTACAACGTTTTCAGATTATGCATTTTACTGACCACATTCTTCCTGTAGTTTTTTCTTCTTTTGGTTAATGGCAGTTTACATACAGTGCAGCAGCCTACTGAATCTCAAAGATTGCCCAGATAATAGCTCAACAACCGTCCACACGCTGTACATTATTACCTCGGTTTTTCAGAAAGGCTCTCGAGATTATTACGTATTGCATCTGAAATTGCTTCTTTAAGGAAAAACAAAACGAACAAGAAAAAAAAATACCAGAAAAGAGAAAGGACGTTCTAAGTGTGATAGTCTAAAGGGATGCTTTTATCTCCTTTTTGTCTTCGTTGCTACAGTGTTGGACTGCGTGTGAAGTCGTTTTTTTTTCCCTTTATTTCCTCCCTGTACCGAACAAAATCAACAAACTGAAACAAAAAAAATCAACCTGATGTCTCCTGTCTGATTAGTCATCAACCGTGACCCGACGTCTTTTAAAGAAAAGACAAAAAAAAAAAACACACAATACATTTTATGTTTACAATGAGGCATAGTGCTATATACACATTATATATTCATATATTAGATTTTCTTTTTTAATATGTAAACCAGCACATTCTCTCACTTTTTTAGTAGTATACATACTAAGCACAAATACTCATTCAGTTTGGTTTTTTTTAAATCCTTGTCAGGAGGTGACCCCTTGTTTTCAATCAGTATGTATAGCACTAAAGTGTTTTTTTTTTTTTTTTTTGTTAGTTTTGGACATCAGTGAGCCTGGAGAAGATTCATCCTTCCAGGCTTATTGACTTTCTGTTGTTTTTAGTTTTTAAGCACTGAATAAGGCGTCTTTGTACTTAGTGTGCGTTCCTAATAAAGTCAAAGGAGAATCAAGTGATGTAAACATTCAATTTTTTTTATGTGTGTGTGTGTGTGTGTTACCAAGGAGTTGATTAGATAGAGAGGAGACGGGAAGAAAGAGGGATTATTTGTTTAAAAAAACCAGAGACTTTGCCAGGGATTGGAGAAGACCTGGAGGAGACGAGGCCTTTCGACCCACCGAGAGACAGAAGAGCGTTAAAGCTGGAGATAGAGAAATAGTTGGGCTGCTTTATTATGATTTTTTTTTTTTTCAATTAAATTTTACTTGGCAGGGAGAGGAAGAGCAGGGGAATCTGGAGGAGTGGCCTCTCCTTTAGGAAACCACAGAAATAGGTGCAGTGGGAGAAGAGCAGGAATCAAGCCACCCCCCCCCCCCGCCGACCCGCTGGGGCGTCAGCAGCGTCCAACTCCAACACGAGACACGGACGACACATTCAGTTACACGAGGACACACTGTCAAGACTCCGATTAATGGACACGCTAAAACCGCTATGAGGCAAGCGAAGGACAGACGACAAAAATGGACTATTCCCCTTGGTGGGGGGGGGGGGGGGGGAATTTCAAAATGTCAGACACCCTTTCACCAACCATAACTGTTCATCATTTGAGAAAACCCCAACTAAAAGCACGCATGTGAGTCTGAAAGGGGGGGGTGTATCGGAGAAATAAAGAGACGAGGGATCCAGGATGGATGCATGGATGTGAGGTAGAGATGCTCATCTGATACGGTACCTCTCAGATGAGAAATCTGATTCTCAGCCGACGGCGCTCTTTGTTTCTGCTCCGCGGATCCTTCGTTTGTTCCCTGGCTGTGTTTTTTTTTTTTTTTGGCGGCGGCGCTTCGGTGCCGCCGGATTGGCAGGCTTTAGAGGCTCTCTCCCTTTCTCGGGGCGTGCTGCTACTGGCTGCGGCGGGGGGGGGGGGGGGCGCGAGGCGGGCGCTGCCCGGACTGCACGTCCGGCTAGAACCGATGTTGGGCGGACCACCTTTTAAAGCACCAACGAATCTTCGGACAGGCAGAAACATGATTATTACATTCAGCTTCTTAAATACATTCCTTTTAAACCAGCGGATTTTCTTCCAGCTATCCACACCCTTGTGGATGATGCTGGATGTTTTTTACTTCTTTCTTTTTCTTATTTTTCTGTGCTTTTAAAAGCCAACGTCATGCTGTTCGCACCCGCATCCAAAAGCTCTTTTTTTTCTGTAATGTCTGACATTTAAGGGCGCGACGACTGGACTGGGATGGTCCGGACGAATCAATCTGAAGCATGCTTTAAAAGTCCCATTTGTCCAAATAATCTAGTTTAAGTGCCTGAGAGGGTTGGTGGGGCGTCGTTAGCGTCATTACTGCAAGTGCTGTGTCTAACATCCAATATCTTTTAATGAGCCTGGCTGGAAGGTTAGAAGACATTTAGAAACAAGGTTTAAAACTTTTCTTCAATCTTTGCTATCTTAGAGCTGAGCGATTTTATTGATTCTGCGATATATATCGATATTTTATTTCCCCAGAGAGTATCGATTTTTCAGCCGTGGGTATCGATATTCTAAGCTTCTTTCAAAACCCCTGTGTCCCACCTTTAAAAGCTTGCAAGTAACAATTTGCACTGTTTAGATAAATGAAACTATTTTTCTCAACAAATCTTTGATTCATTTTGTCCAGCATTTGCAAGATGCCTGTCAGCCATTAATGTGTAATTGATGCTTTCACAAGATGTCACCAAAATCACTTTGTCGCTTTAAAATCTTTCAGAAAATGATATAAATGTATTGTAAGATGAATATCGATATATATCGTATCATGAGCCGAGTATCGTATCGTATCGCGAGATTAGTGTATCACTACAGCCCTATTGCTTTCCATCAAATTTTTTCTACTAAGTATTAAAATAAACAGATGGAAATACACGTTCATGTTAAAACCTTCTGTAACCGTATTTACAAAACGACTGACTCAATAAGAATATTTAATGACGCCCACTGGAGAGTAAAAACGTAATTTTTCTTTTTTTTTGTTTTTTGGTCTTTTTAAATGCACGCTTCTTTGACGTCATCCCAGTCCAATCCTGACCCCTCCACAAGTTACTTCCTAAAACTCTTTTTTTTTTTTTTTTTTACCAATCTCAGCTCTGCAAGAAGTTGGATTTTGAAAGTAATTATTGTGCTAATTAACATTAATACGACATTCAACATAAGTGCTTTTCCGATAACTTTCCCCAACTGTTAGAATGGGTCGCAAAAAAAAAAAAAAAAAAAAGTAAGTGAATCTCAGATGTGTTAGCGTTTAAAGCATCTGCAGCAGCCAGTAGCAGAGGCCAGGAGATAGATAAGAGTAATAAGAGGGGAAGTGGAGGACAGCAGAGACATTTACCTCCTTACAGTGCATAGATCAAATTAAGGAAGCACTACAATTACAAAAAAGAAAAAAAAAAAACATGATTTTTTTTTTCTCTTCATTTTAGATTTGTAAACTTTATCCATATTATTTTGTTATATTCTTTGTTCATGACACACACACACAGTAGGTTTTTAAAATTTTTAACATCCACAATTTTTCGCTAAAACAAAGTAGGTTTCTTGTTTCTTTTTTTTTTTTCTTCTCTTTTCCCGGTTATACAAGCAGACAAGCGAACGCGGCCTGCAGGTTGACCACTCGTCACCAGAAACGGGGAAGTTTTTCCTTTTTTTTTTTGTCCTTTTTTTAAAAAAAAAAACAAAAACAAAAACAAAACAGAACGAAGAACACGCAGGAAACACACACCACGACGACCAACGCAACGCAGGGATAGCAAGGATTTGCTACAGGTCTCTCACGCCCGGTCTTTCAAGGCAGGGCGATGATGTCACCAGTACAGACAGGAAGCAGCTTCGTTGTTACGGTTTGTTCTCAGTGAGGAACTGCACTATCGTTGTACCATCCGCTGTTTAAAGTCCTTTTTTTTTTTCTCTCCTGTGTCTTAACCTCTGCAGACTCCTGATGGCTTCCTCGTTTTTGAGCAGTATCCTCCGGCGAAAGAGACTTACAAAACAAGGTCTTGTTACTTTATTCCAATGGTAAAAATGTAAACACTTTGCAAGGTTGCCTTGCGTGGAGGTACCGTGAGGCCTGCCTGAGTGCAGACCCATGTTGTCGGAGGGGTGCTGCTGCAGTTCACTAAGGCTGGCCAGTCAGAGGCGCTGTAATGTCAACGGTGCAGGGACTTCTGGGCCTCCTTCAGCAGAGTGTCAAAGTCCACGGCGTCGTACTTGCTCTTGACCGGGCCGGGACCCGCCTCATCTGAAACAGAGAAACACAAACGGTTCGCCGGGTCAAAAATGTCCCCGTAGGAGACAGTGGTCCCCAACCTTTTTGTAAACTGCGGACTGGTCAACGCTTGACAATTTTACCGCGGACCGGAAGGGGGGGGCGGCTTCCTCGTTACATTACGCAAATAACATAACATTAGTTCAACATAAAAGTCTCTGGTAACATCCTCTGCACCCATTAAATAAATAATAAAACAAAAAAAAAAAACTTATGCAGAGAGGCTTGGTACGTGGGAATCACCTGTCGTGATAAATCCATATTTCAACTAGGACTGTTGGTGTTGTCTGTTAAAATCTTTCTTTTTCTTGGAAGTCATAGTCTGTTCTTCTTTCTCTTCACTGTGCATTTTCCCCTTCACAAGGAAACTTTCCAAAGACGTATGTTTCTTACTCATTGTGCTAGCTAGGTTAAATTTTGGTGCTCAAGTGACGGAGATGTAACAGAGAGAATCCTGTCATTTTTTAAAATAAAACATTTTTCAAAATAAAAGCTCGTTCAGACTCATATAATACATACATACACAATAATATAGAACTTAAATAGCTACTTTTTTTTTTTCCCTGCACAGCCCAGGACCAAACGATCCATGGCCCAGGGATTGGGGACCACTGCCGTAGAAGACAGTCAGTCATGTTGGCCGGAGAGAGAGCAACCTCGAGTACCGCGGAAATGCTGCCGTTTCAGTCCTCCAGGTGGCAGCGCCAGTCGCAAAATGAGCGATACAGATTGTTCGCTTTACGTCATTTTCTACATTCAGACAACAATGGTCAAAATTGAGTCAAAACTATTTGCCTCAAAACAACCTATTTATTGTTTATTATTAGTGTTTTTGCACATTAAAGTATTTTCCTATGAAAATTTTCCTGTGAATAAATTTTTCTAAAAAAATCGATATTAGGAGCTGAAAAATCGATATTATATCGGGCGGCTGATAATCGCGATATATCACCAAATCGATTTTTTTTCACACGGTGGTGATCCTGCTTACTTTGCCTATATTAGGTTGAATGCATTTTACCCTACGGTTTCTTCGTTTCTGTAGAAACATCTGAAATGAGGCCTGTTAGAGGCTACCAGAGCCAACCGTGGCTAGATTAGCCTTTGTCATTAAGAGTTAGATTTCTTGGCTATGGGTTCTGAGCTTTACTGCTTTGATTCTAGGTTTTGGTTCTTATATTTTGGATTCTGTGTCTGTGCGCTCGGATGGATGTTTAGCATGTTATTACCGAGGTCGATGTAGCGTTTCCTCGACAGCCTCCTTACGCCTGCAGGGCCACTCTGGAAAACAGTCTCGCGTTCCCTCCGGTGTCTTTGACTCCCAGCCTGACGAATCTTGATCACCCCGCAGCGCTCCCTACAGCCAGACAACAGGACAGACCGATTACACATGGGTAGAAGCTTTACGCTTTGCCTTCTGTGGAGAAGAAAAAGGGATGACATGCATCAGCGGAGATGACAATTGTTTAACTGTATTTCTGTGGATAGACATCCAGAGCTGAAAAGATCCAAACAGCTTAGAGCAGTGGTGCGCAAACTGTGGTACGCGTACCACCAGTGGTACGCGAGCGCTCTCTGGTGGTTCGCGGGGGAACGTCAGGACTTACCACATTTTTTCCACATTTTCACTTAAATAAAAATCGGAAACATACAATGCATTATAAATACGTTTCAAACGAAATATGTAACTTGAGATAATTAAAATTGTCTCATAAAAAATAATTTGTTGCATATTCAGTTGCAGTGCAGATGTAACAACTTTTGAGTTTGTAAGAATTGTTGGACAGAGTTGTAAATGTCTTATTCAGTAAAGTAACAATTCAGATAATAAATAACCACAATAAGGAATAAACATCTCTGTGCATTTAAAGCTAATTGAGTGGGAATATATGGCTATATTTTAAAAACTGGTCATAACGGTGGTACTCAGAGAGCTGAACAGGTGGTACGCAGTATTAAACGTTTGAGAACTGCTGTTTTAGAGAAGTGATTCCCAAAGTGTGGGCCGCTGCCCCCTGGTGGGCCGTTGTGGTACTGCAGGTGGGCGTTAAAGGTCATTAAAATTAACCAAATATGTTTTGCCCTCGATCTTTTTTAAATATGTTTTCAATTACTGTAAAATATAAATGACATGATTTAAAGAAAACATTAAGAAGTAATAAAATAAACCAGTTAAGTGACAAGTGTCCCCTTATTTGTTGACCCGTCACATTCATATCGGAACATAGCTTCTAGTCCTGTATGTTGATCACAGTTGTGATGAAAGGTTTCAGTGGGCCACAGAGGTTTTTTTACATTTTAAATTGGGCCGTGTTAATCTGAAGTTTAGAGAACGATGCTTTGTCTCAAATGAAACTCGCTTCGTCAGCTTTAAAGGGACGCACGTCTAAAGTAACTCCAAGGACGGAAGCTAGACGGCCACATTATCAGAATCCACCTCACACTCTAAATGTTTGGGTTCGTCTGCATCAAAAGGAGAGCAGCCTAATTAAATTAACTTTCTAAATTCATATCCAATTAGCCCCCTCCCCCCCATGAGAGAATTCATCCTGCGCAGCCGGACCTTTCTGAATATTTAGGAGCCGTGAGCAGCAATGAGGCAGAGCCTGAGGACCTACTGCAGCTACAACGTCAGTGTTCGGTCAAGGACAGCGGTGAGTGAAGTAATCCCTGGAAAGTTTTTTTTTTTTTTTTTTTTTTTGCTATGAAACAAACAGCTCCTGAATACAGAGGGTCAAGTTTCAGTGAAAAACCAGTTAATAACTGTCAGTAAAAGAAAGGCTTTTCTTTCAGGTCACGAAGACACGATGAAGGACAAACACTCATGCAGATTTATGAATTGCCGTGCACGTCACGACGCTCCCTAAAGTTTTTCGGGGGGGTCCGTCACTCACTCGTTGCAGATGATGACTTTGCAGTCCTCGGCGTTCCCGAAAACCTGAAAGCGTTTCCTCAGCATGTTCTGGGTCACGTTGCTCGGCAGGTTGTGGATGTAAAACACCTGGCAGTTGTCCTGGCAACAGGGAAACCATGGCAACAGTCAGGACAGAGGACAATACAGAATACTGATGGAGGTGGGAAGTGAGGGGGGGGGGGGGGGCGGAGTGCGCGGCGGCACCCTGGGGTCCAACACTTGGGATGACCCCGTTTTTCATCTACGTGAGGTGTGTTCTGTTCTGCTGCAGCTGCAGCTGCACATCTGAGGACCCATAATGCTTTGTTCCCAGTTTGCCTGTGCGTGTCGTGCAGAGCTGAGTATTTTCTGGTTATTCACTTGTTCCAGGTGTGTGCTCTGTAATCTGGGCCGTCGGTGAGCATAAAGGAAACTGCAGAGTGTGAACTTTTCTGTACCTCGTCGGTCTTGGCTTTGATCCTCTGCTTCTCGTCAGGACCGACCTCAGAGTTCTCACTGGAGGAAAAAGAAAAAAGGGGGAAGAGAAGATGGTGAATAAGATGAAGTTAGGGACAAGGTAAAACTAAAATGACAGACACTAGGGCTGGGCGATATATCGATATAAAAATCATATCGATATATTTTTAAATGTGATATGGAATTAGACTACAGTGATCCCTTATTTTTCGCGGTTATTGGGGAATGGCGCCCCCCTCGCGTAAATCAAAATCCGCAAACTGGAGCCGGAGCTCCCCGAGCCTAAATAATGTGTTTAAAATATGTTTAAAACCACAAAAAAGTAGCGAGGCACTGCAGGCAAAACAAGACAAAGGCTCAACTGTGGTGTTTCTGTTACCTTCACAGCCTCTGGTCTCTGAACCGTAGTAAAGAAACCACTCTTTCATCTAACCTCGTTCTCATTCTGCTGTCCCACAACACACACACACTACATTACCCATAAGGCCACCTTCTTAAAGGGGCCAGGCTGGCTCACAACATTTCTTTGCTGCGAGAGAACGCGCACAACATCCTGTGATGTTTCCGCAATTTTTTCTTGATTTTGTTTTTATTATATATTTCTGAAAAAAATATGCGAATAACTAAAACCGCGGAACTTAAAGCGCAAATTAGCGAGTATATCATGTATATACGTGTATATACGTGTATATAGTTTAAATTTGCGCTGTTACCCTTGCTCTGCTGGTCCCTGTTGCAACTGTGGAACAAGTCCGATACAAAAAGCTACTGAAAACTATGAACTAGAGATATGAGCTTCCCAGTCACAACTACTTTGCACGAGAAGCACTACAGTATTTATGTTTCCATTTTAATATTTGAACAACTGAGCATTTTTTCACGAACCAGGTGAAGAAACCTGTTTACAGTGATCCCTCGCCAATTTGCGCTTTAAGTTCCGCAGTTTTAGTTATTCGCAGATTTTTCAGATATATATAATATAATTTAAAAAAAAATTAAAAAATTGCAGAAACATCACAGGATGTTGTGCGCGTTCTCTCACAGTGAAGAAATGCTGTGAGCAGCTGGCCCCTTTAAGAAGGTAGCCATGGGGTAACGATTGGCCTTATGGGTAATGGAGTGTGTCTGTCGTTGGACGGCAGAATGAAAACAAGGTTAGATGAAAAGTGTAGTGAGCATAAACAGCAGCCCAGCGTGTATAGATTTACATTCTCTGTTAACCGACAGGAGCCCAACAATACAACCTGTGTGATGTTACAAGTTCCTGCAGTGCCAGAATAAAGTGCTCGTTCCATGCAGAGAAAACCGGGCTTTTTGTTTTGTTGTTGTTAGCATGTTAGCTGCTAATTATGAGCCAAAAATAGCCCAATACCAGCAGTTTCTTTACTACAGTTCAGAGACCAGAGGCTGTGAAGGTAACAGAAAGACCACAGTTGAGCCTTTGTCTTGTTTCGCTGCAGTGCTACTTTTTTGGGGTTTTTAAACATATTTTAAACACATTATCAAGGCTCGGGGGGCTCCGGCTCCAGTTTGGCGGATTTTGATTTTCGCGAGGGGGGCGCCGGTCCCCATTAACCCCATGCATTAAAATATAAAGGGATCACTGTATTATTTATTCATTTGATTTTGCCACTGTTCACTGAAGTAGCCGGTTTCAATAAAACTACTTGTGACATGTCATATTTGGCTTTGACTGAACATTTGCTCTCACTTTGCGGAAAAAATATCGGGATATATATCGTATATCGATACTCAGCCTAAATATATCGGGAAATGACTTTTGGTTCATATCGCCCAGCCCTAACGGACATGAGGAAAACGGATGAACTGCATTGAAAAAAGAGAGAGAAAAGAAATCTCTCCCACTTGTAGCTGTAAAGCATCTGCTCTTTGCATTGTAGCGGCTTTTTCTCTCTTTATTCCGGCGCCGCTGGCTTCCTTTTTCAGGAATCACACCACCGCTGAGCTCATTCAGCGCCGGGCAGTCAAGTCAAACTCTTTCGCCTTACAATTCAGTGACGGATGAACGCTCGAGCGATTACATCTGCACCTTCAACCGAAAGCCTTTAAAAGGTCCGCAATAACACGAGCTTTGACCTTATTAGCTGAGACAAGACGCTTTTCATTTGATGAGAACTCCCGACTTCTGCAACAAATCCATTCATGCTGCATTTCTGCACATATGTTACACGTCACGGCGCATTTAACGACCGAACACCTCCGCTTCACGGTCCGGCGCGCGCTGCCACATGCAGGAAAACATCAGACGTTAGCTTAGTGTGTTCACTTAAAATTCAAAGACAACGTTTCTATTTCTGAGCAACCAGAAGCGTTCAACCCTCCTAAAAAAAGTCTGACCTGCAGATTCAGATTTTACCAAATTAGTTTGACATAAAAGTGCTTTTCACTCATCCTACCTGGAGTCCGTCTTGCTGGAGGGGGAGTCGGGACACAGGTGGAGGATGGGTGAGGGCGAGCGGGACGCCGATGAGCACTCCGCCTCCTCTTCAGAGGCGGGTGGCGTTGCAGCGGCTGACTGGCAGTCTGATGGGGGCGATGATGATGATGATGATGATGATGATGATGATGATGATGATGATGACGTCATCGCGGTCGTCTGCTGCTCCTGTGGTTCTACAACCTCCGTCATCATCAGCCTCTCCTCGTTGTCCTCCCGGCCTTTGTCGCCTGACACCCGGTCGTCAGCCGCTTTGGTCGCCAGGGCGCCCTCCCCCTCGCTCGCCTCCGGCGTCTGCAGCATGGCGTCGAGAATGGCGGCGCTCCGCTTGCGGCTCTCCCCGAGGCTCAGCGCGCAGTAGTCGTGGTCGCCGAAGTTGCGCTGGGTGTCCCCGTCGCCCGCTTGGCCCATGCGCCGCAGCTGGGCGTACAGCTCGGTCTGCTCCGGAAGCTTTCGCTGGTGGTGGGGGCGGCTCAGCCAGGACGAGCCCTTCGTGGCGGCGTTGGCGTTTGGGCGCCAGGTGGGGGGACTCGCCACCACCGCCGCCGCCACCTTCGCTGCCGCTGCCGCCCCCCTTTCCCCCCTCCGCGGGCTTGAAGAGCTCATCTTCGACGGATTTGTGAGGCGGCGTGGTCGGGGGTGTGAGGCCTGAACGGGGAGGGAAGAACATGAACGTGGAACGTCTTTTTTTTTGTAGTTGTTTGCAAATCTCAAAAGCACATTTCATTGTTTCATGCGATCTTCAATGCAATTGAGCCAGACTGAGCAGTCGGGGAAATATGCTTAACTATTCCCTCTGGAGCCTTTAAACATCTGCAGCCTCCAGCTACCTGTTACTTCCTGTTCAAACAGCTTGATTAAAAAAACACAAAGCATGTACAGACAGATGCGAACAAATGATTGGCTCACCTGCCGTTCCGCACAGATCCACACTGAGCGTCTGCTCGAAAGGCTTGGTGCTGTACTGGGACTCTCTGGGGGGCAAAGAGGCAGAGCGGGGACATTAAAGAGCGTTCTGCCATGTTAGGATGCGTTACAAACATTAAACACAAGTCCAATAAAACCATCAAAGGTACAACTGGTTGACATGACAACTGGTTTTTAAAACCGATACTGATAACTTTCAGCTCCCAAAGGCCGATATCGATACCGATAACACACACATATATCTAAGATCATTACATCAATACTATGAACAAAATCAAAAATAGTTTGGACTCTTAAAATTAACAGATATTCATTTTTTCCAGTGAAAAACTACTGGCAAGCCTCTCAAACATTTTCATAAAGCTATCAAACAAACCTATTTGATATCTCACATTAACTTAAATAAGCTGCATTACTGACTGATATAAAAAATAAAAGCTCCTTGAACTGATGGAAATACATGCATCAGAATTACAAACTGAAAAGGATTAACATTTAAAGGATTTTGATTTGTGGTTCCATTTAAATTAATACCTTCAATTAGAGTAAATGAGGTTCAGTGATTTTTCTTTTTTTTTTTATCTCATGGAAGCTTTAGATGAGAGAGATGAGGGAGAGGCAGGGGAGGAGAGACTGCTGCTGCCTTGTGGACGTTAGCATTAGCTCGTGTTAGCGCGATTTCAAAACTCCATGGAAGCGATTGTTATGTTGTAGGTGGCTGATCAGGTTTGATGTATTAAAGCTTATGCTTCCCTCCTCGTAGAATTCGCTTGGAGCATTCGTCACAAATAACCACCAAACTATCTTCTTCTGAAACTTTAACAAAATTCCATGCCATCGCTGCCATGTTTGTTGGGATCAGCACAATGCAGGCTGCATTCAAAGTGTAACGTAAATTCCCACGTTCCCTCATTTGCTAGTCGTTCTTTCAGCCTTTTCTATTTTTTTGTTTTTTATGTGTAACATGAGGGGAAATACTGCAAATATCGATTTAAGTTACTAAAATTATGACCGAGTTAACAAGTTGTTTTCTGGCATGAGGGGGTATTCTTGATTTTCCTGATTGAGAAATCGTTCTTCTGATTATGCCGACGTTACTTGAACATAACATTCACTGCCGGTCATTTAAGACTCAGAGGGAGCGAGACACTGCCGTGTTGACAAAAATATACGTTTTGATTGCTATTTGTTGTGATATCGGACTCATCGGAATGACGTCATAATTTCCTGTTATTGGCCTGATAGTTATCGGCCCGATAGTTATCGTTCACCCCTAATCAACGGGGCTCTTGGTCTCAGTTTTTTTCACCTCCTAAAATAAAATCTGAATTATGCGTGTGCCCGTGACCGCTGCTGGCGTTTCTCTCGTCTCTTATCACAGCAGCCATATGCACTCCGCTGTCCCCTCCACTGTTCTTCCTCAGCTATTTGCGGCTGTCTGTTTCTGTTTCTCCGGTTGCCATGAAAGGCAGGAGCTCTGCCGAGTGGATTGGCTTCGGGCGGGATATTACTTACCCTCCACAGAAGACAGAGAATTAAAAAAAAAAAAAAAAGGTGGTGGGGGGGGGAACACAAGATACTTTCTTTCTTTTTTTTTCCCTTCCCTTTGTGGTAAGCGTTTCAGAGGACTGAATCTTTTTAAGGATGGACGGATGCCAGCAGTTTGTACAGGAAGACCATTGAGCCTGGTGACTGGACGGAGCTGGACCAGCTCCAGAGTTCCAGACTGGATGGGTGGGGAGGTTAATTTGGGGAAAGTAGGAGCTACTCCTGTCAAACACAGATTCAAATCTTTTAAAGCCGCCCAGGCTGATTCAGTGATTACCTTGGGGATTTATTTCGTCCTTATAAACTGTTTTTATTAGAATATGTTTGCACGATATGCCTGCAAATCATGCACACTATCCATAGAAATGGACCCGTATATTTTATTTTTCCTCTTTCTATTCCCTCATATATTAAGACATTTGAAGATGGTGCATCCAGCGTTTGGTAAACCACCTGACTGAGTATTAAAAAGTAAAGCTCTTCCGTCCTGCAAGTAACTCGTTTTAAGGCTGATTTGTCGACAAATTATCTGAATTAGTCGCAGTTATAAAAGAGTGCATTATACAACTGAGACTATTTCACAAATAGCATCAAATGCCTCTGTAATTTACTGACGCAGTGTTTTCCATGTTGATTGAAACATCCTGAGACCATCCAACACCGGAGCAGCTTCTCATCGAAGGGAGCGGGTTCACTTACTTACAGTTCTACCCAAAAAACTTTTCCCAACAATCCAGGAGCAATTTGTGGACCATTTGTGCTTGTTTCAGTGGGACTGAGCGCCATGGAGGCTGTCCAGGTCCTAATCCCTTCAGGAACCAGTGGTCAGCCCTCAAAATGCCCACGAGCAACCAGACAATTACAAACTGTGATCAAGTCATGGCAGCTGACAGGGCAAGAGTGCATCTCCAGTAGTAGTTTTGTCGCATAAATATCATCTATTTGCCAATAAAAACCTTTTAGAAACCTGAAATTTGCTCATATGCAAATGTTCAGTTTACCATAGAAGCATGTGAAAACACGATCTAAGCAGCAAAAACTGAAAACTGCACGACTGCCAGTAGGTTTGGAGGACTGGATGAAGCTAGACTGCCTGGAAAAAGAGCTCTGACCTGTTCTGACACGAGCTACAGTAAAGTCTCCGTGTTCATGCTTGGAAGTGGAGAAAAAAATGTTGGGGTTTTTTATTTAGTTGGTTAAATATTTTATATTATAGTTTTAGTTAATGATATTTGCTCGGGGGGTCATGCTCTGGGTCTCTGTAATGCACCTAGAGACAGTTGACATTGTAACAGCTGCTATACAAATAAAATTGAAAAAATTGAATTGGTTAAAATTTATGCAAAAAAAAAGAAAAAAAAATTAAAAAGCTCTGATTTTCAATGAATACCTTCTTGTAAATTCAGTCAAACTGTCTGAATGTTTGAAGGCAATGATGTCAGCAAAATGGTAGCAAAACCTGATGCGCTGCAGGAAATGAAATATGTAGTATGACTTACGATGAAAAATGATTTTATGTGTAGTTGTCGCCTCACTTTTACCTTAATTTTAACCGCGACTGACATTTATTGTTTATCTCCCTTCAAATAAAAATTAAAACCAGGACACATATTTACATAAACGGATATTTTTTAACATCATTCTTGGAGTTTTGACAGTCTAGATGCTCCATGAAAAATCAACTGTTATTTTTTTTTTTTAATGCTTCCTAGGACTACCGGATGAAATATAGGCTATTTTTTAAAAACTAGATGGAAGGACAGAAAGAAAAAGGCCTTGGAGGCGTCTCCACCCCCCTCAGAGCTGTGTGGTGCACCGCTGCAGGTGCTTTAGACACTGATACTCACCCTGTGGACTTGTGATTGAGAGGCAGACAGAGGCAGGATCTCTTTTCTGGAATTAGAAGGAAACCTCGGTTAGAACTCGCTCTGTTCTGGGTGTTTGTAGAAAAAAAAAAAGATTTCTGATTCTAGTGTCTGGACACTATGTGGGGGAAAAAAAGGGATTAAAAGCAATTCCCAAAGACTCCACTATAAACACAATAAGAGCTGTGAGCTGTGCAGCCTCTGTGTGGTGTTCATCTAACCGTGGCAGCAGGGTTTGCTCGGCTCTGTCGGAGCGGCGCTGCCGTCGCCAGACGTCCGCTGTTCCGGCTCTGCTCCCGTCGTGGTGCCGCCTCCCGCTTGGGTCGGCAGGAGCTTGACCCCTGCGTGTCCTTCATCTCTCTCCTCCTTGTCCCTCCCCTCTCCGTCCCTCGCCCGCCCAGGCCGAAGCCTCTTGGCGAAGCGACTCGGAAAAGAGGCCAGCCGCCTGGAGCGCCGAACCGAGAAAGAGCCGCTGGTTTCGGCGGGCTCTTCCAGGCTCTGCGCTGGTTCGGAGGAACAGCTTGTCCTCTCAGGTGAGGATGAGTCTTTACAAAGCTCTGGTTTGGGGTTGGTGGAGCCGGGGAACTGGGCGGGGCCAGGAGGGGTGGGTGCGCCGCCCCTGCTGGGGCTGTGTGAGTGGGAATAGGGCGGACTGTGCAGTCTGTAAGGCTTGCTCACGTCAAAAGAGCTGCTCTGCTGCAGGAGCTCGCGGAGAAGGGAGTTGGCCTTCATCTCCCTCCTTCTCGCAAAGGGGAGCCTCCTGGGGGCGCCGCTGTTCGTCCCGGCCACACCGCTCGTCCCAGGAGCGGCCGCCAGTGTGACTCTGCTGTGAGAGTTTGTGGAAGCTGGGCGGGAGACCTCGGGTTTGGCCCGAGGCCTCGGCAGCTCCTTGCGGTCCCAGCCCTGCTGCTTGCGCATGGGCATGCAGTAGGTGTGCATGTACGTGATCAGCTCCACCACCGAGTGCAGTTCTTTCTCGGAGCTGAACTGGGGCTTGGCGGGCTCGGCGGGGGCGGCGGCCGCGACCGCCCCGCCCTCTACGTCGCTGCTGGAAGACTCCTCCTCTTCCTCCTCCTCCTCGTCCTCCTCTGACTCGCTGTCCTCGTCCTCCTCTTCCTCTTCGTCGTCCTCCGTGTCAGGAGCCGGGGCGTCCTCCTCTGCATCCTGGGCGGTGGTCAGGTGGCGGTGCAGCTCGGTGCACAGGCGTCCCGCCGGGCGCACCGCCCGTGGCTTCCGCTCCTGAGGGAGGTCGCTCTGGAGGTGCAGACAAGTGAGCGTAAGAACCAGGTGCACAACTTTAAAACACCGGCAGCTGCTTGCTTTGAGCATAAATTCACCTTCCAGCTTACTGGTACGACAGATTATTCTCCTTCTACAGTGCCTGTCTTCTTTTCTTTTTTTTTTTTTTTAAACATGCCCATTTTTCAAATGTAGACACAATTTCCTGACTCAACCGCATCTTCACACCTCCGCTCATAGCAGCTGGTTCTGGGGTGTGGAAATACTTGCTCAATTCCAATCCAACTTGTTCATTTTGCTTTGGACGTCGGTGATACATCTGATTGGCTTTTGAGTCTCAGGAAATGCTGCATGACGCAGAGTTGGATGGTTTCAAAGAATCTGGATAATTCTGCTCGTTTTTAATTGGTCTGAAGATTTGAACAAAGCGCTGGACGATCTACTGTGGAGGCGAGTACGCCGGCAGGACTAAACAACAGCGTTTATGCTGGGAGTTTTAGAGATGGCAGTTACATCAGAGACTCACATATATACTACCGAGTTAAGAAAATACATGATTCAACTCATAATTTGCCCCTGAAAGTCATTTTAAAGGTGCGGTACTATTATTTCTGGAGCTTTTTCCTTTGATTTACTCTGTTATGTTCCTTCTAGGGGTGCAACGGTACAGGTGGCGATCATTTCTGACTCTGAAGAGCTGACCCTCAAACTGGACGTTTCCAGATTAAAGAGAGGGGTTTTTCAATGTTGTGGGGAATGATTCAGCGTGCAGCTGCACTAATCCAGCTGATTTCATATTACTCATGTAGAGAGAGATGGAGGGGGGAGGGGGAGGGGGGTGTTCACTTGTTGCCCTCCTGCCCTTTCAGTCAATATTTTTGCCGTCTGCCACAGCGCGGCCACGCCACTCTAGAAACACCAGCCCTCACGCCGACATTACCAGCAGCGAGGTCACGAGGGCGCGTGATGGACGGGGGGGCTTGACGTGTCCCCAACTGCGTCCCGCGGGTATTTTGTATCCTTCCTTGGATAGAAGCAGAAGTCTGTGTGAAGCCCCCCCCCCCCATGCTTTATGCTTGTACAAGATAAATGACTGGTGTTGTAATCAATGACCAGTTGAAGCGCGATGCTAGCAGCTATCCAATTACTGCTAAGTCATACAGCGGCGGCCATTGTAAATGTCCCCTCTTCCTCCGCACCGCATTCATCATCGACGGCAGCCGAAGGTCTCCGCGAGCCCGACGGCTCGGGAGTTTTTATTCTAAAATGAAATATCTATCATTCGGGAAATAAAAAACTGCCACTGCGAAGGATGGACCGTTGCTGGTTGCGCCACGGACGGTTTTGATCTCCGCTCACAGTTGTAAAGAACACGGGAGTATCTATGACCTGTCAGAAGCCGTGTTGGACCACTTCTGGAACTCATTTCAGTCTGAAGTCAAGCTAAGCTGGCGATCTTCCAGTAAGGATGAAGGATGTCTGCAACTCTGCAGGCAGCACTGAAAGCTAAACTAAAGAACGGGCGTGGCTGCCGTAAAGGGCAGAGAGTAGCGAGTAATCCTAAATGAGTCCATAAATGGCAACTGGACTTGTTTTCTTGGTTCCTGGAGTCACTTAACCTTTCATATAACAGGATTATTCATCTCTTACTGGTGCACCGTTGCCGGGACATTTATTCTCGTGATCTGTTCGAGTCACGTCTGAGTTACTGACCCAGATGTTCCTCTTGTAGATCGTTAGGGTCATGAAGTGCATTTTACGCTCACCAGGACCAACAAGGAGTAACAAGTGTCGCTGCATTTTGCAGGATTGATTCAGAGCAAATCTAGTCATGGGGTATCTCGGGGTGAGTATTGGCAAGGACCTCGCAATACGATAGGTATCATGATACTTGGGTCACGATACAATATTATCATGATATCACGATATATCGCGATACTCTACCCAGTAAATATCAAAATTAAAAGTAGAGATGAAAAATCAAGTTGCTGTATATGTTCATCAGATGATATTGATCATTCAGAGGACAAATTGAGTCAAAACTATTTGCTTCGAAACAACCTATTTATTGTTTATTACAGTGATCCCTCGCCAAGTTGTGCTTTAAGTTCCGCGGTTTTAGTTATTTGCGGATTTTTTTCAGAAATATATAATATTAAAAAAATCAACAATGAAATTGCGAAAACATCACAGGATGTTGTGCACGTTCTCTCGCAGCAAAGAAATGTTGTAAGCCAGCCTGGCCCCTTTAAGAAGATGGCCTTATGGGTAATAGTGTGGCCATGTGGGTAGTATAGTGTGTGTCGTGGGATGGCAGAATGAAAACTTTACTATGGTTCAGAGACCAGAGGCTGTGAAGGTAACAGAAAGACCACAGTTGAGCCTTTTTCTTGTTTCACTGCAGTGTCTCGCTACTTTTTTTCAGTTTTTATACATATTTTAAACACATTATTTAGGCTCGGGGGCTCCGGCTCCAGTTTGTGGATTTTGATTCTTGCCGGTCCCCATTAACCGCGAAAAATAAGGGATCACTGCATTAGTGTTTTTGCACATCTAAGTAACCATTACGACATACTGACGGCATTGTAAAAAAAATCGATATTAGGAGCAGAAAAACCGATATTATATTGGGCGGCCGAAAATCACGATATATTGCCAAATCGATTTTTTTTTCACACCCCTCGGCGTATCTCTACAAACTGAGCCAAACTGAGCTTTGCTTTTTAGTGGAAATGTTTAATCTTACTAAAATACAAGAATATAAGGGTTAGCGCCTGTCAGGGGGAATCGTGTGATACTTATGACTCTAATAAGCGCGGCTGCCGTTGCACCTTCGTCTAATTGGGATCTTGTGTGTAAGCGCAGGGGCAAAATGGGAACCTGAGGCTGAACGTGACGGTCTCTGAGACCGAGGTGGACACGGAGCCAGACCACGACGCTCCAGCCAGTCAGCGGGCTCCGTAACACTGACTGCTATTAGCAAGCAGCGCCAAACCACCTCTATCTGGTCACCACGAGGGAGAAGCGGCTCTTTCTCGCCAATTTGAAGCTGACAAGGAACAAGATGCAAACCGCCGTCTCTGATATGAAGTTATGGCATAAAATTAATCATTTGTCTGTTTCAGCTCCTTCTGAACAGGATTTACAGTTTATTATTGCAAATATTATTTATACCAGTTATTTATATCAGAAGTTACCTTCCAGAGAAAACAGTTTTGAAAGTGTGGATTTATTAGATACTTAAAGGTGGAGTAGGTGTTGTTTGAAAAACGGTTCCAGCAATCCAACTCAAGTGAGATTTTGAAAATATACACTCCCTCCCTCCTCCCAAAGGCTCCGCCTCCTCCTCTTCAGCTCACCCCTCGAAACCACGCCTTCACATGATTCACGACTGCATGAACCATAGGGAGGGAGGGAGGGGTGATATTTGATGGACGTATTAGGCAGCCAATCAAAATAGTGATGATCACTTTTTTGATTGGTCAGAGTTTTTCTCTGATTACCTTCTAGACTGGACCAAAATGTTTAGTTTTTTTTGCAAACATTTTATTTCAGTGGGTGCAATGGAAATGTGAAAAGGTTTTCAGGCAATATTGTAAAAAGTGTTGCAAAAAAACAACACCCACCCCACCTTTAAAATCTAATAGAAAATATAGTTTTTTTTGTGTGTAGTAAAGATGTAGCAGATTGCCAAGCAGAACCGAAGCAGTCTGAGGGACAACCAGATGAAGGATGACACTGTCCGGCCCACCTTGGTCAGTGGTCTGACTGGCCGCAAGCGCAGGCTCCTGTTGCTGTAGCGGTGGGCGTGGACTCCATCTTTGTGCACGTCGATGCCCGTGGGGACGTTGGGAGGAGTTAGCAGCAGCTTCTTCAGCTGGAGAAGGAAAAAAAAAAAACAGATCAGAAGAGACGCATCAGACGACAGTTCTGCAGTTTGTGATGACGTCTTAAAAAGTATTTCATCCTGAACATGGGGCGGTGACAGATCTGCACGAGTGACCGTGGTTTATAAGTCCCCGGCCTTTGTTCTGTGTGATGGAGAGCCACGGGTGATGTGTTTAAATGAGGATCAGGAATGATAGATAATTATATTTTTTGAATACCGAATGCAACGACGATTTGCTCTCTGTGACTTGAAACTGTTCAACATTTGTCCCTCTGAGTCGTTTCACTGCAATTTTTAATCTATATTCTGTCAGCTGTTAATGCCCTGCAGATGGATGTTTGTATAAGGGGATAATGTGTGGAAAAGGTCACGACGCTATACATTTATCACTTCACTAAGGCTGACAGCGACATGGCACATTCACATTTCCCATTTAACAGCTGGTTTCAGCCATTTTCTCTCCAAAACAGAACATAGCGAACACTTCTCCTCTTTTTTTCCCTTCCTCCTTTCATTGCTTTCTTTAGCCCTGGTTTGGTTCCTGCAGCAGCTTTTCTTTCATTCGGCCGTCTTGATTTTCTTTGCTGCTTTGGTCCAGATACGATTTCTTCTTATCTCCATGTCGTTTTATTTCTCCTCTTTCGTTATTGATGACCTTTCATACCTTAACTTCTACAGTGTCACATCAGCTTCGTCCCTTTTCTCACTGTTAATCCTTCGTTTTATGTCCATCTCTAGATCAAACAGGAGGATGAGCCGAGGCACAAACCAAACCAAACCTCCCCTGAAACCTTCTCCGTGCATTACCTTTCAAATGGATATCAACAAAACCGCTCCTCGTTCCCCCTACTATCCTTTCATTACCTTTTTTTTTTTTTTTTACATCTGTGTATTCACCCATTCATTCCAGGGCCTGGCTTCACAACTGTGCTATTGGCTTTCATAAATCAGCTTAGGCAGAAAATCCCCCTCTAAGCTTTTGCCCTGGAAGATGATGCAGAAAATACAGATGAGATGGGAATGATGACAGCAAGGGCTCTTCGTATAGCGAGTTCACGTAATACCGTCTGAGCGCATTGGAGGTCTCGGTATCTTGAGGGACAGCGGTTGGGGAAGCTTTCAGTCATTCAAAAAGGAGTTGGTCATTACAGTGAGGAGGCAGTTGTTCATGGATCCCTATATTTTGAGTGAAACCTTTGATTTAAGCCATTGTAGAGAAAAAAAACCCGATGGCAGATGTGTCTCGTGGTCTGAGCAGGTACCATCCGCCGTTTCCTCCTACGTCTCTCCTCAACCTCTTCAGCAAATGTCCGAAAGTCAAGGAAAGAGGGTCTGAAACACATTCGGCACTGCGTTGTACATTAAAAAAAAGGAATCACTGGTGTCACTGAATGCTGCGAGGAATTCTGGAAGGAAATTTCACGGAAAATTGCCGTATCTGTTCTCCTATAGTGAAAGATGGCCCAGTGTCTTCACTGCCAAAGGAGGTGGTGGAAACAGCAAAGATCTTCTTCTTCTTTCATCTTCAGCTGTTCCCTTCGGGGGTCTCCAAAGCGAATCATCTGCCTCCATCTTACTCTGTTGTCTGCATCATCTCTCACACTAAATACCTTCATGTTCTCTTTCTCTACATCCAGAAATCTCCTCCTTGGTCTTCCTCTGGACCAGGGGTGTCAGACTTATTTTCACTGAGGGCCACATCAGCATCATGACAGCATGAATGTAACAAAATGCAATGTAAATCAAAATAAACTAAACTACACCTTATTATATTGTTAAATAATGGTTTATGTATTTACTATGTATTCAAGTTTCAAATATTTAAGTCATTACTATAATAAACTCAGAGTTTGTGATTGTAAGAGTATCCATTACCTTGGGTTCAGAAGTGGAAGCGGTTCTTTGTTTTTCTTGTAGGCTAAATTTAGCATACTTAGCTCCGTGTTTGCTGTCAAAATGCTACCTAGATTGAGATACAAACTTGTAATTGTTTTCTCATCATTCATGAAACTGCATTCCTTGTGCATCAATTTTTCTTTTCTTGGACATGTTGTGGTTAGTTTGTAAAGGTTTCTTAAGTCCTTCGGTTCTGAAAAACCCGTCTTGCTCATAGCTACCGTTATCGTTGTGCGTAACGACGAAATGCATGATGGGAGATGTAGTTTATTGTCAATATGTGCTTTAAAGCGGCGTAAGCTTATTTCAAGTCTTATAATATTGTTTTAAAATTGAAGCCAATAATGCCCAAGCTCTTGAGGGCCACATAAAATGACGTGACGGGCCACATTTGGCCCGCGGGCCTTGTGTTTGACACATGTGCTCTAGACCTCCTGTCAGGCCTTTCCAGCCTCTTCATCCTTCTACAGATATCTATTAGCTATACAGTAAAGATCCTTTACTTAATATGAAGACAGTTTGACCAACTCTGAACCTTCTAAAGCCAAAACAAAACAAAACAAAAAAACAAACAAACAAAATATTTGACCACACTCTTTGTTTTTTTTTTTGGTTTATTCTAAAGGGGGAATGATATTTCAGGAAGAGTTTTATTTGGTGCAAAAGAACATCAGGTACCTTTTGTCCTTTTGTCCTGCAGGTCGAGTCATCATCACTTCAAATTGTTTTCCGGGAACCTAAAATCTCTAAAAGTGGGACACTTACAGGAGTGGAGGTTAAGTCGAAATACTTTCAAATTTGATGTGCTTTTCGTGCGATGTTTATATATCTGCTTGTTGTATATTCTGCCATTATTCTAGACATTTATTGAGGGCAACTTTATAGACCAGCTCCAGATACGTTTCTTATGAGGAGCAAGGCAGATCAGAGGAAGTCTCTTAATGTCTCTTTATGGGTCTTCTACAGTGGCTTATCATGACAGCAATATAAAAATTACAGAGGGACCAACCGTTGGCGTCTAAGGCTCTTAAGCGGATGAACTATAAAAATTAAGAGATAAATGTTTATGCTGGAAACGGTTGCTTCGGCTTTGACCGGCTGACCAGCCGCTCAAGCTCAGCCAAGCTTCGTCACTACAGTACCATAACGCTTTAATGAGTTCAACATCACCGCCCAACAGTACTGCATGTAACCAAAGAATACTATCTGGGCCAATTGACTGAACAGGGGGACTGCCTGCATCGTTAATGGGGTGGCCCTCAGTGGGAGAGCCAACTTGGCTCAGAGTGTGTGATGATGCTCCTCTGAGAGTCCCATTGAGGGAAAGTGAAGAGAAGACTGAAGGTTTGTGTCTGTGTGAAACACTGCGAACCCCTCCACACCATCGGGGCCCCTCGAACAGTCTACTCCACTCTCTGCTCTACTCTACTCTACTCTGGCTGCTTCCCAGCGCTCCGCTTGGATCATCAATAGAGGCCTTGTTGTGGGCTGGAGCGCACACACATACACAACCACACACAGAGCGGAGGCTGAACTAGGCAGGTGACTGGAGAAAAATGCAAATGAACCGGCACACATAAACCGGGAAATGAGCTAATCATGCGTGGATGCGGCGCTGTGTGGAAGCGGATTCTGACAGATAAACAAACGGGAAGAAAAGGGAGGACGGGTTCGACACAAGCAGCCAGTCACAACACCTTCTCGATACATAAAAACTCACAGTCGCACCTGCTGCTTTATTATCTGACATCAGATTTTCTCTCCTCAGGTTTGGGCAACATTAAATAATAAGCAGACGGCATCTATCATCTCTTACACAGATGAATAATGACTTTTATGCATTTCAGAAGTCTGCAAATAAATTTTGATGAGTCATTACAGCCTCTGCAATCTCGGTGTGGATTTGGCCTTCAGCGAAAACAAATTAAACCGATATTTCAAGACAGGGACAGGTAACAAAGCCAAGAATCAGATTCTTCCACGCAGGGCAGGAGGGTTTGAAAATAATGTCTAAATAAGCCTGAATAATGCTGTGCTTCCACAGAGTTTATTTGTCGGGCTTGAAAAGAGGAAGCTAATCTTTTAAAATGATCTTTAACTAGGGAAGAATGGTGCTCATCCTTCCAGAAAGTCTAGAAAATGTTATTTCTGTATTTAATGCATTAATCAAATACATTCTCAACTCCCTGATTTGGCTTTAAGGTATTTTTAATGAAGCTGTCTTGACTGCGTCAGTGTTGCAGGGTGGCTGGACTCGTTCATTCAGGGGGACTCTGAGTAGAGTCACTATTCCTCCACACAGAGAGCAGCCTGCAGAGGTGGTTTTTGTTCCCCTGGACGCCTATACGTTTGCATTTCAGAATGTTTATGAGCTATGCATAAACGCAGACAGGGTTAATACAATCTAGTATAATCTGATCAAGCTGCAGACACGCAGATGCACAGGGACCTGCACCTGCATTATTGCTTCTCACCAGTAGAGGGTGGTGTTACACTCAAGCCTGAGCACATGAGTGACAGCAGCCATGTGACAGTGACCACCCAGCTGATGGGAACAGGCATGGAACACACACGAAACACACGCACACACACATCTGGCAGCTCCAGCAGAGTTAAGAGCATAATGTTATTATACCAGGCTTTTCTGTGCGAGTGGATGTGAATGTCAGGTTGCTATTTTTTGCCACTGATAGCGTACGCAGTGGAAACAGAGTCAGGAATCGGGGTAATGTGATTTAAATTTAGTGCAGGGAAGTATTCTGCTCTGCGTCACGGGGGCCGTGCATCACCACTGGATTGACAAAAAGGTGAATCTTGAGACACTGCAGACGAGCGAATCAAGACAGGAATCCAGGGATTAAAATAACCATTCCAAACAAGTCATGAGTGATGAAAAAACTTTCAGGGCTCTTCATTTGTCTTCCTGGCATAGAAATGATACAATGCATCCCATTAGAGACACAGAAACTTAACTCGGTGGGAGTAACTGGTGGTTTTTAGATGTGAAGGTTTAGTCCAGGTATTGGTTTTGGGGCAGGGGGACTGCAAGAGGAAAGGGATGCTGGTGCAGCATATGCAAGTAAATAATTGGGTTTCACATTTTTGTTTTCAGAGTGTAAAAAAAGGAAGCTTGGGAATGAAATCTTAACAGGTCATTGTCGGTCTCAATTTTAACTGGGTTTAAAAAAATAAAGGTCAAAAGGACCAAAAGGTGGTCAATGAGTTCAAACTCAAACACCGAGGAACAAGACATCTAATCAGGTTATTTTGTATACATACCAGTAAACATCTGAATGAACTACTGCTTCCTATTTGACCCTCAGTCTTGTCATGGGAGATGGAATTGGAAACAGATGCAGGGATAACTCATTAACCGGCCTGCGATGAGTCGCATTCTGGTACGACTGATAACTGCGAGGTCCTCAGAGATAAATGAGGCCGGGACGTTCATGTGGGCCAACGGGATTTCGCAATACAACAGTGAAGACTGTGGCATCTGGAGGAGTGACCTCTCGGTACTGCTGACGAGGCGTTTTGATCTAAAACGATACCTTTCTGGAATGCTAAAGACTGGAGCACCGCAACCAGTTTGGCCCTGACGTGTCCTGCGTGGAGCTGCTCTGTCTGCAAACCTGTTCAACTGTCAAACAGCTCTGACTGCTGTTCAGAGACACGTACAGTTGGACAAGTCATTGTCTCAGCGATATGAAAAGAATTCCCTGTCTGCCGATGACTTTTCCATCTGCTTCCAGTCAGATCCTATAACGTTACTGTTGATGCCAGTAATGACGTCGAGGCGGCACCAAGGACTTCTTTCAATGTTAACATATCAGTGTAAACTTCACTGGAAGGAATATTTGATTACTTTTAGGAAGCACTGTGCAGCTCTTGTTGTCTCCCACACCTCATATCGACAAAAACCAGCCGAAGATACTTTGAACTCCCATCCTGGTCAAGAGACCACTTTATGGGACTTTGTCTCGCAACAACAATGATGAAAGTAGCTCACAAAGCTGTTGTAGACAAGTGAGGTGATGACAGAGTCACAGGTTAAGAGACCAGACAAAGCTTGGGCAGTTTCGTAAATGTAAGTTAACCTCCTTGCCTATAGGGGACCCCATGAGCTGCGATGAACATATGCAAAGGTTCATCTGTGCCAGTTTAAAGACCCCGAGTTTATGGTGATGCCACAATAAAAAGGTCCAACTAACATGCCAAGGGACTCTTTCCAGGTGCGTTAAATAGATTTGGACGATGGTGGGACATGCAGGGTTTGTAAATCTCCAATAAAAACATTTCTAAAAGATCTGCCACGGCCTGGTTCAACTTCTGGCACATTCAGGCCAAACAGTTCTCCAAGGTTTGCAAGGACTTGGAAGATCATCTAAGGAAAGAATACTGTTGTGTTTTTTCTTCTCAACAAATATTTTATTCATTTTGTCCAGCATTTGCAAGCTGCCTGTCAACCATATAATGTGTTATTGATGCTTTCAGTTAAATTAATTCAAACAAAGTCATTGGAACACTCACAAGATGTCACCAAAATCACTTTGTCCCTTTAAAATCTTTCGGAAAATGATGTAAATGTATTGTAAGATGAATATTGATATATATCGTATTGTGAGCCGAATATCGTGTATCGTATCGTATCACAAGATTAGTGTATCGCTACAACCCTAGTTATTACCAGTGTAAACTGAGTCGCTTTTTCTTACTGGTTGTATCAATCAGTGTGTAGTCAGTGTAAGTCACTATACGGATAATATACGTGGATATTAACCGGGCAATCGTCATCCAGTAAAGTTGTTTATAGTTGCATTAAAGATTGTTCCCTTCATGGTAAAAAAAAAAGCCCAAAACAGGAGCTAAAGAAGACCAGATAAAAGCAGATCTATGAACTACAACCAGCTGCACTTCCTGCCGAGCGAACACAATATAGACAGGGAACTTTCTCCAATTAAAAGTTAAAAAAGGAGCTAGGAAAAGTTTCTCAAAGTCCATGAAAACCCAGTTCCTGACCTTCTGTTCCATTCTGGTTTTGTGCTCGCCTGCTCAGCGAGGGGATATTTGAATTTACTGGTTACAAAAAAACTTCAAATCAGATGGAAGCCAGTCAGACAAAAATGTTCGGTTTCACTTGCCCCTGACTCTTCCGGACACAAGTCATGCCTGCATTCATCATTCGGGACAAACGAATTGTTCTCTTTCGCACTTGGGAGTCCTGTTGCTCACCGCTGACTTTCCCTGAAATGTCCCTAAACACCTTCATTTCAAAGCTTAATAAATCACCACAGACAGGCTTGTTTTATAGTTCGGCTCAGTGTGCAATTGTAAATGGGTTGGCGGAGCAACTTGGGTGAATATTTACTCTGCAGGAATTCAGTCATCCGGCGTGACTCCTGACCGCCGGACAATGGCATCTTTGTGGGCTGCCACTAAATCAGAGCACCAGAAAACCCTCGCAAGCGGGCCTTATTTCTGTGAAATTTAAGTCAAATTAAGGAAGCGGGGTGGTTCCTTAATTTGATGGTGACAAGTGCAATGAGGCCACATTACAGCGGTAATCATAAGTCATTTAATGCGGCAGAATAGCTTCCTGCTCCAATTAGGCTACAGAGGACGGTACAGGCCTGCATTCTTCCGACGGCAAAGGATGCAACAATTTGTTGTTCTCGTACGATGAGATGAGAGTGAGGGGAGGGCTGCTCAGGTGGAGGCGGTGGCGGATAACGGGGGGAAGGGAGGCCGAGCGAGGACAGAAAAACAACGTTTGTTCCTAGAAGTCTGATTCGGGGAACGATGGAGGGGCCCAGAGAGGCATCCGGCGGCACAGTGTGAAAGAGCATGAAGACAGACACATTTGCAGCACGAGCACACATGCGAGGATAACCTCACCTTGTGAGGAACTCTTATTCCTTTTCATCAAACAGTATTCTCAACTTAAAGGGGTATCGGTTACTGTATCAGCTGGATGCGTAGTTGACACACCCCATTTCTACATTTTTTTAGTTTGGCTTTCATCCTTTTCTTGTGAAGCATTTTCCATTATTTGGAGGGGCGGGTAAATATATATATTAGGGCTGGGCAAGTTAACGAATTATTATGGCGTTAACTCGTTGATTTATTAACGCCGACATTTATTTTATCGCGCGTTAACGCATGTTGCTCACATGCTTTTATTTTGAAAAGTCTGTTACTGGCTGCTGCGGAACCGGAAAAGAATTGTCAGGTAAACATACAGAAAAGCTAAAACAGACATGGAGAACAATAAAAGTCTGTTGTACTTTACAGTTCTGGTAGCAACTCAGGTAGCAATATTAACAATTCTGTCTGAAAAGAAAATATTCATTGGACATTTTCATTTTAAAGTTTTCCCGGACGGAGGATTTGACAGAAACAAGGTTATTTGTAACAACTGACAAGTTGAACTCCTCGTTAAACGTTTCTGCTAGTTACCTCAAAAAATTACCTGTTTTAATGTTCTGATTGTGGCCTCTAGATTGTTAGGATTTTGTTTCATAGACTTTTTTTTATTTTTTATAAAAACAGGATGACGTTAATGCCCTGGCAGTGACAATAAGTTTCTTTATTTATTTGACATTTTTTAAGATGAGATTTACACTAAATATGTGTTACTGACAAGTGCTGATGTTAAAAGTGTTTGAACAACAAATGTTATGGCACTTTAGTTTATATGGCAGCAGAACATTTAAATAAAAGGTGCATTTTACACTACTTTTGAATTCATTATTTGATTTTGCGTATACAATGCGATTAATCGTGATTAATCAGAGAAATCGTGCTATTAATCACGATTAAAAATTTTAATCGTTGCCCAGCCCTAATATATATATATATATATATATATATATATATATATATATATATATATATATAGATATATATATATATATATATATATATATATATATATATATATATATATATATATATTTTTTTTTTTTTAAAACAAAATAAAACCACACAAAAACCATCATAGCTGCAACATTTTAAGGGTTTCCTACTTTACAGGGCAACAAAAACACAGCAGCACACACGGACGGGGCTAAGGATGAAAGGTTAGCTCGTGCCCCGGCGGTAACGCTGTTTTCCTGAAGTTTCAGGGGGACTTTGAACCTCGCGGGCCAATCTCGGGGGGGAAACATCAAGGTTAGCAAACGCAACACAGATTAGAGTTCAGGGAAGAAAGCGGGGAGGCAGAGCATGGGAAAGAGAGAGGCACACCGAGGCGTCGGGGAGATGCCGTTTGAAGCGCGAGTTAAAGGATTCACTTCAACCGGCATCCAGCTCTCTGAGCTGAAAGGTTCTTTTGATTTTCAGACGGTTAAAAAAAGAAAGACGAGGGCACCGAGAGCAGCGAGTACTTAAACGGGGTAAATGCTGCGTTATGTACAGAGAAACTGAAATTCTGGAAATGGATGGATGCAGGGCTTCTGGTATGAAGTCTCGGTTGGTAAAGAGGAAACCAACTCAAAAGCTCTTCATCTTATCTCAGCCCAACTCTAAATCCAGCTCAGAAGTGGAAACTCGCAACTGTTTCACTCGTCTTTTGTTTTGGTGTTACAGCAAGTCCTTATCAGCAGCCGCACGATTCACTTCAATTAATAAAGGGATGAAATACCAACGCCTGACCGCTACTTTCTCCAGACTCAAGCCTGACTTATAACTGGCAGATGGAGGCTGGGGTTTATAGCTCGGGGGCTTGTTCAGGTCTGAGACAGTGTTCATGGGTACCTTCACTACATTACTCCTTCTACATCACATGTGTTAAACACATGGCCCGCGGGCCAAATGTGACCCGCCACGTCATTTTATGTGGCCCTCGAGAGCTTGGGCATTATTTGCTTAAATTTTAAACCAATATTTTAAGATTAAAATAAGCTTACACAGCTTTAAAGCACATCTTGACAATAAACTACATCTCCCATAATACATTTTCGTTGTTACCCACAACGATAACAGTATTTAGTGATCCCTTTGCCAATTTGCGCTTTAAGTTCCGCCGGTTTTAGTTATTCGCAGATTTTTCAGAAATACATAATATAATTTTAAAAATAAAAAGAAAAAATTGAGGAAACATCACAGGATGTTGTGCGCGTTCTCTCACAGCGAAGAAATGTTGTGAGCCAGCCTGGCCCCTTTAAGAAGGTGGCCTTATGGGTAATGATGTGGCCTTATGGGTAATGGAGTGTGTGTGTCGTCGGTCGGCAGAACGAAAACAGGGTTAGATGAAAAGTGTAGTGAGCATCAACAGCAGCCCAGCGTGTACAGATTTACATTCTCTGTTAACCGACAGGAGCCCAACAATACAACCTGTGTGATGTTACAAGTTCCTGCAGTGCCAGAATAAAGTGCTCGTTCCATGCAGAGAAAAGCAGACTTTTTGTTTTGTTGTTGTTAGCGTGTTAGCTGCTATTTACGAGCCAAAAATAGCACAATACCAGCGGTTTCTTTACTACGGTTCAGAGACCAGAGGCTGTGAAGGTAACAGAAAGACCACAGTTGAGCCTTTGTCTTTTTTCGTTGCAGTGCCTCGCTACCTTTTTTGCGTTTTTTAAACTTATTTTAAACACATTATTTCGGCTCGGGGGGCTCAGACTACAGTTTGTGAATTTTGATTATCACGGGGGGGGGGTGGGTCCCCATTAACCGTGAAAAAAAAGGGATCACTGTAATACTGTAATACCATGACAAAGAACTCAAACCTAACCCCAACATGTCTAAGAAAAGAAAAATTGATGCAGGAAGGCAGTTTCATCAACAACGGGAAAACGAATACAAGTTTGTATCTCAAGGTGAGAAAACAGTATGTCTTTTGTGTTATGAGCGGTGTTCAGTCATGTAAGAGTATAATCTACATCGGCATTTAGACAGAAAACACATAAATAAATACAGAAACAAAGAACCGCTTTCACTTCTGAACCCAAGGTAATGGATACTCTTACAACCACAAACTCTGAGTTTGAATATAGTAATGACTTAAATATTTGAAACTTGAAAACATAATAAATACAGAAACCGTTATTTAACAATATAATAAGGTGTAGTTCAATATATTTTGATTTACATTGCATTTTGTGTACATTCATGCTGTCAATCTGGCCTTTCGAGGGCAACCATGATGCTGATGTGGCCCTCAGTAAAAATGGGTCTGACACCCCTGATCTACATCCAAATCTAATATCAGGAGCGACGGCTGCTTGTCTCTCATCCACCAAGCTTGCTGCCGCTCCTAAAATTCAACTTCCTGCCCAGCTTCTGACTCTATGAAGGGGCTCTAGTGAAGTTCATCAACCCCGATATCTCCGTGCCAGGTCTAATAAATGTGGATTGATGGGAACCTACAGCAGGCGCCAAAACCCAAGCATGTGTTATTGTGAATGAAGCATTTGGAGTCTTTATCGTGTGAGGCGGCCGACTGAACTCGAAACACCAGTAGAGATACACGTCAGTATGAGTTCTTCCTGTAAAAACCGAGGGGTGGAGAAACTGTGAAGCTCTGGGTTTACTGAGTGAAAAGCCTCCGTGTGACGGAGGAATTACAGCGTGAGCTTTAACAGCTGGCCAGCTGTTTTGTAATTTCTGTCAGCGTTTGGCTGAACTGGGCCAGGTCAATGCACGGCTTGCTCCGAGGTTGTGCCAACTGTCTGTTTTCTAACCGCAAATGAGGAAAATGAGAGTAAAATCAAAGTCAGCTTGTAATTACGACATCTTGATTTTTATTTTTAGTGAATAGGTGTTCTTACTAGAGACGGGTCCTCTGTTTCGGCCCCCAAGGGACTGACTAAAATCCTCGGTGCCGAGGGGAAGACTGTCCTCGTCCTCCTCTTCCTGACTGGGCTCCTCCTCCAGGGCGGGGAAAACAGAGAGCCCGCCCACCTCAGCATCCACCATGCCATCCAAGCTGTCTGTCAGTGCGGCCAACAGGGCCGCGTTCTCCTCTTCTATCTGCAGAGAAACAAAGAGAAAAATACAGCGTTAAATAGACTTGCATAATAAAATCATTTATATCTGAAAACATTCTCTGAGTTTTCTGTGAGCAGTTGCATCTAAACTGAGAACATCGGACCACCGCGGGCTACAAAGGCGACCCTCTTCCTCTGTGTCCTGCAGCCAGGACGGTGAAGTTCACATCCTGGTTTTTTGTAACAGATGAAAGAAAAAGTCAGTATCCTCTCAATAAAGAGTGGTAAAAAGTCATCAGGAGGTTTTTTATTGACCCCGAAGGTCTTCGGCTTCCTGAGTAAATGCTATCTCTGCTGTTCATTCACTCCGAATCAAACTAACCTGATGTTAACTGGTTGCTGAAATACAGTTTACAACACTAGAAGATATTTATCTGCCAGACATATAGTCCACACGATGACTTATTTCTCCATTTGTCTTAAATTGTGGTTCTGTCAGTTCACAAAGCAGCATTGAACGAACTGGCTCGATCACAGCGGGTTTCAAGAGGCCGTTCTGCTAATGGAAAAGAAACTAGGACGTGTTTTATTGGAGAGTTTTGATTCAGGTAACAACTTCACAGAGCTGAAGTTCTATTAAATAAAGGAGAACCCTTTAGGTGTTAAAGTCAAGGGATTACTCAAGCCCCCACAAAAAGCTTTTTGTGGTAAAAAAAAAAGTCTCAAAACCAAAGTTACACCACCCAGCAGTCTGTTCATTCATCTGACCCCACCCTGCAGTCGTTACACATAAAATATCCATTACGCCAGGATTATTTCAGCCATGAGTCATAAAGACAGTTGCAAAACAACTCTCCCCGGACTGATTTATATTATGTAAATTACATTTGCGCCTGGAAATTAGCATCATCTACAGACAGAGAAGATTCTTCAGTGCGGCCGCTGAATCACTGTCTAAATTCCTCCGTCCTCCACCGTCCTCCACGCCGCGCTTTAATCACGTCTGATCTGAGGTCCATTGTTTCTCCTCCGTCTTATCCATCAGAGGAGTCGGGCTGACGTCACCGTGACCTTTGACTTCATTAGACAGGCACAATTTTGTTGAAACGGGGCTTTAATATATTTAAAAAAGGGATCTTGATTTTCTCACGGTGGCGACACAATGGTCACGCAGTCTTCATGAATGAAGCTGGGAGCTACATTTCAGAGCAAAACTATGCTTTTTTAATGCTTATTTTACTCACAGTGGCACATGTGACCGCATCACATGAACTGATATGTGGTTTTAAAATTGATCAGATGTCTTCATTGTAACAGAAAAGTTAACAGCGTGCTCGTTCAAAGCCACTCGATATTGCCTGATCGTCTTAATTAGGTTTGCTAATTAAAAAGACTCACCGGATAAGAATCGGCGAGCGTGACAGAAACGGAGATAGTGCGGTAAAAAAAAGAGAGTTAAAGAAACGAGAGACAGAAGGCAGACTGATTATAAACATCCCCTCGGAGAAAAAACATGCATGATCGGCTCCAACGCCGGGCTAGGGCTGAACGATTTTGAGAAAAAAATTGTATTGCGATTTTTTCAGGCAGATATTGCGATTCCGATTCACCATTTTTTTCTCCTTTCAAATAAAGTTCCAGTGAAAATTAACATTTGCAAACATCCCAGGACTCTACATCATACCATTCAAACATAAAGCCGACGCATAAGAATGAAAACTGAAGTCAAAAATAGATTTCCAACGTTAGGAATATTTTATTAACAAGAAACATTTGTGATCGGTAGCTGGCAGCACAGAGCCTTTCTGTTAGCATACAGGAGCATGCAGCGCATATGTGGGTTTTTAACTGACAAATGATCGTCGCTTGTTCCTGGTCAGCTGTGTTTAAAATGTGAAACTTAATGAAAAAGGCTGTAAAAGGGAAGCCTACAGGTGGATGAAGGAATGAAAAGAGTTGGAGCAGAAAGCTGGAAGCAGTAAAGCTTTGGAAATAAGAAACGCACAACAAAAGGAACTGAAGACGAACGAGCAAGAAACAGGAGTTAATGTTTGTGACCGACTTAGGAAATCAGCCGGGGGGGAAATTGGATTTACATCCCGGGAAGGCAAAAAGTTAGTAGCCCGGCCGGTCACGCCCGCTCACTACATGGAAACCATCACTCGTGAAATGTTTCTGTTAACACGCCTGCTTCGCCGCTTTGGGTGTGTGGACTTTTTCTGACATGAGTGTGTTCGTCACAGGTGCTTCCTTTCTCTGACTGGCTGTGTGCCTGTCCGAACACATCCAGCGGTTATTCTTTACTACCACTGGAAATCAAAGTAATCCTTTCTATCAAATAGAAAAAGAACCGTAATGGCCGACCAGGGCGATCGTTCACACCTGAGCAGGAGGAAACAGGGTTTCTGTCAGAAAGAGAAGCAGCACAGGATAACGTAGATCGGCGGATGAAAGTGATATTCAGTGATGAATCACCGGACGAGGAGGTGATGCTGGAGCCTCGGGCTGCCGCAGCTCCAGTCAAACATATAAAACTTACCGGATAAAAGACCAGTCATCGACTCTACCGAACACGTCCAAGTGGACACGAAAACTTTGGAAACTTTTCTTGTTTCATCCACTCCATCCAAAGAAAAAAAAAAAGGTTCGGAGACAATGAAGAAATTCATGATGTCCGCTGTCGCTCTGAGAGCTAGATTCGTCATTATTGTGGGACATAAACGCTACGCAGTCGGGACAAGAGACAAGTGGGACGCGAAAAAACTGAGTGACGACCTCGGGAGCTGGATGGCACTTCAAAACAGAAAGCAAATAAATAACTTTAAATGTTTTTATGGTGGGCAACTGCACACCAGCGACCACCAGACCAGTGTGTGGTACATACTCACTAAACTGTATGCACAGTAAGTAGTACGAGGTTTTGCAGACGGCTAAAATAGGTTCAGCTCATCATTTACTATTGTTCCAACTTGCTGCTGTGAGCTAAACCAAAGATTCATCTGTTGGTTTGGTGTTATTTGGTATTTATCTGTCATAGCTCAATGCTAGGCAAACTGAGAGTAGGTACTATCGCTGCCTATTGTGGCAAAGGCTGAGACTCTTTGGTCGTTAAATTGATTGGATTTGCACCGGGACAAAGATAGGGGTGAGTATTGGCAAGGACCTCGCAATACGATATTCATCATGATACTTGGGTCATGATACGATATTATTACGATATCGCGATATCATGATATATTGCGGTATTCTACCCAGTTAATATCAAAATTAAAAGTAGGGATGAAAAATCAAGTTGGTGTATATTGTTCATCAGATGATATTGATCATTCAGAGGACAAATTGAGTCAAAATGACTTCAAAACAACCTATTTATTGTTTATTATTAGTGTTTTTGAAAAAATCGGAAAAATCGATATTAGGAGCTAAAAAAATTGATATTATATTGGGCGGCCAAAAATCGCGATATATTGCCAAATCGTTTTTTTTTCACACCCCTAGACAAAGAGAGGAGTCTGATTAAACAGACTGCAGGCCATAACTATGCTTACATTTTCGTGTGTCTTTAGCTGAGCTTCAGTTATACAGATAAAGTTTGCACAAACTCCTGAGCTCAGTCAAAAATGTTGAAAAATGTCATGTCGCATCAGTGAAGTCCACGCCTCCAAGAATTCAAACCGTCAGAAAGCTCAGAGCACCTGCAACGAAACACTAATCGCGATCATCAACCTAAGTGCTGTGAAACTGATATCCACTAGGTGGCAGCACCAGTCAAAACTGGTCACTCTCGCTGCGTTTCTGGCTTTTTTGGAAGACTTCCTGTTTTGAACGCAAGAAAACAAAACTCCCACTGAATCGGAGGGTGCCAAGGGTGGAAGAATATGGACGCGCCGAACCTCACAAGGAATTCGGGGCCATGTTCCCGTCATTTCAGCACGAAAGAGATGATGACCACTGACACGGATGACGTAGGTTACCATCAGCCCAGCGCTTTCTAACCTGATATCTTTTTTGTCTCAACAGTCTGCAGAAGTTAAATTAAGTCTTTTTGCACAAACGTGATCAATAGCTCGCGCCACGGGATTCAATTCTGACGTCTTACTGTAAATAAGTGCTGTATTGACAGGCAGCAGAGAGACACGGATACGGCGCAGCTTCATCCGTCTCCTTATCAGTCTATTCATTACTTACATTTATAATCAGATGCTGCCCGACTGTCTGAGCCGCTGTGCTGGTTGGATCGATGAAATATTGGCTAAAATATAATATAGCCGAGGCAGGGAGGAGATTGTTGGTATAAAGGTATAGAAAGTTGAGGATAAAATATCCTTCTCTCATTGTGAGCTCCATGTAGGTGATACAGGGGACGAATAGATCATATGTTACAAAATGGGAATTAAAACAGTGAGAGTGGGAAAACCACAGAAATGTGGAGAAAATTGAAATGGAAGAAAGAAAAGCATGTTATAACTAGGGCTGGGCAACGATTACAATTTTTAATCACGATTAATCGCATTGTATACGCAAAATCAAATAATGAATTCAAAAGTAGTGTAAAATGCACTTTTATTGAAATGTTCTGCTGCCATATGAACTAAAGTACTATAACATTTGTTGTTCAAACACTTTTAACATCAGCACTTGTCAGTAACACATATTTAGTGTAAATCTCATCTTAAAAAATGTAAAATAAAATAAAGCTTATTGCCACTGCCAGGGCATTAATGTCATCATGTTTTTTAAAAAAAATTTTTAAAAAAAAAAAAGGTCTACAAACAAAATCCAACAAAATGATTGTGGCTCAGAACAATCAGAACATTAAAACAGGTAATTTCTGAGGTAACAGCAGAAACTTTCAACGGGGGGTTCAACTTGTCAGTTGTTACAGATAACCTTGTTTCGCCGTCTGGGAGAACTTTTAAATGAAAATATCCATTTTAAAGTTCAGTAACTTTACCAATCCGTGTATCATTCATTCTTTCCATTTTCAATTGTCAATCAAAAATACAAAAAAAAAATAAAAAGTGACATTTTATTACGTTTATCATTTTTTAATCTAACACAAAAAAATTAAAAAAAAAAATGCCTGTTTTTTAATATTTTAATTTTAGACTTGGATCAAAAATACGAAATTAAAAAACAGGCCACAGAACTGAATTTGTTTTATAATCAAGGACTGGACTTTCTGTTGTCATTACACATCTGTGCCACTAGATGGAGCCACTCTGAAGTAACCAGTAGGAGAACAGCAGGACAGTGAACACATGGAGCAGATCTGATGTAACATGGAGGAATGACGTGAAAGTTTTCTTGCAGTCCAGATTTTTTTTTTTCAGACAGAATTGTTAATATTGCTACCTGAGTTGCTACTCGAACGGTAAAGTACACAGATTTTTACCTTTCTCCATGTCTGTTTTAGCTTTTCTGCATGTTTACCTGCAAATTATCTTCCGGTTCCGCAGCAGCCAACACACGATAAAATAAATGTCGGCATCAATAAATTAATGAGTTAACGCGATACTAACGCGTTAACTTTCCCACTACTAGTTATAACACAAAGAAAAAAGATGCTATGAGAGAAATACTTAAAAAGGGGGAAAAGGATGAGTGGAAGAGTGTCAATGAAAAGTAAACAAGAGGAAGACTTGGCAAGGAGGAGGGAGAAAAAAAAAGAAAGCTCGACACAGAGATAAGACAAAGTAAAGGGAGGTGAAAATTGTAATTTCGTAAGAGACGATGATGGTGAGAAAAAAATCCATCTGATTCTACTTAGCCTCTTTTCCTGAAGTTAGAAGCTGAAGATGGAAGAACTGAAGCATCTTATTCTGGCCTCGTCCTCATAAAAATGACGCTTGTACAACATAAACAGCTCCTGCTGGCCATAAGAGACGAGCTCTGTCTTTTAAGTCTCTTTCTTGTCAGCATCAAAAAGGGCAAACAGTCGCCCGGCGTCAGCTAATGGGGATCGAAGGTAAAAGCTAAGAGACTTCCAGGCAGACGCAGCCAGTGTTTACTTCACCTGCATTCCCATCATGCTTTGCCTGTCTCCATTTAACCAATACTCCGCGGCGCATCAAGAGCAATTTCCACTGGCTGAGTGGCGTTACGTGACCAATGAGCTCGACCAGGGTGCTATTTGGTCTTTCTGTTCTCTTTTTATTCTTGAGGTGTACTCTATTTCCCTGTCGTAATGGGACCACGCAGCTTCTCCAGGGCTGCGCGTCCATTCGGACCAGCGTCATAAGAGCCCTGTTTTTGTCATTCTGAATTACTCACGGACTTTTGGAGTTAAGCTGGGAGCAAATCACCTCCAGAGGTACCAGGGAGCCACATTTTTGGATTTAACATCAAATCAAGTCTTCTTTAGACATCTATGATCTGTGCATGAATGAAGATTGTGATTTAAAAAAAAAGAAAAAACAGGAACAAAATTATCACTGTAACTAGGGGTGAGTATTGGCAAGGACTCGCAATACGATATGTATCGTGATATCACGATATGATATTATCACGATATCCCCAGTTAATATCAAAATTAAAAGTAGAGATGAAAAATTAAATTGCTATATATGTTCATCAGATGATATTGATCATTCAGAGGACAAAACTGAGTCAAAACTATTTGCTTCAAAACAACCTATTTATTGTTTATTATTAGTGTTTTTGCACATTTAAGTGAATGAATGAATTTTCCTAAAAAAATCGATATTAGGAGCTGAAAATATCTATATTATATCGGGCAGCCGGAAATCGCCAAATGGATTTTTTTTCACACCCCTAACTGTAACTGATGGAAATCTGATGTCTGACGGTCGTTTTGGCACCAAATGCTCACCTCGAAGAGCTCATCTGCCGTACTGTAGTGGATGGAGGCCGGCGACACGTCTGCTGGCTGATCGTTGCACCACTGGAGCTCGCTGAGGCAGTTGACACTGTCGAAGTCACTGGTGTCCAGCTGGGAGAGGTCGATGTCCGGGAAGTCAGTGTCCAAGCGGTCCTGAACACACCTCCTCCTCCCCATACTAGAGATGGAAAAAAGAGAGAGGGAAAGTTCACACCGGTTAAACCCCCAGGATTAAGGGAATTCCCACATGTTCGGTTCTATTGAAATATGAGAAGCACAGTGAAGAACATTTGGATAAAAAGCCTCCATCATCTGGCATCATGTACTGCATGTTATTACACTGTTTCGCTGTCTTAGTCAGGAGGAACTCTCATCAGCAGCCCTTCATCCATCAGCGGCCCTTCATCCCTCAACAGCCGCTCATTAAACATTACGAGGCTTCCATGTTCAAGGAGATTCAGCCCTGAAACCAATGAAGGCATCTGCCCCGTCGCAGTGCAGCATCAGCATCAGACAGAAAACCTGCCACATAAATCAGCGGTGGTGGGGGTGTCTTCGTGCTCTCAGGTTCAGAACAAAGTGACACAAGAGGTCTTCAGGTGATTGAATCTCTTTTGTTGGCTGAGTGGATGTTGATCAGGGAAATAAGCTGTTCTGTTTTCTCTGTTTTGTTCTTTAGCCACTGTGGCGCATTGTTGATCTTGATTTGGTTTCTGCCTTTTTATTTAGTAACTAAAGTCTCAGTTGTTGTGAACTGGCTTTACTACTGATGGTTAGAGCCCAGCTTTGCTCCCCACTGAAATATTACTAGACTGGAAAAGACAGAACCTGAAAAACTGTACAGTAGAGCTGAGCGATTTTATCAAATCCGTGATATATATCAATATTTTATTGACTATCGATTTTTCAGCCGTGGGTATCAATATTCTAAGCTTCTTTCAAAACCCCGTGTCCCACCTTTAAAAACTTGTAAGCAACAATTTGCACTGTTTAAATAAATGAAACTATTCTTCTCAACAAATCTTTTATTCATTTTGTCCAACATTTACAAGCTGCCTGTCAGCCATATGATGTGTAATTGATGCTTTCAGTTCAATAAATTCAAAAAAGTCATTGGAACACTCACAAGATGTCACCAAAATCACTTTGTCCCTTTAAAATCTTTCGGAAAATGATGTAAATGTATTTTAAGATGAATATCAATATATATCGTACCGTGAGCCGAATATCGTGTATTGTATCGTATCATATCACGAGATTATTGTATCGCTACAGCCCTAGAAAACTGAACAAAAGTTCACTCCTATGATTCAAACCCTTCCCAGAAAACTCAAGATATCTGTATGTTCAAGAACCCTACGGATCCCCTGAGAATCCATCAAAGGCACAAGGACATTAGCGACCCTTTCAGAACACCCTAAACCCTCTTCAAGAACCTCCAGACCCTTTAAACTCTTGCAAGAACCCTCTCAACAACCCGAAATAAGTCAAAAGACTGCTTATTCTTCCGTGAAGACCAACTAAAACCCTTCAAGTGCACCTGATTTCCACGAGACCTCTTAAGGCAGCCCAGAACCGTGGGCTGAAGACTTGTTGATCCCACTCGTGACACCACACAACCTCCCCAAACACCTGCGAGCCCACTCATGAATGCTTAAACCCCTCAACGCCCACAGCATCCAAGCTTTCTTCAAAGAAACCTTCAGGAAAACCCCTCAAACACCTGTACAGTCCAGTAAAAGCGTGCTCAAGAATGACTTTTCACTAAAACATCCCCTCATCACCTCATTAACTCCCCTCTAAAACCTTTACAGGCAACTTGAAGGAAGGTAAAACACCTATCGACAATTCATTCGCTCGTGATTAAGAATCCCCAAAACCTTCTCTACAATATTACATGGAAACCTCTTGTGGTCTGCAGCTACACGTGTGGATCCTGACAGAAACCCTGAGCATCGTCGCCGTGAGAACAGCAGGAAAACACGAGCAGGAAGTCGGGGGGATGTGACTCGCTGCAGAGGAACTGACTGCGGTCTCCTGGGGTGGGAGGAAACATTTTTGTGAAGGAGGGAACAAAGAGCAACTCGGCTGCATTCTCAACTTGCTTTTTATGAGGCTTTAAGACGTGGCGCGCTTCCTAAACGAGCACACATTTGCACATAAGGCGTTTCCAGAAGACGCAGGGATCAATGTCCTATTGTGTCCATGATGAGGAAGTGTGCTCCGTTACCGGCTTATTGTTCGCCCACAGACAAACACTGCTTTTCTGTTGCTGGGTTAGGAGACCAGGCAGACCAGTCCAACCACCTTCCAACTAAATCAGATGGGCGGTTTTCACAAGGCTATTAGTTTTCTAGTTCCACTTCGTCTCCACTTTGCTGATGATGAATTTGTTCATGGTAACATGGTAACTCTGAGTGTTTTTCTAGTTCTAACACGTATTTCTTACAGGTTTTATGTCATTTCATGTATTATTTATAATTTATATAAAATTTATGTTCAAATTTTGGGGGGCTTGGAACGGATTAGGGCATTTACATGGAAAACGCTTCTCTACTTACAAAATTTTCAGGTTACGAATCTACTTCCAGAACCAATTAATTTCATAAGTAGAGGTACCACTGTATTGGTAAGACCTTCAGTTTTCAACATGTTAGCTTGTTATGGGCTCTGGAGCTTTAGTAGAAAATAGAAGGTTATAATATGCTGTTAAGGTTACAATAAGCAAATTGGATACAGTCCCAACTAGGACAAGGACACTGGTTTAACTGGATGGCCTCAATGAGTGACATCCGTACCAAGAGCTAACTGTGCTGCAGATCTACAGATCCAAACGCTACCAGCTGAGACGAACAGGCAATCCTAAGCTCCATCGACGCCGTCCTCTCTACTATTGAGGCTCATCATCAGCACACATTAGTGACCACTGAGCAACAGGTGATGATGATTAATTATCTCTACTTCTACAGAGCAGTGTGATCATCTCTCTCTTGCATTTCATATCCCACTGCAGTCTCATTATTTGCTTTCGTTTTAAATTGCCGCTTGCTTTTTCAAATTGATTTAAGAAGGTACTTTGTTTACTGCAACACTGAGCACTTCAAACAAGCCTGTTATCCGTAATTATGCTCGAACATAGACACTTACACTTAATTATGTTTTTGAGGGGGGCGAATTCCATTCGCGCAACATGAGCACAAACTTCCCCGCTTCCCATTAGCCAGAACACCACATTTGAGGTAGATTTACTTTTACTCATAATCACGGCTTTGATCTGCAGCCTCACGCGGCTCTGAACGCATCCCCGCCGTCGTGTTTACATGCCCGTTCGGTCTGAAAGAGCTTTTATTCAGGTCGAGGAAGGTATGACACGAGCTGATATCATTTATGGTTTCACGAATTAGAGTAGAGCGACGCCGTGGATCAGAGGATGCTGTGATCAAAGAGGCAATCAGCAGAGAGAGCTAAATGGGGAGGGAGGAATCTAAGGAGGAATGATGGGAGAAAAGGAAAGGCAGAGTAACAAAAGGAGAAACGAATGAGGGAAAAATGACAGTGGACGCCGGGAATGGGATGAAAAGGAGGCAGAGTGAGGAATGAAGATGGAGAGGGAGGAAAAAGATGTAGGTCAGAAGAAAGGAAAAAAAAGGAGCGCTGGGGGAAAGGGAGGAGGAATCGTGACTTGATCGAAGAAAAAGGGAAGAAAGATGAGAGGATGCCCTCTATAAGACCCTCCCACTGCTTCCTCCCCGTCTCGCTGCTGATGCAGGTGTGTTTTCACCTTGCTCCGTGCGCAAGATAGTTAACATGCAGCGCACACGCGTGTCACGTGTGTCCGACTCATCCCCTTCGACCGCCCGTTTCCCGCTCAGCTCATCGTTCCTTCTTTCCTTCACATTTCCTTCCTTGGAGTGTGAAGCCTCTTCTTCTCTTCCTTCCTTCCTCCTGATATTACGTTCTTCATCTCTAACCTCCATACCTACACCCCCCCACCATCCTTTTAACAAATCTCCTTTGTCTTTCTTACTTGTCATCCATCTTTCCCCAAAAAAGGGTGATGCTCCTCCTTTTTACTTCATCATCATCTTCATTTCCATTTTCCGCCCTTTCTGCCTTTCTGTACTTTCCTTATCACTGCTGGCCTTTCTTTCAGCGTCCCCCCCCCCAAACTTGTACAGCCATCCATCTATTTCCCACAACCTCCCCTTCCTCTCCCCGTCCTCCTTTCATCCTTTCATCTCTGTCTATCCTCCTTATAAACTTGGAGGACTGGCTGATTGATTTCTTTGTTTCCACTCTGCCCCCCCCATCATCTCTTTTTGTCTCCTCTTCTTCTGTCCTTTACAACCAGTCCATCAATAAAAAACATCCTTGGGCACGACGCACACACATGAATACAGGACACTCAGAAACAAACAAACAAAAAAAACTGGAAAACTGATCCTCACATGCAAAGCAGCAGATGTCATGTGATGTCACAGACGTCCCTTCACATACCACAGCCTTATATGACGCTGCGCTGCAGTGTCCTGCTCTCTGTCATACACACGCTCACGCGCACTCGTGTTATAACACACATGCAAAGCGGGACATCCGGCTTTGCAACAAAAAAAAAAACAAAAAAACAAAAAAACACGCAGGACCAAAACATGACAAGCAGTCCCAACAGTAAACGTGAAACACATCCTAACTTCTGCTGCAGCAGAAGGTGATATGTGGCCAGCAATCAAACACCGGCGTGACTCCGAGTCGTGATGAAGCCCCCGACAGCTTCCCGACATGACTCACAGGTGCCGGCAGGAAGAAGCCGGGCAACCGGGCATCTCTGTAGCTCTGCGAGGAGCTTCTGTTTCCTTTTTTCCAGCTGGTTTGATCCCATGTGATCAGAAGTACCTGATCATGGCTGCAGGGCAGTGACCCGTGACCGGAGAGAGAGAACATCGCACGGCGCCCGTTTGGGCTCACGACAGAAAGATAAATTCTCCAAGAGATTTGGGTTTTCTGCTGAAATTAAAGGACTAGTCCCCCAAATATTCTCAATTCACAGCAACAGAAACCCTTCAAGATGTTTGAACCACTGAAGATGCAACGTCTTTTGGAGCTTAATTTATGTATTTTTTTCTCTCTTTTTAAGTCAAAAGTGTCTTCTAGGTTTTAACCTGGAAGGTCCCAGGATTCAATCCCGGACGAGCCCCTGTTTTTCTTCTGACCTGGCTCACTTTGTAGGGAGATGTGAAGCAAACCGAGCTGCCTGTCTATATTTAAAGTATATCTATGCAGTGTTGTGAGCACTGGACGCATAAACCCTTCTGGCAAAAAAGTTTTTTATTGCTCCTACATTTATCTAGAGCAGTGGTTCTTAACCTGGTTGGAGGTACTGAACCCCACCAGTTTCATCTGCACATTCACCGAACCCTTCTTTATTGAAAAGTAAAATATGATTTTTTTTAAATTCAAGACATAGGTATGTGTTTTACTGGTGCACAAACTGAACTGTGCATTGACATCACTGTTCAGAATATCACGGCCCAATTTGAAATATGAAAAATCTCAGCGGCTCACCGAAACCTTTAATCACCACTGTGATCAACATACACGACTAGAAGCTATGTTCTGATATTAATGTAAGGGGTCAACAAATAAGGTGACACTTGTCATATTAAGTTGAGATGACAGTAGAAGATCACCTGTAGCCAGCGATGGCCAAACAAGGCAGGTCATCATGAATCATATAAGTCAGATGTCTTGACCTCCGCTGTACCCCTGAGACTGACTCACTGAACCTCTGGGGTTTGATCAAACCCGGGTTAGGAACCACTGATCTAGACACAGTTTAAGACCGACTGGCCCAGCAGAACAGTGACACGGCTCTTAACTGGCTAAATTAGTTTATAAAATCCATATATTAGTCAGAGGTTTTGGTTAATTAAACTGATCAGTCAGTGAGTCTTTCTCCTTGAAAACTCTGAGAAAATGACTCATCTTTGTTTTTTGTTTTTTTCATTGCTGAAAGCATAATTGTAGAAGGGGCAGATTAGAAAGATGGGTAAGAAATTAACACAGAACACGGACTCCTTTGAAGTTCGGAAAAGGGCATACTTCAATGAAAAATGAAATAAGTTCATCAAGGGTTTCGGGGGCTTTATGAAGCACATGAATTACAGCTTCCTTCTACAAGAGCTGAAGAAATAGAATAATATAGATCCAAGCAGTGAAGAGGCACGGCAGCTCAGGAAGGTACGGGCCTCCAGGCAGCGTTCTGCAGACACCTTCAGTTGAGCGATAACAGCTTTGAGAAGAAAACTCTGGAAGGTAAACCGCGTGTTAATACATGAGACGGTGAGTCATTGTTTTATCTCTGGAAAAAAAAAATCTAATATTGTGGTGAAAACATTTAGACTGACACGCCTCGTACTTGAACGTGATTTTCAAATTAGAGCATGAAACCAACTCTAAATCATTAAATCGACTGCTATCTATATTTACAATTTCTGATAAATAAAGTGTAGTCCTGACCAAATACCACTTGAAACCCGTCCTAACTGATACTCAATAATATCTCCTTGTAAAGGACGTTATAGCGTAATGATCACATGAGAATGAAGAAAATAAAAAAAAGTCAAGTGTAGTCACTTCCATTGGTGGTTAATCTGTGCCTCAGTAACAGCACTGAAAACCTACAGGCTCGTTCGGTCAAAAAAAGCCTGCAGGGACGAGCGCACATTAAACCTGCACTATTTATAGCAGGCGTGCACGTGGGAATGCTATCTGGACTAAAAGGAAAATGTGGATGTGGAAAGGCCAGCGAGAGTCTGCGGACATGGGGGGTGTTCCCACGGAGGTGCTGCGATTAAGAGCCATGTCCTACCATGTTTTCTGTGCACGGTGAGCTGAAAGTGCAGTCAGACGAGCTTTGAAGATGAAATGATCTCTTTAGATCTAAACCTGGAGCCAACCGGTGTCTTCTTCTAAGAGGCAGCCCGACCTGCTGCAGTTTTCACCCTGAACAGTAGGTGTCACTGCTGAGAAAACTATGATACCACTCTGCAGAAATACCAGTAGAAGAGGTCCAACAACTGTAGCGTCTAGGGATGCACATTTTGGATTTTTTTATGACCGTTAACCGACGCCCTTGAACGATTAATAACCGTTAACCGATAAGTCTGGGAGGGTTGGCTGCCGCGATGTTGTGCACGTTGTCGTGGACGCATGTGGACACTTCCCCGTGTATATTCTCATAGCAATGTGTCGCCGTCAGCTTGTCGCAGAGATGCCAACGTCAATTTTGATTTATACTATCGTAGTCTCCGCTATGTTATTCCACGCCACAATGCAAGAGCGACAATCACGAACTAGCAAAACTTACTAAACTTCTCTCTTGCGTTTTTCCACTTCCTCACCGTCTCGGTCGTATCCAGACCCACATTCATCGCTATCTCGCTCCATGAATTACTAGAATATGTGCTGTCTTTGTAGTGTGGAGAACCAAAATCGTACAAATGTGGGTACTTCCTCATTTTTTCGATGACGCGCTCTTTTCTACACGGATGTAGAATTGACCAATCAGAGGCCTGTTGCACCTGTCGACACGCCCCATGAGTTGATTGAATTACGTAGCTTAAAAACAAAATTTACCGTTAGTATTAATTGGTTAGAGCTACTGTTATTGGTTAACGGTTAAACGGTTAACCATGTGCATCCCTAGTACCGTCTTCATTCTTTTATGGTTGCCACAGATGTCTATGAAGACAAATCTGAAAAAGATCAATTAGAAGTCAACTGGGCTTCTTTTCTTGGCTCCTGGAGATGTTTTACGTCACATTTGAAAGGCTTCTTTCGTTCCCTTCAGGTGAAGTGCCACGCCAACCCTTCTTTCTCTAAAATGGAGCAATCGCCCGACGCAGTACAGGTTACAAAAATCAGAAAATTACCAAAACTGAGCCGACCTGTGTGCAAGGTGCGATTTCCATCGCAACAGGTCGACCACACACTTAGCTTAAAGCAGTGATTCCCAAAGTGTGGGCCGTCGTGGGACTGCAGGTGGGCCGTGAGAGGTCATTAAAATTAAACAAATGTGTTTTAAAGCCTCGATCTTTTTTAAATATGTTTTTAATTACTTTAAAGTATTCATGACATGATTAAAAAAACATTAAGAAGTAATAAAAGAGTTAAGTGTTATTCTACTGTCATCTTAACTAAATATGACAAGTGTCACCTTATTTGTTGACCCCTTACATTAATATTGGATCATGGTTCTTTGTCCTGTATGTTGATCACAGTTGTGATTAAAGGTTTGGGTGGGCTGCGGAGATTTTTCACATTTCAAATTGGGCCTTGGTATTCTGAAGTTTGGGAATGGCTGGTTTAAAGCAATGATTCCCAAAGTGTGGGCCGCGGCCACCTGGTGGGCCGTCATGGTACTGCAGGTTGGCCGTGAGAGATCATTAAAAATAAATGTTTGTAATCCTCGATTTTTTTAAATACGTTGTTAATTACTGTAAAATATTTATTACATCATTTAAAAAATATTTAGAAATAATAACAAAACCAGTTAAGTGTTATTCTTATCATATTCTTGTTATTCTTATCATCTTAACTTAATATGACACCTTAAGTGTCACCTTATTTGTTGACCCCTCACATTAATATTGGAATGTAGCTTTTAGTCTTGTATGTTGATCAAAGGGGTGTTTAAAGGTTTGATGGGCTGTGGAGATTTTTCACATTTCAAATTGGGCCTTGGTATTGTGAAGTTTGGGAATGGCTGTCTTAAAGGATAAAAATACTGTACGAAGCCAAGCTGCTCTGAAAAAAACACCATATACATCCAAGACAAAAGATTAAAATATATTTATCTGACCATTTAATTTTAAAATAGTTGTTTCCTGCTGATATGACAGCACTAATACACACATTAAACCACTAAGACGCAAAGCAAATATCTCCTATATATTCAATACTCACAAAAAATGCTGTGGACCATGGAGTGAAGGTGCACGTGCAACCCTCAGAGGTTTGTGGCATTTTCCAGCTTTTACCCCAGAAGTCGCAGCAGCCACGTCGTGATGTGTGCAGGCATTCTGCCGGTGCAAATAAAAATCTCCAACTGTTTCACAGCCCCGATGATGACATGACAAATTATTGATTCGCAGAGAGAAATCAAAGCTCTGGCTGCTTCTGGCCTGGCAGCTCGACAGCAGGCCTTTTGTAATGCTATCTGAGGTCAGTCACAAGCACAGTCATGTGCCGGTGAATCCTCGCCAGTGTTCTTGAACTGTCCAAACTTCCCTTCAGATCCGTACTCTCTGTGTCGCACAGACACAAGCACAGACGCAACGCTCGATCAGAGACAACGCCATACAAGGTCAAGCTCTTCCAGCTCTGCAGCGCCGTTCCGCACGAGGGGAGAGGAATAAAAGACGGTCTGTCAGGTGAGGCGGTGCATAAACTGGTTTTTAACCCTCTTGGGCTTCGGTGCTTTCACCTCTGAATGGGTGCAACACGGGACCAAGAAGTTTCAGATTATCAAATGTGCGACAGCAAGTGAAGATGAGCGCAGAAACCCAAAATGATGATGATGAAATTTCAAAATAAATGGGAACTGTTCTCTCTTCGTCCACAGCCTGCTGTCCAACTGTTCTGGCATGTACTTTTTATGAAAAAAATAAGTGAATAATAAATAAACAAATAAATAAATCATTTTCTTTGCCTGAGTGCATATAATTGGGTATCTGGAGATACAACCCTGACAAATAAAATGTGTCATTTGGTGAGCTGTGCACCCTGGCGGAGCTTTGTGACATCACAGATCCAGACTCCTCATCTTTTTTTTCCCCCACTTAATTTCACATCATGCTGCATTAGCTGCAGCTGGCGGCTAACGAGAAGCCGTAACACAGATTTCAGTAACAGGAGAGAGGCTGAAGCGGAGCCGAGGCGCCGACTCCACGCTGAAAAGTGCGAGTTTGAGCTCTATCCCTTTGGTATCTGGGGCAAAACATGTCACGGCCATTTCAATGACACCTCAAGAAATTGCGTCAACTATGTGACATGTAGGTTACAGTAAACCTGCTGAAACACTATCCTCAGTGGGTTTTCAATGAGGGTTTTGTGAACTCCAGGTACTCTGAAAATGTGGTTAGACTGGGTGTAACTGCAGCTGGGACAGGCCCAGCCCCCCTGTAACGGGGGTAAAGCTCTTAGATGGATGCATTTGTCCGAAAGCGTAAGCAACTGGAAGAAAAGACGTGCCGCGGGTAATTAAGTGACATATTCTACGGCGCTTGCTCTGAAAATTAAGAGCGCTCTGGAACCTCAAACGTCCCAAACCTCGCCCCGACGCCGCTGCGGTGGAGACGGCAGGAAGAGCCAGGAACACGTGAAAGTCAAGTGACACACCGCAGACCGTAGAGCTGAGAAACGGTTATGAGACGAGCCGGATGGAGAGCTGCAATCACTCTCCGGCCTCGCACGCCGAGGTGACACGGGCGATGTGTGGCGCGGCGCCAAGTGGGGGACTCCGTTAAGTGTCCCGCTCTCTTGTAGGTCACTTTGAGAGGAAGTGGTTGAGAAATAACACCTTTAAAAAGTGATGCTCAAACTTTGCAGACGTCGGGCATTAGGAAACGTAACCCGGGACTCCATTAGCAGATTTCCTTTTGACTTTGCAGTCGTTAATCCCAGAGAGGCTGGTTTGGTTTCCACCAATGTATACGTTTATACTTGTTCAAGGGCAATTCCTCCAACTACCAGGACATTCAGAGAGAACGCACAACCACAAGCTACCATAAATATACTGGATAATCAAAAAAACATTAAATAGTCCTCACCAGGGGTGAGTATTGGCAAGGACCTCGCAATACGATATGTATCATGATACGTGGGTCACGATACGATATATCCCGATATCGCGATACAGTGATCCTTCGCCAATTCGCGCTTTAAGTTCTGCAGTTTTAGTTATTCGTGGATTTTTTTCAGAAATATATGATCTAAAAAAATAATCAAGAAAAAATTGCGGAAACATCACAGGATGTTGTGCGCGTTCTCTCGCAGTAAAGACATGTTGTGAGCCAGCCTGGCCCCTTTAAGAAGGTGGCCTTATGGGTAATGGTGTGGCCTTATGGGTAATGTAGTGTGTGTGTCGTGGGACAGCAGAATGAAAACGAGGTTAGAAAGAGCGGTTTCTTTACTACGGTTCAGAGACCAGAGGCTGTGAAGGTAACAGAAAGACCACAGTTGAGCCTTTGTCTTGTTTTGCTGCAGTGCCTCGCTACTTTTTTGCGATTTTTTAACATATTTTAAACACATTATTTAGGCTCAGGGGGCTCCGGCTCCAGTTTGCGGATTCTGATCCTCGCGGGGGGGGGGGGGGGGGGGGGGGGGGGGGGGGGGGGGGGGGGGGCACCGGTCCCCATTAACCGCAAAAGATAAAGGATCACTGTATCACGATGTATTGCGATATTCTACCCAGTTAATATCAAAATTCAAGTTGCTGTATATGTTCATCAGATGATATTGATCATTCAGAAGACAAATTGAGTCAAAACTATTTGTTTGAAAACAACCTATTTATTGTTTATTATTAGTGTTTTTGCACATTTATTAAATAAATAAAATAAAATAAATAGAATATAATTTTCCTAAAAAAATCGATATTATATAGGGCAGCCAAAAATCACCATATATTGCCAAATCGTTTTTTTTCACACCCTTAATTCAGAGAGAACGCACAACCACAAGTTACCGTAAATATACTTGATAATCAAAAAACCAATAAATATTCCTCACTGACGTCTTCAAATTTGTAATCTATATTAGAAAGGCCATGTTGTGACCCCGTAAAATTATCCCATGACCCTCTGAAGTACCCCGTTCTTTAGGTACACAATGCTTCATTGTTACCTGCAACTCCGTGATTACTCCGAGTAATTAGCTGACAGGCAATGAGAAGAAAAGCTGCAGAATTTAATCCTGGAAAAACTCAATTTCCCTCCACACAGCCAGTGAGGAGGGTATGCTCTTAATTAAGGTGAACAAAACGGATGGCCCCCTCCATCCATCGTCCCCATCGATGTTTAATAAGAGCCACAAAAAGCCAATTATTTGCTGTTTGATTATGGCGGCATAAAGTCAGACAATGAAAACTCGCAGGGGTGCAGACTGAAGCTAAATTAGGATGCAGATCAATGGGCATCATTATCTCACACTGTTTAATCTTTATTTATCAAGGAAGCTTGACTGAGCACCAAAATGTTGTTTTTCTTTTTTCCCAGCAGCATCCTGCTTTAAATTCACGGATCCAACTCGTGGCAAGAGCAGGCCGGCGTGAAAAGAGTCCTCGTATCTGAATTGTGAATCGTCCATCCTCATCAGGACGGACATCTAATTATGTTTGTTCATTTGTTGTTTGTGTTTATGTCCAGCTGCTGGACGTCATCTAAGGCTTTGGTTGGACGAGGAAAGTTAAATCCATTTAAGTTTAAAACCTCACCCATCAGTGAGTCTCAAGGTTGTTAAAAGTAGCAAATTTCACAGGCTACTAGGGGTGTGAAAAAAATTGATTTGGCAATATATCGCGATTTTTGGCCGCCCAATATAATATCGATTTTTCTGCTCCTAATATCGATTTTTTAGGAAAATTGTTTAATTTTCACATTTAAGTTGTTTAAAATTTAAATGTGCAAAAACACTAATAATAAACAATAAATAGTATGTTTTGAAGCTAATAGTTTTGACTCAATTTGTCCTCTGAACGATCAATATCATCTGATGAACATATGCAGCAACTTGATTTTTCATCTCTACTTTCAATTTTGATATTAACTGGGTAGAATATCGCAATATATCGTGATATCTCGCTAATATCATATCGTGACCCAAGTATCACGATACATATCGTATTGCGAGGTCCTTGCCAATACTCACCCCTACAAGCTACTGTGGATATTAAAGAATTGGTTTGCAAAAAGAGAGAGAGAGAGAGAGTGATAAAATGCTGTAAATATTCAACCAATTAGAAATATCTATCACTTCAAACCATGCCTTAAGGCACCGGGTAATCTCAAAAGTATTTTCTCTTCACAGGGGCGTTTCAGGAGTAATATATTTCTCATCTAAGTCTGCTTAAATGAGGAGTAATATATTTCTCATTTAAGGCTGCTTATCCCCTGTTTCCTGTGGTGGAAATAGAGGGGGGGTTGAGAAGACCTCCTAAGAGTCCTGAGTTCCTCTATTCCTGGGAAAAGTTTCTGCAGTCAAGACACAGCTAGAAACGTTAAAACTAGAGTAATAAACCACAACTGTGTCCACTACCGAGACCTCCTTGAGTGTCTCGTTGAAGTCAAGTTGGACCGAATCTGTTGATATTAAAAACAATGTACAAGTGTATAGTTATAGCTGTAGTTACAGGAGCCCAGACTAGAGTAGGTTCGTCTTAATCACAGCTTCATCATAGCTATGCTTCTATAGGCTGATGCTGCAGGGGGACGCCAACATGATCTGCTGAGTGGTGTCTCCACCTCTCTTCTCTCCCCTCCTTCCCTGTTCTTCCTTCAGCTCAATCCATAGTTAATTAGAAGCACCTCGTAACTCTAACTGTGCTTCATTGCTCTTGTAGTTTGTTCTGCTGTTTCGCACAAACAGCACAACAAACTACAGACTGATCTGCAGTTCCATCCTCTGGCCATCCCAGCGTTTACCTCCACCTGCGTGTGTAGATCAAGGTTATTATCGTGAATGAAATAACGAAAACTAGAACTGAAAAAACATTTTCGTTAACTGAAATAAAATAAAAGCTAGAGTTTTTTAAAAAACGATATCTAACTGAAACTGTATTATGTGTTTATAAAACAAACTAAAATGAACTATAATTATATCAAGAAGGTCCTTAGTTTTCGTATTTGTAATTTTTTTTTCTCATAAACGTTTGAAATCTATTAACTTGGCTCCGCCATGCAACAACAACCGCAAAAAAAAAAAAAAAAAAAAAAAGTGATCAGCAGTGATGGCTGCGACAAAAGTTGGGAGAAAGCGGCACAGACCTATTTGGGATTTCTTTGACTATGACTGTGTTAACGATAAAAATAAGTGCCTTGTTGTAGAAGCAGGTGATACAACGTGTGGAATACTTCTCAAGGAGAAAAAAACCCACGAATCTGAAAGTCCATTTAAAAAGCTCACATAAGAAGGCTAACCAAGACTACCTGGATAAGCTAGCCTAAGCTAGCCCCCTGGAAAGAGAAGCTACAGTTCAGGCCAGTCAGCGTTGGGAAGGACTGGGAGAAAACTATAATATATAACAACTATAATGGACTTTTTCCACCAGAGACCAAATAGCTGCTGGTCAGTAAATACGCAGACACCAGACGTGGGAAGAAGATGCATTAACAAATATGTTTATTGAGACCGGAATGTATACACGACTATGTGACTCGATAGCCTTCAAAAAGTAAGTGCTTCACTCCAACAAAAATTACAACCCTAATTTACAAAATAAAACTAAAACTAACACTGAAACTAATAAAAACTAAACTAAAACTATATGCTATACAAATAAAATTGAATTGAACTGAATTGAACTGAAGTGTTTGTTCCACAGGAGCAGCGAGGCATTCTTCCACATTTCAACTGTGTTATGAAATTTTCCCTGGGCAGACGAAGCCCAGAGATCCAGAGACAAAGACTTGCCTCCATAAGTTCCTTTTTAGTTAGAATAAAAGATGAACGGGGGAGAAAAATAAATCAAAAGGAAGACGACACTGACAAGACAGCTAATCCATCTTCGACGAGCTGAGAGGTTCGAGCAGACGCCGAACCAGCAAACAGGCAACTATCACTTCGCGAGTGTCTCTATAATTAGCCGTTATCCCGGTCTCATGACTAGTTCTTCCACCGGCTGCCAGAGACTTGAAGAGCTGCTGCCAGACACAGATGACACCCCCCCCACCCCCACCCCCACCCCACAACACACACAGAGACGCACCTTAAAGCTTGATGATGCAAGTGAACGGGGATTATTGTGGAATCAATAAAGTCTAATCGGACAAGCTCTGGTGGCAACTGGCAACGCGTCCGCGTGTCTGTCTGCGTGAGTGTGTGCGTGGCCTTGACCTCGTGCAACGCCGCAACCGCATGACAGATAAAGTGGTTTACGTGAATGAAAGCCCTTTAACACACACACACACACACACATGAAGCAGCTGTAATGAATGGATGAAAGGCTGAATTGGCAGCCAGTGTTTCTCATTACATGCCTCAGCAGAGAGAGAGCACGCGTTTGAACGAGAGTTTGAGGAGGGACGGCGCTGCGTCACATGAGCTGAAGCCGTAAGAAGAGGCCTTTCTTTTTAAGTGCATTTACTCCAATTAAGTTTATGACCTGGAGAGACGAGACAGCAAGTCAGTCAGTCAGTCATGAGGTCAGTGAGAGCATCTGTAAATGAAATGCAATGCTGTTGAAAACACGTGTTTTGTAACTACGGGCTCCCCCCGTGACCCCCTAACCCTAACCCTAACCCTAACCCTAACCCTCTTTAACATTAAAGCCAGTGAATCTCATTCATTTTAGTAGCGTCAATATCTTATCCTTCACATCAAGAACGGGGAGTTGGCTCTTTTCGTTGGAAAACTGAAGATTTTCTAGAAAGCCTGATTGGTTCTAAGTAATTAGAGCACGTTTAACAACATCTACTGGATTTGCATTGTGTGTTTTTTTTTATTAACTCAACAGTAATGATCATTCAGTCAGTCAGGAAAAACTGCAGTTTCAGGTGAAAAGCTACAACACAACACGTCTCTAACTTTGTTTCGGGCTGCCTGAAGTCTGAAAAATACTCCATCAAATGAGCTGTTAAGATTTGTGGGATCCTGTGACATCACAGACCGACATCACAGAAGAATAATCAAGCTCTGTCTTCATCTCCACTCACCTTTACATTAGGCACCATTTGTCTTACATTAGAAAGGGAAGCACAAAGCTGTAGCGAGAGTTTAAAATGAGGCACAAGCTAAGGAATCCTTGAGTCTTTCCCATCTCAATCGAAACCAGCAAACCATCATAAGTTGATTATTAAGTATGTTGTAAGGTCCAAGACACTTAGGGCCTTCCACCTTGGTAAACTCACTATCCGACCTGCGCTACCTGCTGTATTATCCATTGGAGTGGTTAGGGCGTTCCACCTGTTAAACCAATCAGTGCGTCAACAGCCATTGCCTTCAAAATTAGGTTGTGCTACCCGCAAACCGCTACGGAGCGTCTTTTCATCTAGATCAGAGCAGCTTTCGTGTGCAGCTCGTCTGGGACTCTGCTTCCTCCTCTTCCTTCCTGCTCCTCCTCTGCACTAATATATACATATAAATATTTGTACACAGACAATTCCTATCGGCTACCTGAAAGTCCTAGATAGTTGTTGTCCTCCCAGTAAACAAGCTCTGGTCGTCTATGGTTTAACTGGCAAGTAAGCCATTTAAAATGATTTCTGCTATTTTCTCAGGGGTTCAACTGAGGCCAAATCACGTTCTTTATACAAGAGTCAATTCCAGAGGTAGAGCCGTTTGTGCACGTCCACATGTGACCAGGTGGACGCACATTGATACCATTTGGACGCCCTCTTGTATGCGCCGACATGGTCTGACCACCAGCAACCCTAAACCAATCGCAAGATACCGAGTTTGCGTAAAGGGCCAAAGACACGCCCATTGCCACACCTACAATGTGAGTAAGGGAGTTGGCCTAACGGGTAGCGGCTTTAGGGAGCGGAAGATTGCATTAGTGGTTAGCGGAGGTTTCTTTACCCGCAATTTGCAGGTAGCGGCTAGTGGTAATGAGTAAGGGGAAGTGTATGATCGGGGACTTAATCTGTTTCCTGCAAACACAGCTGTTATTTCCCTGATCCACTGAAAGAAGGTGAAAGTTGAAACGACAGGCAATCGAGGGTTTCAACTCTGAGCACCGTGCATGACCCCAAACCAATTCTGCAAATGATTGTTAGTAAGGACTGGAATGTCCCTCCATCTTCATTACTGCAATAGCAGATAATACCCATCAGACATTTCACTTCTGCAAATACAAAATAAATTGAACTGCTCATTGCTTCATCTGAAGACTAAAACCAATCAAGTCAAGCATTTGTGCTTCTGTTTGAATTGACTTGTGTTTTAATTTACAAAGTGTCCAGCATGATTTCAGATCTTTCTCTGTTACTGGATAGTATCTAAAATTTTGCACGACGGCAGGAAAGGTGTAGAAGTGAGAAGATGTCGTTAGGAAGTTCTCAAACTGAGTAAAATTTGTAAAAACACAAATTTCAACACACTGATTTCTCGCCACGCTTTCCTCCTTCTTAAACACTCATCACCACCGGCTCTGTTCCTCTCAGGTTCTTCATCCCTGAAACACTTTCCTTTCACTTCCATCATATCTCTCTCTCTCTCTCTCTGTAATGATGATGGAGTCCTATACCGTGTTATTGAGGGCTCTAGATGATACTTTTATTCTCACCTCCAAAACACTCTCGGATTCAAACAAATATCATTTTCCTACTCTTTATTACGTTGGAGATTCCACACCTGCCTCTAAAAGGCAAAAGCCTTTGGGGGCTCATACCAGAACGAGGTTCGTGAAATAAAAAAAAAAAAAAAAGTTTTGGAGCCATTGAAGTTGCCTCTCTAAGCCACTGAGTCTCTCACATCTGAGACTTGCTCCTTCTTCACAGTTTAAATCTTATTTCACGAGACAGAAATAGTTTTGAATTTTGCTTTTTGAAAGTCTTGCTCGGCTGCCTGTTCTTGGTCAAAGTGAAAGATTCCAATTAGAGAGAAGGCCATGACTGGCATGTCGTCATAACATTTAACACATCAGATTTATTTCCAGTGCCAGTATAAAATTAGAAAGAGAAATCTTCCACGGAGCCAGTTCTTTATCGAGGGTTTACTGACGACATGGAATCCAGTGTGTCTATGTTCCCTTCTTCCTGCAGGGAGATCCATTACACCCATCTCACCTCCAGGCAACCTCTGACACTCTGCAACCTAATCTGGTTGCACGCCTCACAGCAGAGGAGATTAAGCCTGAATCTGGAGGCGGCGGTCCAGCTGAAACTTCACCTGTCCAGTGAGTGCAAGAGTAGAGCTGAGCGATTTTATCGATTCTGCGATATATATCGATATTTTATCCAGTATCGAGTATCGATTTTTCGGCCGTGGGTATCGATATTCTAAGCTTCTTTCAAAACCCCCGTGTCCCACCTTTAAAAGCTTGCAAGCAACAATTTGCACTGTTTAAATAAATGAAACAGTTTTTCTCAACTCATCTTTTATTCATTTTGTCCAGCATTTGCAAGCTGCCTGTCAGACATAATGTGTAATTGATGCTTTCAGTTCAATAAATTTAAACAAAGTCATTGGAACACTCACAAGATGTCACCAAAATCACTTTGTCCCTTTAAAATCTTTCGGAGAATGATGTAAATGTATTCTAAGATGAATATCGATATATATCGCATCGTGAGCCGAATATCGCGTATCGTATCGTATCGTATCGTATTGTGAGATTAGTGTATCGCTACAGCCCTATGCAAGAGAACAAAGATATGAGAGACTCGAAGCCAAACACTCACAAAGTCCCCAGCTCTGATCTTAAGGGGGTGGAGCCAGACACTGCCCTTGACTCCACCCCCTTCTCCTCCACAGGATGTGCGTCTTTGGGATTCCCGGTGTTACGCCGTTGAACTGCTCGCTTTCCGAGGGGGCAGCAACGCGCCGTGAACTGAAATAGAACTTGGGCTGGATAATCCCACTCTCATCTGTGATGTCACAGAGCCCCGCAAATACGAACGGTTCACTAACCGACATATTTTCAGTCCTTGGTGACCCCAAAATAAGGTAACAGGGCTGTGTTGGGTCAGTTTTTGGTTAGGTTATTTTAAACCTCCGCAGACCCCTAAACGACATTTGGGACGACAGTTTGGCGAGCAAAGACGAAAACAAGAGGAAGCAGCGGGCCAAACAGAGGGCAGAACCGCCATCTACACGCTAACAGGTAGCGAGCCCGCCCCGGTAATGGGATCGGAGGGGGGGAAAAGCCGATTCAGAGCTAAGAAATAAGAGCGCTGGTGGCAGCTAAGTCGGGACGGCGGCCCTGCCAGTCGAGTTCATTCAGGGCAAAAGCTTAAGTGAGAGAACCGAGTGGACGAAAAGAGAAAAAAATAAAAACAGGTTGGGGTGTTGAATAGAAAAAAAAAAAAGAGGTGGTCATGAGGCTGTAGGTACCTGGTTCGAGAGATTAAAAAGGACGGGTTTCGCTTTCAGGAGGAGCTTTAGGAGTTTAAAACAATAATGGATTAAAGACAAAGTTCTGCTCATTAGAAGAATGATTTCTAAGATTTTGTTTGTTTCCGCATTCATAAAATTCCCTTTTTATTTGGCGGCCTGTTGTGTCAGCATCTGTCAACGTAAAACCATCCTTTTCTTCTCCCCCAAACATGCAGACTCCCAGTCTCTTTAAGCAGTGGAGACCTCTCTTGATTAAATTGCCACCAAATGGGCTTTTGCCCTCAGCGTCTACAGTGTCCCAGTCTCAGGTGTCCAGCCATCCCAGTATCTAATTCCAGAGCGCTTGAACTCGGCCTTTAGCTGCACAGGGACCTCTGCACGCTCTCCTCCAACCCGTTAGAGCGGCCTTCGAGGGCGTCTCCGCTCCTGATCGAAGCGTTCGCAGGGTTGGAGTTAGGGTTAGAGTTTTCAGAAACCTACGGAAGCAGCGTAGCGGCCAGGTGTGCTCTTATATCACCTCTGTTGCCGCCGCACTACTGGCTTGCAAAGCCGTCTGCACGTTAAACGTCACGCCCTTAAACAAGCTTCCAAAGGTCGAGCAGCCCCACTTGGAGGTAAAGCCGTTGTGCAGGATGAGTTGAGCACAACATGGACAGATCCGGTGGCACAGAAATCGCGCTGTCACCATTAATCATGTTGTACAAGGTTTTTACGACCTTTATGGTGTGCAGTCGGTCAGCTCACACTCGTGTGCCCTTTCGCTGTCATTTTAGTGGGAAGAGTTTGCAAGTAAAAGTCCGATTTCCTATCTGGTTAAAGTTATATGTGTTATATGTGACGTCATCCACTTAAATCTGCACAGAGTCGTTCCTGAAAGTTCTTCCTTTCCGCATAAACAGCAGAAAATGCTGACTGATTTCACATTTTTGTGTCCGGTGCTGCATCATCGAGGTCGTGCATCAGAAATAGAACACGACCGGACCCTTTTGGGACGGGTCGACATCTGTAGGAAACATATAAATCTGTGTCAGACAGCAGCGCTCCGCCGGCCGTTGCACTTGGTCTTTAAGTGCTCTCCGACCTCCTCGGATTTGTCTTGACCTACTTACTGGGAACCACTACCATAAAGAAAACGATTTACTTCCACCTCCATTTTCGGTGCCGTAGCTCGAAAAGCAAGTTGCCAAAAAAAAAGGCTACTTTCATTCTTAAACTTGCTTTGTTTTTATTGTTGCTGATAAATTAAGTTTAGGGCCGATTAAGACGGCAACACGTCTTGTTTTTTGGGGTGCAGAGGCTGAGGTTGGGACTACAGCCTAACCCAACCCTAACCCAACCCTCACCCTAACCCAATCCTAACCCAACCCAACCCTAACCCTAACCCCTAACCCAACCCTAACCCTAACCCAAACCCTAACCCTAACCCCTAACCCTAACCCAATCCTAACCCAACCCTAACCCAAACCCAATCCTAACCCAACCATAACCCTAAACCCAACCCTAACCCTAACCCCTAACCCTAACCCTAACCCCTAACCCTAACCCAACCCTAACCCAATCCTAACCCAACCCTAACCCTAACCCTAACCCTAACCCTAACCTTAACCCTAACCCTAACCCTAACCCAACCCTAACCCAACCCAACCCAACCCTAACCCTGGTGTGTCTGATGGCCATCTGCAAACAGGTGGAGGTGATCCCAGCAGATCACCAGATCAACTCAGCAGCTCGTCCAAAGACGACACCTTCGACCACAATGTCATCTCCAGTGTTATTTCCTTCAAATCACTCCTATTTTATTTCTTCCTCCCTCGTCTTCCTTCCATTCTCCCTTCATTTCTTCGTTTTAGCTTCTTAGTTGCTTCCTTCATCATCACTCTCTTCATATAATAACACTTTATTGCCGGCTGAATACCATTTCCTCCGCTTCCATCTTCCTCCTACAACAGAGACGTTCGTTCCCTCAAGGACTACCTTGAGGGAAACTACTGTGACAATAACGTCACGATATTACGAGGGTAAAGTCATAATATCAAAAGATAAAAGTTGCAGTATTCTAGTAATAAGGTCATATATGTTATGGAGAAATATTTGATTGTTTCACAATAAATAACAGGACCTTAAAAAGAATATGCAACGACCTGCATTTGTTCAGAGGGAGGAATGTACAGCGCTGAATGATTTACGGTATTTATTTATTCATTTTTTTAATGTGAAGACTTTCATCTCGTAAAGCTGCAACTTGATTCTTGTAAAATTAGGACTTGAATCCTGTTTGAGCTGCATGCTGGACCGACTGCAGCTTTGAGCTCAGCGATTTCCCCCCCGTGATACTGAACAGGATAAAGTGGACGTTAGGGCTGTAGCGATACACTAATCTTGCGATACAATACAATATGATACACGATATTCGGCTAACGATACGATATATATCGATATTCATCGATAAGATACATTTACATCATTTTCTGAAAGATTTTAAAGGGACAAAGTGATTTTGGTGACATCTTGTGAGTGTTCCAATGACTTTGTTTGAATTTATTGAACTGAAAGGATCAATTATACATAGGGGTGAGTATTGGCATGGACCTCGCAATACGATATGTATCATGATACTTGGGTCACAATAAGATATTATCGGCAATATCACGATATATCGTGATATTTTACTCAGTTCATATCAAAATTAAAAGTAGAGATGAAAAATCAAGTTACTGTATATGTTCATCAGATGATATTGATCATTCAGAGGACAAATTGAGTCAAAACTATTTGCTTCAAAACAACCTATTTATTGTTCATTATTAGTGTTTTTGCAAATTTAAGTAACCATTACAACATACTGACAGCATTGTAACCACTGTAAGTGAGAACATGAAAATCGATATTAGGAGCTGAAAAATCGATATTATATTGGAGCGGCTGAAAATCGCGATATATTGCCATATCGATTTTTTTTCACACCCATAATTACACATTATATGGCTGACAGGCAGCTTGCAAATTGCTGGACAAAATGAATAAAAGATGTGTCGAGAAAATAGTTTCATTTATTTAAATAATGCAAATTGTTGCTTGCAAGCTTTTAAAGGTAAGGGCACAATGGAGAGTTAAAGTACAGCAAGCGGCCTTCTTTGGCAGCTTTTTTGGCTTGATACTGAACATATGAGGTAGCTACTAGCCGTTCTAGCCACCAGGTTCAGTAAAAACGAACCATGGCAGCCAATAATTACAAGTCCATTGAAGCAACATTTAAGCCACCTTAAAACTGCACCCATCTCAGCAGAGTAGCTGGAGGACTTAACCCCTGCGGGACACGGGGGTTTTGAAAGGAGCTTAGAATATCGATACCCTTGGCTGAAAAATCGATACTCTCTGGGGAAATAACATATCGATTTATATCGCAGAATCGATAAATTTGCTCAGCTCTAGTGGACATAGATGATAAAAATTATCACTTTATTCTCATAAAATTAAAACTCATAAAATTACTAACTTTTCTCATTCTTCTGATTTTATTCTGATGATCTTTTCCAAACAAGGTTTTTTTATGCATCTTCTCTTGCACCACGGATCCATTTAAGTCACAGTCATTAAGAGCAAACACACTTGCTTCTATATAAGGAAAAGAGGTCAAACCCACCGATCTCTCACACGAGGCAACTCATTAGGCCATAATTAAGAGGGATACCCTGCGCAACATCTCGCTACTCATTTTCCCTCCTTTCTCCACCTTTCTACCGCTTCTTCCTGTCACATGCTGTTAACGGTCTGAGCCATGACATTAATTACTCTCTGAAAATTACTCGATCACATGAAGGGGATCCAAGTTTCCCTGGAACACTTTGCCTGGAAACATCAGATTTCACGACAGTTTCACTAAATACTCAACTGTAGTACTCCAGTGATCTAAGAGCAATCGGCCCTGGACGATATTTACATGTTGAAGCTCCATCACTGCTTGTCTGTCCGTTCTTTCCTCTTTCAGGCAGAGTTTGGAAAGCTCCTGACGAGGATTGAAGCCAGTCAGAGCAAACCTCGCATAATATCGGGTCAGGGGGTTAACAGGGGAGCTCATGATGGCGCGCTGGTTTTCGCGTAATTTCATCAGCGGTAATTAAGAGTCACGTCACGGACCGAATTCGTGTTTTCAGAAGCGTCACTGCCGATCAATTTAAAATGAAATCGATCTGCAGAAATTTAATTTGGGCATTTTCTATTGAGATTCAGTCTCCAGCACGGAAGTGCATCTGTTTTAGATGCTGGTCCCGCCGCGACTTTGGGACCCGCCGCGCCGCCGTCTGCAGCCGAACAGGACGGCGCTGCAGATGATGTGCTGAAGGACAGGTCCGGCGGCCATCAAAGAGAACTGCAGAGGAGGAGGAGGAGGAGGAGGCCGGCACAAAGCAAGGACACTGAGGGGAAATGTGATCCTGTGGCCCCGTAATACGATGCGGCCGAGTCGCCGGGAGCAGCACGCCTTTATCAATTATCAAGGGTTAAATTAGATAACGCCTCCGTGTGTGGAAGTGACCCGAATTTTCTCAGCCTCCCGGGGAAACTTTTTATGGAAATGAAAAAGAGAGAAAACATGCAGAGTTGTGTGCGCTGACATCACTTCTTCGCCGACATCGCTGCTAAAAGATTAGACGAAGAGGCAGAGACATGAAAAAAAAAACCCAACAACAACAAGAACAAGAGGGCACAGTGTCTCCGTCTTCTTTTCTCGGAGCAGAAAAGTGATGGTTTAATCAGAGCACAGAGCTTAGTTGTGCAAACTTTAAACGTATCTCTGAGAAACAATGAGTCAAGTGCAAAAAAAAAAAAAAACTAATTTTAAGGAAAAGCACAAAAACATTTGCAGTTTCATGGTTCGCTTTCCTTTAAAAGATGGGAGGATGAAGGAGAAAAGGAGAAAACGAAAAGATTCCAGTCGGTGAGCTTCTGAAGGAGAATTTTAAAGAGTTTTTAAAAAAATCAATCCATGAATCCTCTTCTCTTCCTCTCCTACTATCCTCCTCTTCTCCTATCCTACCCTTCCTTTCCTCCTCTCCTACTCTCCTACTGTCCTACACTCCTCCTCTCCTCCTCTCCTACTCCTCCTCTTCTACTCTCCTCCTCTCCTACTGTCCTACACTCCTCCTCTCCTCCTCTCCTACTCCTCCTCTTCTACTCTCCTCCTCTCCTACTGTCCTACATTCCTCCTCTCCTCCTCTCCTCTTCTCCTACTCCACTCTCCTCCTCCCCTCCTCTCCTCTTCTCCTTCTCTCCTTCTCTCTCTGAGTGGGAGAGCCTGAACAGATGTCTGCACAAATGATGTGAGCGTTTGAATGTACAACCACTGTCCATGTTTGTCATATTTGTTAGTTTGTCCATTATTAAAGTGTCAGCACATTTCCCATAATTATGATCCAATCTCAGTCCACACAAGGAATGTGATCAGACGGTTGTCATGAAATCAACATGTCAGCTCCCTTTTGAAGCACCTAGTAGTTAAAGGATTCAATAGATGACCTTCATTCTGTTACAACAAATAAATATCCGTCATAAGACAATATACAATAACCCTGAGCTAGCTATGTAGCATTAGCATTGCGTCAGCAACGTGACGTTACTTTACGCTGGAAAGCTCATTACGCAAGGCTGCGGTTTCCAGAGGTTGTATGAACGTTGCAAAATGTAACGGGAGCGACCTTACGAAGTATTTAAGGAGTCATCGGGTTAAAGGGCACAACTTTGTTGAGCCGAAGGCGCAGAAAGAGGAACTGCAGCAGCAAACTAACGTTTGCTTTTCAGAAATGAGACATTCAACTCTAATAAAAGCCAGAAAGCAGCGACGATAATGGACACAACTGCAGAATTCCCTTATTTCATTCATTGAAAACGTTAACTACTCAACACAAAAACTACTTATGACTGTGTGATATTGTGTGAGAGAGAAAGAAAAACAAATAGCAGACAGCTGAGATTTCCCTGCTGGTTGCAGTCTGCTGATTTAATGCAGAGCTGCGTTGTAAAGATTGGTGACCGGGCAAACTGACCTCCCATGACTCAGGGCTAAATGTGATGCCCAAGTATTAATTGCCACACTCGTATGCAAAAATAAATGCCCTTTATTTGTGTGCATAAATAGTTGAAGAACTCCTGCCAACTGAACTGTGAATCATTTAGACACTTAAATGACACTGTAAATCTTTAAAACGCTTAAATGATTCACAATGCTTTTACACGCAGAGCGAAACGATTCAGCATTTCTTAAATGATAAAGACAACTCGGCGGACATATAGAAGGATATATGAACGTCATGGAGAAAAAAATGACGTGAATACGGCAGATGCACCCGAATGTCATCAGTGACTAAGGAAAAGCTCATCACGGCTGGGGATCTCTCGGTTCACCCGCATGGACACACACCAGTGGTTTCTCAAGGGCGGCATAGCTGGGAAAGGTGCAGATAAGCACAATTCAGCACGTGAGCCGTGGGGGTCGGAGGGGTTGAGGAGACGGAAAGACGAGTGGACAGAGCGTAAGCTGCTGCAGAGAGCTAGCATCTCCCGTTACAGCTGCAATTAACTGCAACACCTTTGAATGAACAAAAGGGATCCAGGCATAGAGGATGAGAAGCAAGCATAGATGACTACAAAGATTAACATTTAAAGGATTTTGGCTTGTGGTTCCATTTAAATTAATACCTTTAATTAAAGTAAATGAGGTTCAGTAGTTTCTATTTTTTATTTTTCAATCTCATGGAAGCTTTAGATGAGAGGAATGAGGGAGAGGAGAGACTGCTCCTGGCTTGTGCATGTTAGCATTAGCTTCCGTTAGCGCGATTTCAAAACTCCATGGAAGTGATTGTTATGTTGTAGGTGGCCTATCGGGTTTTACGATCGGGGGAGATTACGTACAAATAACCACCAAACTATCTTCTTCTGAAACTTTAACCAAGTTCCACGCTGCCATGTTTGTTGTGATCAGTACGCTGTGCTGCAGGCTGCATTCAAGGTGTAACGTAAATTCCCACGTTCCCTCGTTTGCTAGTCGTTCTTTCAGCCTTTTTTATTTTTTTCTTTTATGTGTAACATGTGGGAGAATACTGCCAATATCAATTCAAGTCAGCAACTACCAAAATTATGACCGAGTTAACGAGTTGTTTTCTGGCATGAGGGGGTATTCTCGATTTTCCTTATTGAGTAATCGTTTTTCTGATTATGCCGACGTCACTTGAACATGACAACCACTGCCGGTCATTCAAGGTTCAGAGGGAGCGAGGCACTGCCATGTTGACAGAAATATATATGTTATCGGGGCTATTCGTCGTGATATCGGACTTATTGGGATGACGTCATAATTTCCTGTAATCGGCCTGATAATTATCGTGCACCCCTAAACTGAACAATATTTAATTGCAGGCTTTTAATTGAGCATTTCATCTAAGTCTGCTGACAGCCGTTGCGCAAACAAATGCACGCAAGTGAACGAGCACGACAGCTTTAAGGCGACTCCTCACATTCTTCCAGGGTGACAAACGGACCTCCTCCAACGCACATAAGGTCCACAGGGGATAACCAGTCTATCAGCACGTCGGTATCCTTTACACAGAGACAATGACAGCAGGTGTCTAATGTTACAGCAGTTTGGTAACACACACACCTGTTCTCTCACACGCACACACACTCACAACTGCAGGTAGTGCCACCTTGTGATGAGGTCAAGGCAAATTCAGGATTTAAACGTCTCCTCAGTTTCTGTCCTTAGGTTACAGGATCAGACCTGCGTGTGTGTGTGCGTGTGTGTGTGTGTGTGTGCATGTGTGTGGGTGTGTGAGGCAGATTCAGGTACTGTATCCAGGCAGATTAAACCCTTACATTATAGTGAAGCTAAATGGACTGGCCTCACGCGCTCACATGCACGTGCGCGCGCACGCAGAGGCTGATTTATGGCTTTTCTGCATTGCAGTCGCCCTGTTAGTGCGATTATTGACAAGTTCCATCAGGGCGAAGGAAAGAAAGATGTGATGGAATTAAAGAACGCGAAGAAAGAGGGAAGAGGAGAAGCAGGTAAAAGGTAATGGACCAGACCTGGGTCACCTGATCTAATGGCTCATCTAGCAGATGCGTCGCGGCTGTGTGTGTGCGTGTGTGTGTCCTGTCTTGCTTCATTCTCATGCAGCGCTCGACGTCTACAAACATGCCCTCTCATCCTGACTCCTCTCCGTCACTCCCTCTCCCTCATCCTGTCCCTCGTCCTCTCCTTCATCGCATATTTAAAATCCATCCCCTTCCCCTTCTCCCAACGCCTTTCAGCCACGACACCATCTCCGTGCTACCTGCTAACCCGCCTCCGCTTTAGCAATTTCTGCCCGTCACCCCATCCCCCTTTTATTCCTCATCTCCATCTCTTTTCTGTCGTCCTGCGATGCAGAGCGGAGAGGTGAAACCGAGCGTCGCGGCACGCCCGTTTCTCTCTCTCCGACCACTCCCTCTCCATCCCTCCATCCTTCCTGCATCCCTCCAGTCACGACTCCCAAGTCGTGCAAAGAAATCAACTGACAGCAGGAGAAAACAACGACTCAGAGAGAGAAAGAGGCTCAGAAGGGAGGGAAGAATCAGACCTCCTGGTCTAAGTCATGCAAGCCTGCTATATTCGTTTTTATGTCGATGCGTGGCGTTTTTCTTCTACTTTCCTGTAACAAGTGAGACATTTTTCAGATGTTGCTTTATGCTGCATCCATACACAATCGTGACTTCAAACAACAGAGGCCGCGTTGGAATCTGTGATGGATCGTCTTATTTCAGTCGCTACAAGTTGGTTTTTATTCAGCACCGAAATGAACAGAAACTAATGGAAACTAATGGCTGCCTGGAAGGCAAGAAATTCTCCTTCATTAATCCACGAAAACTATGGTCCTTTTTGGAAAAACTGTCAGCATTAGTTGCCTGTAGGATTCTCAAAGCTTTTTCCAACATTTGGTACAAATGCAGAGAACAAGAGCAAAGCTGAACTGTGAAAACATGAGCATAAATCACAAATGTTGTTCCTACTTATTTACAGTTGTTTTTATTTTGTGTTTATTTACAATCAGTAACGGTATGGAATTCAATGCAAAGTAATTACATGTAGGATTAAAGCATCATTTAAGAAGGAGGCAGACTTTGCAACAATATTTAGAAAGACTTGAGCTTGCAGGTTAATGCCCATCCCTCTCTGCTGTGCTTCAGCTCTTTCCCTGAAGCACCTTCCCTGTCACATTTAGACATATTAATAGCTTTGGTAACTGCAGAGGTGATGACGACATACACCAATTAGACTCCTCCTGGGTTGTTATTGGTTGTTAGCGCTTTATAAGTCAAACAAGGAAGGTTGGTCTTAACACAGATTACACATTATTTTCTGCCTGTCAATCCACATCAGCTAGTAACTGACTGAATTCCCAGTCGATCTCCAGCATGCTCCAGCTCTCATCTAAGGTTATCAGCTCTGGGCAGTGACCAGAAGATTAAGGTTTCTAGCGCATGCACCTACTATGTGCTTCCTCCAAAGAGGCTGGACCGGGTCAAGAGCTCAGTCGTCTGGGAGAGGCTCAGAGAGGAGTTGCTGGGATGAGAGTTGAGGTACTCGGTACACGATACTCGGCTCACGATACATTATATATCAATATTCATCTTAAAATACATTTACATCATTTTCTGAAAGATTTTAAAGGGACAAAATGATTTTGGTGACATCTTGTGAGTGTTTCAATGACTTTTTTTGAATTAATTGAACTGAAAGCATCAATTACACATTACATGGCTGACAAGCAGCTTGCAAGTGTTGGAAAAAATGAAAAAAAGATTTGTTGAGAAAAATAGTTTTATTTATTTATTTAAACAGTGCAAATTGTTGCTTGGAAGCTTTTAAAGGTGGGAAGAAGCTTAGAATATCGATACCCTTGGCTGAAAAATCGATACTCTCTGGGGAAATAAAATATCGATATATATCGCAGAATCGATAAAATCGCTCAGCTCTATTTCAGGGGACCATCCAGGGGAGGTGTTTTCAGAGATGTCTGGCTGGAAGGAGGCCTTTGGGGAAAACCCAGGACTCGCTGGAGAAATGATATCTCTTGGTTAGCTTGGGGACACCGTGGTGTCTTCCAGCTTTAGCTAAAGGGAAATCTAGGAGTCTCTGCTCAGACTGAGTTACCCCAAAAAACCCAGTCCCCAATACGCAGAGGAAAATGAGACGTGAAAGTATTCCCTCTATCATTTTCACTGAGTAGGACCGTAAGACGTGCTTGGGAGCAAGGGATTCAGGTCAGGTTTGGAAAGAAAATGATAAAGCGCAGACCAATATGAAGTCATCACTAAATATCTGGCCTTCTTAACAACAAGGGACGACTTTTAGAACGACAGAGCCGTGGTTTAAAGAACCGAGGAGAAATAAATCTCTTCCGTGCAAGTGAAGTTGTCTGGTGATCGAGCTTAGTGGATCATTTGTTTAGAAGATCAATTTCTTGCCTTTTTACTCCCCATACCTTCCCAACACAGCCCAAGTCCCGATCACATCATCGTCATAGTATCATCATTAATTCCTGAAAATCTGATATCACGACAGGCCAGCTGAAAACCAATGCTCCTCCTTTCTTAATCTGTCTCTCACAGGATCTCTCCTTCGTTCACCTCTCTTTCCTCGGGAGTCTAAATATGGAAGCTGCTTTTGCAGCCGCAGTCATCAACTGGCTTCCTTTCCGTTTCGTCTCCTCGGGGGAGATGCTCTAATGCACATGTGTCAAACACAAGGCCCGCGGGCCAAATGTGGCCCGCCACGTCATTTTATGTGGCCCTTGAGAGCTTGGGCATTATTGGCCTAAATTCTAAACCAATATTTTGAGACTTAAAAAAATAAGCTTACACCACTTTAAAGTGCACATTGACAATAAACTACATCTCCCACAATGCATTTCGTGGTCACCCACAACGATAATAGTATCTCACCATGAGCAAGACATCAAGACGGTTTTCAGAACTGATGGACTTAAGAAAAACCTCTACAAACTAACCCCAACATGTCCAAGAAAAAAGAAATCGATGCACAAGGAAGGCAGTTTCATGAAAAAAAAAAACAAATACAAGTTTGTATCTCAAGGTGAAATAATAGTGTGTCTTTTGTGTTATGAGGTGGTGTCAGTTGTGAAAGAGTTAAATCTACGTCGGCATTTTGACAACAAACACGGAGCTAAGTATGCTAAATTTAGCCCACAAGAAAAACAAAGATTTGCTTCAGCTTCTGAAACCAAGGTAATGGATACTCTGAGTGATGTTTGAGTAAATATGAGTTAAATATTTGAAACTTTAATACATAATAAATACAGAAACAGTTAATAACAATAAAATAAGGTGCAGTTTAATTTATTTTGATTTATGTTGCATTTTGTTACATTCATGCTGTCAATCTGGCCCTTCGAGGGCCACCATGATGCTGATGTGGCCCTCAATGAAAATGAGTCTGACACCCCTGATCTAATGCAGCAGACTTCAAAAACACCGGCAAGACTTTTGGCAACACTTTACCAAGAAAATCTTTACTGCTTTTCAATAATCGGAGACGGTGCAAAAAAAAAAGGAAAAAAAGTTGCGAGAAACTCTGGGTCTGCAGCATCACAGATCAGGACTCAAATTCAAAATCAATCTGTGCATGTGACACAGTGGGAAACTTATTTTTGGTGTCACTGTACACAACAACCGGCCCCCTCCAGCCTCAAGTGGGGGGAGGGGGAGGGGTTTGTTTGGTAACTGTAGCGTGGCCTGCAGGGGTAGTGTGCTGACCTTTACACACCGCTGCAGGGGTCTGTGCAAGTGCGTGTGGAAATGTGTGTGCGTGAGGGTTGATAGGACACGGGTGACGAGCAGCTGCCGCATGTTCAACGCACGCTTTTCCGAGAAACGCGGTATTTCGGTCTCGCGGATGCGTGCCGGCGTGGCCGAGTGGCGGCTGCACGTGTGTGTACAGGGGTGTTTCTAGTCACCTAGGGGGCCCTAGGCAAGAGTGAGCATGGGGGCCTGTTTAAATAAGCTAGGCTAAAGTGCAGTAAACATGTCATGTTGTGCTTCTTGAGACTACAGACTGGGACAAAGTGGCATCATAACTTTGTTTTTTTTTTAATAATAATGTCAGATTATACCCGTTTGAATTTAGCACATTCCTGTTCTCTTTTTCCCTCATCTTCTTGCTTTTTTTTTTTTCTTTTTGTGTATCCTGACAGATACACTTGCTTCATTTTGAGTTTGAAGTACTTAAGAAAGCCGGCCACGGGCAGTCGGGGCCCCATTAGGGGGGGTTCCAAATATCTTGCTGCAGTGTCAATGAAGGTTTCAGGTTGTGTCGTTGATATGGATCGATATTAGCCGTGTCTTGGGGGTCCCTTAACACACTAGGCAGTGACAGCTAGTGGGGACCCTATGTGGGGGGTTTCCAACGTATCGTCGTTGCAGTGTCTAAAGCATTTCAGTCATATTGTCATTGACAAAAGAACCAATGTCAGCGGTGTCCTGGGGCCCCTTCCAGCTCGAGCCCCTAGGCAATTTCCTTGTATGCCTACCCCGTTGCGGCGTCTCTGCCTGTGCACGTGCATGCGTGTCAACATGCGCGCGCGCGCGTGCAGGAAAATAAACCCCAGGGTTGCAAATGCTTGCCTCCCATTGACTCCTCTTTATTTAGATGCAACAGTCTGCCAGACTAATACCAGAAAGGTCACTGGTTCGATCCCAACATCTGAAATGTCCTGGAGTAAAACAAAACACCCTCACTCACACAGACACACAATAACACTCAGAGTTTTGACAGGAACATGAAGATTCACACTCAGAGCTCAGACACTTCTGCACAAGACATTTAACATTTTTAACACGGTCTCATGTTAAAATTTTGGCGGCGACTGACACACATGTTCAGCCACGTTGACAGGGGTGGGGGGGCAACAACTCCAGCAGCAGCTGATTTTGCACATTTAAGAACATTATACAACAACAATCTGCCTGTCTGCACCGTCACCGCAATCTGGCAAAGTCTTGACGCATATAAATGTCCGCCGACGCGCACAAATAACTACATCACATACAGTGAACGGAAGCTCAATCTGGACGGCTTTTTCCTTTTTAAATGATAAACAGTCCATGTTTATGGAAAGAGCTGGATTAATTAACTAAATTAATGTTTTCTCCCTCTGAATGAATGGGCTCCTATACATTTTGGGGAATGAAAAGGGGGAAATGTTTGCCAAAAAAAGTCTGCGTGTGTCCTCACATCGAACAGCGGCAGACCCCCCCTGCTGATATCACCCAACGTGAGAGGAAAAAGTGCGATCTGACACCGAGTGGCTGCTCATCCAGCGAGAGAAAGATCAAAGTGTGCTTCCACATTTCTCGACGCTCTGCTCTGCTCCTCCCTTCAGCCACGTCGTGAGGGAAATGGCGGCCAAACGTACTCTGGGGAGCGTTGGCGTGGAAGTCTCCCCGCTGTGAAACCTGGACGGACTCCTGGGAGAGTGAAACTTTTATGACCCCGACAAAAAGGCTCGTAACTCACAAATGGCATCGAGTTAAAACTATAAAAGCTGACGATTTTTACAAACATATTTCATCCTTATTTATTTCACTGTTTCCAAGAGCAGTTGGCAATGAGATTTAACAGAACACTCGCAACTGCAAAAAAAGACACAAAACAACAACAGAAAACAATAAGATGCAACCAACAGGTGTGAGAAATAGCATTACCTGGAGACTCAAAAAGACCCTCATGTATGGGAGCGCTCGTCTACTATGATGGAAGCAGACTGCATCTGAAAGCTTTCCATACAATGCTAGTGATCATTTATCCATGATTATGTTATTTAATTGTTTGCCTGACAAGCCACATTATTCAGGCATCTAAGAGCTACAGAGCAAAAGTCTTATTTAACAACCACCTTAGCGGTTGTAAAATGTCATTTTCATTTTAATTCATTAGCTCTGTTTTAGCTTCTAGTTCTAGTTCAGGAGATGACCTGACCATCTGTGACTCAGCTTCTTCCTCATTAGTCAAAGCGATTTAACTGTGTAGTAATTGGTCCTGACAATGTAACGAAACAAGGACCCGTCAAAGGCAGGAGTACGACACCTGAACCTGCCATTACTGTTCCATCACTTCAGCTTTCCTATCAGCAATTAAAATGGAACCAGGCAGAAAACCCACGAAGGCGTGTAGGTTCATTGACGCCCCCCCCCCCCCGGTCCCTTAGAGGACCTTTACAGTTCACCACGATCATTATATGACTGATAACTGTGTCTCTGTTCAAGTCTATAATAAAATAAAACTACAATAAAGGATTATCAAGCCCCAGTCCCCAACCGGAACATCTCAGCAACTCAGCTCTGTGTGTTAAACGGCTGCTGGGAAGCTGTCCTGTTTACTTCCGACAACTTTTCTTCCGCAGGCGCCGACACAGACGTCAACCCTGACTCCAGATCAGTACTGCAGTGACTTCACAGCAGCAGAGAAAAGAGCTGCAATAGTTTGTTTGCAAGTGGAGTGTGTATCCTCCCCTTATCCCGACACAACTGACAGCACTGTGAAGCATTAAAAGTGGTCAGCAGCTACTACAAACTGGCCTCCACGTACCCACGCTAAGCATCTTTCAGATTTACTTCCAGAGGAAGCAGAGCGAGAGAGAGAGTGCGTTTATTTCAAATGATGGAGCTTTTTTTTTTTTTTTTGACAGCTGCACGAAACTACTACTACTGCTGCTGCATCACAATTTAAAGTCCCATTAAAAGTTCTCTCTTGTAGATCGACTCAGTGGGGTTTAAAAGTATTTTTTTTTCCAATAATTCAGATTTGAGAGGCTCTTTCGGCTTGGCTGCGCATAAAAACTGCAGCGGTGGAGTGTTGTTTCCAGTTACAGCTGCTGAGTTGCCATAAATCATTTATTTTTTTCTGCACTCAGGTTTTTGCATTGATTTAACACAAGATGGTGATTTCTAAACTTCACAGCTGTGGATATGGAAACATACACAATGTTTCTCGTGTGGGTGCTTGCATCTATTACTAATTAAACTCTGTGTTTGTTTTTGTTTTTACATAAAATAAAATAACAGAATAAAATTTTTCTAAAATATCGATATTATATTGGGTGGCTGAAAATCGTGATATATTGCCAAATCGATTTTTTTTCACAGCCCTAATTCAGAGAGAATGCACAAACACAAGTTACCGTAAATATACTTGATAACCAAAAAAACATTAAATATTCCTCACTGTTGTCTTAAAATTTGTAATCTATATTAGAAAAACCATGTTGTGACCCCGTAAAATAATCCCGTGACCCTCTGAAGGACCCCGTTCTTCAGGTAAACAATATCACGATATATCGCGATATTCTACCCAGTTAATATCAAAATTAAAAGTAGAGATGAAAAATCAAGTTGCTGTATATGTTCATCAGATGATATTGATCATTCAGAGGACAAACTGAGTCAAAACTATTTGCTTCAAAACAACCTATTTATTGTTTATTATTAGTGTTTTTGCACATTTAAGTTACCATTACAACATACTGACAGCATTGTAACCTCTGTAAATTTTTTCCTAAAAAAAATCGATATTAGGAGCTGAAAAACGATATTTTATTGTGCGGCCAAAAATCGTGATATATTGCCAAATCGATTTTTTTTTCAAACTCCTACTAAACACAATTAATTGTTTCTTTTTTCTTTCTGTTTTTAGGAAAATAATTAAATAGTGAAATATAAGAAAATTTTAAATCACCACAATACCAACCAAACAACTTTGAAAAAAGCTTCAGGGAATGTTTAAAAGACGCCCCAAACATGTGAGTTTAGAGTCAGAGACTGAGGATTTTGCAAAGGTTGAGAATCGTTGCACAGCTGCAACCATCCACCAACGACCCAGCTGGTTGCTGACGTCGATTATATCGCAGAACGGCACAAAATACTGAAGGCGTACACAAATATGAACGTCGACCGCCACGGTCACGCCTGCAGATCACAGGTGCACTCCCGAGCTCAAGCAATGCTCTTCACGAGTTCCCTCCAACCGTTCATCTGCAACCTTGAAATAGCCTGTAAAAAATCACTGAGTTTAAGGTCAGCTTGAAGAAGAAAGTGCAACAGGAAGAAAGCGTCATAACGACTGTCCTCCAGCTGCAGAAATCAAGTCTGTGTAAAAATCTACAGTCCTCCACGTAAATCAACGCACGCTGGAGGAGGAAAACAAATGTCCAGCTCTCTGTGTTTTGACTGTTAGACTCCGTCCCTCCTATTTCCCCCCAAATGTATCGCAGGAGCAGCGGATCGCCCATCAGGCGCACTCATGTGTGAGGACCGAAGATGGGAGCCCATCGTCTCATTAAGTTAGAGTCATTTCCAGGCTGGGTCCTTCAGCATGTGCGTTTTTTGTTTTGTTTTGTTTTTTCCTCCTGTAGAGTTTGATTGTCTTTGTCTCGGATGTTCAGAAAGAAACATGGTTTTCAATCAGAAGCGGTTTGATTTCCTATCAGAAAAAGCTATTGGTTTCTGCAGCAGCCTGTGTGTTTCAGATGTTCTTATTATCATTACCCAGCGTGTGTGTGTGTGTGTGAGTGTGTGTGTGTGTTTGGATAGTGTGAGTCAGCGGTGTCCTCTGCTGTCTCAGAGGAAGCAGAATAGAGGAAACTGGGAGCAGTAACACACACACACACACACACACAGATTAGTAGCTGCATGCTTGCAAGGAAATAAGAGGAGACGACAAACTGGCACCGGGACACAGGTCATAGATGTGTATGTTGAAAAGAACATGCAGGGACACGCAACCATATGAGTGTGCGTGTGCATGCGTGTGTGTGTGTGAGAGAGCAGACCCGTCTCATCATTATCTCGTTAATGTGGAGACAGACGGCAGAGCCATCTGCTATCAAGGCGACTGCACATCAGCAACGTTTTCAAGTGAGTTTTTCCTGTAACATCATCGAGCACTCTGATTGGCCGGCCGAAGTTTCAAACGACGGGATTTAAGAGGCACGATTCAGCGCTGACCTGCGTTCGGCTCCTGGGTGTTTGGACGGTACTTGCCGGCTTTCAGCCCATGTGTGTGTGTGTCTGCGAGGCTAAATGAGACTTACTAGCTTTGTTTCATCTACAGCACATGTGTCAAACACAAGGCCCGCGGGCCAAATGTGGCCCGCCACATCATTTTATGTGGCCCTCGAGAGCTTATGCATTATTGGCTTAAATTTTAAACCAATATTTTAAGACTTAAAATAAGCTTTAAAGCGCATATTGACAATAAACTACATCTCCCACAATGCATTTCGTCGTCACCCACAAGCGATAACAGTATTTCACCATGAGCAAGACATCATGACGATTTTGAGAACTGATGGACTTCAGAAAAACCTCTACAAACTAACCTCAATATGTCCAAGAAAAGAAAATTTGATGCACAAGGAAGGCAGTTTCATGAACGATGGGAAAATCAAGTACAAGAGGTAAAAAACTTGAGGTTCAGGTTTGTACCTCAAGGTAAAAAAACAGTATGTCTTTTGTATTATGAGGCGGGTGTCAGTCGTGAAAGAGTTTAATCTACGTCGGCATTTTGACAACAAACACGGGGCTAAGTATGCTAAATTTAGCCCACAAGAAAAACAAAGAATCGCTTCCGTTTCTGAAACCAAGGTAATGGATACTTTGAGTGATGTTTCTGTTGCCATGGTAACAGGCTCTGTAAACATCACCTGTGTGAGAGCAGGTTTACAACCAGAAACCCTGAGTTTAATATAATAATGTGTTAAATATTTAAAACTTTAATACTCAATAAATACATAAACATATTTAACAATATGTTTATAATATAACAACATTATTTAACAATATAATAAGGTGTAGTTTAATTTATTTTGATTTACATTGTATTTTGTTACATTCATGCTGCAATGAGTCTGACACCCCTGATCTAGAGGGCACTACTCGACCCACGCACGGCTAATCTTTAGCCTCGTTTCGGTGCCAGGGCTTCTTAAAGTTTTATCTAAAGCAAAGCCAAGCAGCTCTAACAAGAGCACTCTGATGAATCCTTTCACTTTGGTAAAATGAAACAGTTTTTATTCTTTTATTTTGAAAAGTGTGCATTTTCAGAACAAAAGCACTAAATGCCGTTAAAGCGGTTGGACAGCATAGTCCCGTCTTTGCGCCGCGCCACGATTTCCCAGAATACACCTTCCGGTCTAGAGGGATTAAACCGAGACCGTGTTTGGGTGAGCGGAGAGATTAACAGCTTGAAATGGAGGCAGAAAGGAAGAAAAAAGATGGAAAAAAGGCTTTTTATGATCCACAAATGGGAGTACGACTGAGTTCGTAAGTGCAGGAGACAACAGACGGGTTAAGTATGTGAACCGGGAGCTTAACGTCATCAGTTGTGTTTCCAAATGTGTCCGATTGGTCACGCGGTGCTCCTGAGGCTGGATCCGGCTCTTCTGACGGAGCCGGTCATTTATCCAAGCGATTAAAGGATCCGGGTTGGCTGGTAGCGTGACAAAAAAGGAAAGTTTCTTGCCAAGTCCCGCTCCAAATCTGACAATAAAACAGAAACTTAATGTCGTACATCTTGGTCTAGAAAAGTGGTGTTTAATTAGAATTCTAAGGGGGTCCAGTTTGACCAAATGTCCTCAAGCCTGAGTCCGGAAGTTTATCGCAATATGTAATAACTTTATTTAACTGGCAGCTGCCTGCCTTTGCTTAGTTTATGTACTGATGCGTGCATTATACGGTGGCATATTTAGCCAACTAGTTTAGTAGGCTAGTTGCTTTCGCCTGAGTATACAGCTATCTTTCAAAGCAAATTAAATACATTCCAAAAACATTTTAACAATATTTATTATCATTTTTTTTCTCCACATCAATACAACATATTGGCCAGCAGGGGGCAACATGCCAACTAGAGCTGAGCGATTTTTATCGATTCTGCGATATAAATATTTCCACCAGAGAGTGTCAATTTTTCAGCCGTGGGTATCTCTATTCTAAGCTTCTTTCAAACCCCCCCGAGTCCCACCTTTAAATTTGGGTCCGCAAGTGGGACCCGGGTCCCCCATACCTTCTGGACCAACCAGTGGTCTAGAGGGTATGAGTCGGCGCTCTCTAAAGAACCGCTGTTGACTTTCCTTTCTTTCCGTCTGCTTACATCCTGGTCCCCAGAATTCATCGGTTCTGTACGAAGTATGAGCCACTGACGAGTTTCTGACAACTCAGTTTCACAGCTTGGAAGATCAGTGCAGTGATGCATGATGGGAAGACCAATGAAGCATCTTAAATTCTCCCGAGTCTCATGGAGAAAGAAACCAGAACAAATCCGAGGTTTCAAAAAAACCTGCCAAATAAAACCTCGACAAACAAAAACCTGTCAAAACACCTGTGAACTTTTACACCCCTTCAGTCAACGAACAAACATCATTTCGGGAAAACAAACTGGCTGCGTGCCACCACAAACCTTTAATTCCCCCCCCCCACCCCCCACCCCCCCCCCCCCTCCACACAATCATTCTCCACACGCTGTTAATTACGGTTCTTCTGACAGTCGAGTCAATTTCATTACTAATCTTCCTCGATTATCAGGAAAAAAAAACTGCTGACGTGACAGCAGGAAAAGGAAATTTTATTCTTTCGCTTGTCCGACTGGGGGGAAACTTTTGAAATCCTCCTGAACTGAGCCTCTAAGCTCAGATGAAATGTTTTTAAATCTCGTTTTCAAAGAAACCTTCAAATCGTTTTTCTTCCGACACGTTCGCCACCCCCCCAAAAAAAATCCGATTTAACTTTTTTGAGAGCAGTCAAAGATCAAAAACGGCGATCTATAAATAAAGAGTTTGGGTCGTGGTCAGCACTTTATTAACCTGAGCTGGAGGAGTGTTACTATGGCAACTTCATATCCCAGCAGCATCATCTAAGAAGCTTTTTCAGGTGGTCCTGAGGTTTCGATTTTTCTTGCTTTTTTGTTGGTTTTTTTTGCCAACAGTTCACCTGCCAGACTGTGTGCACGACTAGGAGGTCACGTTGGACAAAGCAACAGCTGCATCCAGCAGATTAGTCGCATCTCAGACATGCAGCTGTTGACAGCTCAACCCCAGCGGGCCGGAGAAAACTGCAGTCAGTACAACAATAACTGTGAGAAAACTCAAGTGCAGCAGCCACAAGGTGGTAATGAATGGTACCTGCTGCAGAGGGTCACTTTACACTACGACACAAAGTGTTGACAGCTTGCAAATTACTTTTAACGAGTGGACGGCTATCGGCTGTGAAAGTGGCGCCTACACATCTGTGAGGGCGTCCAGGATGGTTCCAGGTGGTGCGTTTCCAGGTCTTGTGAACCAGTGCTTTTGTTATTATAATCAGATAACAAATAGGACACGGGACAAAAGAGGCGAACGACCTGTTTAGTCGGTCCACGACTCAACCATGAAGCTGTCTTCTACTAAACCACAGGACAGATAAAAACCTACAAAAGCAGACAATCATGTGTTCCATTGTTAGAAACTGTTGCCTGACATATTTCCAGTGGATATCCTACTCCCCATCTCTATCTTCATCTCCATCTCTATCGCTATCTGAAGTGGGTTCACAAAGTTCGAACAACAATTTTCAGAGAGGGGGTGGGGCTGAGTGACTAACTCCGCCCCCTAAAAAAACCAGCTGCCACGAGCTAAGCTTAAAAGACGTGGTGGAAAGTGGACTTTTTTATTTGTGTCTCTGGGAATTTTGACCAAAACACGTCACTGACATTTCAGACCCTAGCCCGGTCCTCTGCTGGCCCAGGGTTAGGCTAAGGGCTTAGGGTTAGACATCCAGCCCCCAGCCTGGTCCTCACCCAGGCTCTGCTTCTCCTAAGGTCCAGGCTCAGGGACATCCAGCCTGGTCCTGGTCCCAGTCCCGGTTCTCCCCTGGCCCAGGGGCAGGCTCTGGGCTTGGGCTCCAGCCTGGGCCCCAGCCACCTCCATAACCCCGCCCACCCACCGATGACGTTCATCCAGGGTTAAGCAGCCCCTCCACCGGGTCAAAATCCCAGCAACACGCACCCCTCCACCACTCCGTGCCCCTGGTACCCCATTTTGATTCCGCGCCCCTGGTACCATGAACAGACCTCAGGAATCTGAAGCAACCTTTGTAAAAAATGACATGAGTGAACACAGCACTGAAGCCCAAACTGACCCAAACTGGGACACCTGTCTGATCGAGCATCTTTCCAGTCTTGATGAAGGATGCACTCACACAGGGTTGCTAGGCAACGGAGAAGCAGGTAAAGACTTGACCTATCGGACCCATCCCATCTCCATCCCTCACTCAGACACGTCTCGGGTTTACTACGCCATGCCGGCTGCTCCTCCCGCCTCCCGCATCTCCGTGGAGACGGTCGGCACGGCAGGACCGGCGCCCCCACGAACACACGCATAAACACAATTAATTATCTCTCCCGTCTTTCTAACATGCGAATCGTCTCTGTCGCGGTCGCCAACACGGCGAAGGAGGAGGAGGAGGAGGACGATGGCAGGTCGAGTTGCCCTAAAGATGAACCACGGCACACACACGTGCACAGGAAAGCGCACGCACGACGGTGACCACATGGGTGGGGGGTGAAAGGGAAGGAGAGGGAGAACGTGTGGGACGGGGCCAACTGCTCGACAAAAAGCGAGCTCGCTCTGCATTCAGATGCGAGGCAGGCCTTCGAGAGAAAAGTGATGCAGCAAACTCCCTGCCCTCCATCCTCCATCCTTCTCTTCTTTCTTTCCTCCTTTCCACTGCATCTCAGTTAACCATCTGCGCTGCCTCTCGCCTCCTTCCATGTTTATTTCCTCTGTTCCAGCCGCATCCTTCCTTTTTCTATTTTCCTCCCCTCTTTCTCACCAGATGTCGCTCCATCTCACCTCCTGACTAGGGCTGGGAAAAAAAATCGATTTGGCAATATATCACGATTTTTGGCCGCCCAATGTAATATCGATTTTTTTTTTCAAAAACACTAATAATAAACAATAAATAAGTTGTTTTGAAGCAATAGTTTTGACTCAATTTGTCTTCTGAATGATTAATATCATCTGATGAACATATACAGCAACTTGATTTTTCATCTCTACTTTTAATTTTGATAATAACGGGGTAGAATATTGCAATATATTGCAATATCGTGATAATATTAGGGGTGCACGATAATTATCGACCCGATAACTATCGGGCCGATAACAGAAAATTATGATGTCATCCCGATAAGTCCGATATCATGACAAATAAGCCCCGATAACATATATATTTTTGTCAACACAGCAGTGCCTCGCTCCCTCTGAGCCTTAAATGACCGGCAGTGAATGTTATGTTCAAGTGACGTCGGCATAATCAGAAAAATGATTTCTCAGTAAGGAAAATCAAGAATACCCCCTCATGCCAGAAAACAACTTGTTAGCTCAGTCATTATTTTGGTAGTTGCTGACTTTAATTGATATTCGTAGTATTTTCCCACACGTTACACATAAAAAAGAAAAAAATAGAAAAGGCTGAAAGAACGACTAGCAAACGAGGGAACGGAGGAATACGTTACACCTTGAATGCAGCATTGCGGCACAGTGCTCTGATAAAAACAAACAAACATGGCGGCGGTTAGATGGAACTTGGTTTAAGTTTCAGAAGCTGGAAAGCTTCTAAAGCTTCCATGAGATTGAAAAAAAAACAAAAAACTACTGAACTTCATTTACTTTAATTAAAGGCATTCATTTGAATGGAACCACAAGCCAAAATCCTCTAAAAATCATTTCTTTGTTACTATGGAGTGCACTTTTTCAGTTTATTCACACAGACCAGTCTAACTTGTGTCAGTACATTATGACCTGTGCATTATTTTTTATTGTCATTGAGGAATGCATTTTTTTCAGTTAGTAATTCTGATGCATGTATTTCCATCAGTTCAAGGAGCCTTTATTTTTTATATCAGTCAGTAATGAACCTTATTTAAGTTGATGTGAGATATCAAATAGGTTTGTTAGATAGCTTTACGAAAATGTTTGAGAGGTTTCCAATAGTTTTTCATTGGAAAAATAAATATCTGTTCATTAAAGAGTCAAAACTGCTTTCGGTTTTGTTCATAGTATTGATGTAATGATCTTAGGTATATGTGTGTGTTATCGGTTATCGGTATCGCCTTGTAGGAAATGAAAGTTGTCGGTTATCGGTATCGTTTTAAAAAACAGTTATTATGCATCCCTAGATAATATCGTGACCCAAGTATCATGATACATATCGTATTGCGAGGTCCTTGCCAATACTCAGCCCTACTCCGAACCCACCTTTCCTTCCCTGCAACACTCCCATCTCGCTTTCATCTTCCCTTAAATCCTTTTACGTCCACCCGTGACTTTGCATCTCTTTTGTTCCTTCATCCCCCTGCTCCTCCACTTTTCTCTTTATAACCTTTCTTCTAATTCCCCCCCCTCCTCTCCTTGTCTCCTCTCACCTCCTTTTCACCCCCTCTTCACTCTTCTGTCCTCCGTGCCCTTTTCCCCAGTCCCCCCATCGCCTCTCCTCCCTCTTCTGCTGTCCATATCTGCTGATATGCAGCAGTCATGAAGGGCGCCGCGGCGGCTCGCCTGAAGGACACGCGCTTGCAGGGGATGCAACATATGCTGCTGTGCAGTTCAACATGTGCGCGCTTGGTATGGAAACAGTGAAGCTATAAATATAACATGCAGCCTGCGCACAATCTCTGACGTGCTGCTTGCTTCAAGCGTAACCGACTGAAGGATAACCGAATTCCTTTTTTGAACCGCTCCCCTCTGGATCTTTCTCTTGTTTGCCTGCGCGAGAAACGGGTAGTAATTCAGAGCAGGGCCCCGCCTGTAAGGGCTCCGCTGCACGGCATTGAAAGATTGGTTTGCAAATATTAAACGTGTGCAAATGTGCACAAGGTGTGCTTTTCTGTACAGCTGCATTCAGGATGCAAAGAACGATTTACGGCAGCAGATTAATGAAATATATCTGAACTCTATTCTGTGTAAGGTGCGGTAATTCATCTACACGCAGACAAGCCGGCACTAAATGTGAGCAATACACTGCATCATATTCTAATAATAAAGTTATTAGTGAAAGAGGGGATGGGTTATTTATCTCACTGTTCGTTTTAAATGCAAACAGACCGACCTGGTTGGTGCGACGAGGCTGATGCACGTCGAGATGAAAGTCCCAACACTTTTCTATTGGGATCATTCTGACAGGTGATTGTAAAATCAATTCTCGACCACGAACATCCGGGCCACTGAACACATCCGGGCATGTGCGGCCCATAGCAACCAGGCCAAGGGGGTATACAAACGCTCACTATTGCTAGCAAAGCCGATGCATTTTACATGTGTGCCTGTTCTGTCTGATTTCGTCGTATTTTTCTGAGGATATTTAAAAAATTTGTGCAATTCACGATAGGGGGAAAGATGGTGAAGATGGTGTTCAACTGCACCAACAATGTTGCTCGCCAGTCACATTTGTCATTTTATATGATTCCTAGTGAGGCTACTGAGCCTGAAAGAAGAAGAAAATGGCTGCTCGCTATTAACAGAACACCTAAAAAACAAAACAAAACAAAAAAAAAATAAAATAAAATCAATAGATCTATTTAGACCCTCTATTGTCAGTTTGTATTGCATACTCAAGGGGCCAAAGCCATGGCCGACCAACAGTGACCAAGCCTAGGCCCTAGCCTGAAGCAATGTAATAAACTCAAATGTACTTCTTTATGTATTGGGGGCTGTGTATTGGTGTATATATATTTAGAACACTTTCTAAAAACTTTTTTATGAGATAATGGTACACATCTGGGTACCCCAAACGAGACCATTGTTTGAGGTTATTCATCCAAGAATCAGCTGTGTGCTTGTATGGACACAAATCTAGGCCGACTATGTCCAATTTTGCTTTATACCTCGCTAAAGCCTCTGCCTTACACTGGTTTAAACTGCTTATCGGCTGCACAGTTAAGTCATCTTCACCTCCTGGTATGAAACAAACCTCGCAGCTCCATTTATCACTTATCTTGCTTTGAAGCTTCTCTATCATCAGAGAGATCCATCAGAAACCTGATCAGGAAAGATTTTGGAGATTATGCGCACATTTATTCATCGCGTTATTATTCATCACAGGAACTAACCCTGTTTGGATGCATGTTGTTGATTTAGTTTAGGATTTATTTCATGATGTACGAGCAGCTGCCAGCGCTAAAGTCATCCGTTTGCTGCTGTGAAGGCGTCTGTCGTGGCGGAACAAGATGCTTGGCATGCGTGGTCCAGTATTTCCCCTCCGTACTGGATTTTGTTTAACTTAAAGACAGATGTTTTCATCCAGATGAGGCAGCTTCCAAACAAGAACTTATGTCAAGTCTGAACTGAGTGCGTATCAGTTGTATTACGCTGCTTTTTTTTTTTTTTTTTTTTACAGAAGCTCTACATTTGAGCAAGTTCTGATGCCTAAGAAGCTGGTTTTTCCTCCACAGGGCTCAGAGGACTCTGTCTGTAGAGCTGAGCGATTTTATCGATTCTGCGATATATATCGATATTTTATTTTCGATATTTTATTTTCGATATCAACCAAGAAGATCTGCTTCAACGCCTTCTCCTGGTTGAAACACACCCCCAGCGTAGCGACCAGGAGGCATCCTGACCAGATGCCTGAGTCACCTCAGCTGGGTCCAGCAGCCTCGCTCCGAATGTTGGAGTTTGGAACGTCAGCAGCATAATTTGTCGGTTAAATCTACAGGTGTCGCAATGATAAAACTATATTTTTTTCCGCTGGCGCTCTCAGAACTCTTAAGATTGCATACGTATGAGTGATGCAACCTCTTTTAAAACAGCCTCAGCCGTGTGGTTAGGTAACACAGCTTTGCACTGGCAAAAATCTTTGGCAGCTCCCGCTGCCAGTGTTCTTCTAAAATAGCCGCCGAGGCCACTGCAGCAATCCCAACCATGCACATCCGAGGAGAGGAAGTCATGGACGTGCCCTTCAGCAAAGGGCTTAGATGAACGACTGCTTTGCACCTGCATTGGTACACAGTGGTCCTGCACGTTCTGTGGTCACATATGTAAACATATATATCCACGTCTAAGCATTTCTAGCTGCTTTGCCTGCATCAGAGAAGGGCCGGCGAGGTCAGCGGTCTCTCTGTGCCCTGTTCGGTGTATTCAGGTAATGCATGCTGCCTCTCAGTTCCACTCTGCATCAGGCGCGTCAGCAGTAAAAGCTCCCCTGTAAGTAGATGTGTTAATGCTGGGAGAGTCTTTTGTTTTGTGGGTGCGTGTTTCCGTCCACCTGGCCGTCCTGACAGTGATGGATGGGGCGCGCCTCAGAGCGTGGGCCGCCGCATCTGCTGTCACCTCCACACACACAACATAACCTATTTATAACTGCAGGTGTGTACATGTGTGTGAGCGTGGGCTTTTCTCTTGTCTGCGTGGGAGCGCCCGGTTCGCCCAGCAGAGCTGCCCAGACGGCTTCGGTATTTTTGCATGCTTCTGAGGTCATCATCTGACCAGTTAGTGTGTTTGCCAGAGGACAAAGTGCTCCCGTGATGAAACCCGATCAAACGCTTTCTGCGTGTTTGTGTTTTACTTGACACCCAGTTGACCTCTGCACAGCTCCAGCCACCTTTAGACTCAAAGTCTATATTGAGCAACCCGGGGGGTGTCTGTTGTAGATGAACTTTAAGTACTGAAGGCCGCCCTCGTAGGTGTCTGATGGTGTCTCTGTCGTGATTTCTCGAGGATGTGTTTTGGATTCAGAAATGACGTTCAAATGCATTTGAAGCCGTCGGGATTGTTAAAGCCACGCTGCTGCTGAATTCACAGCGGAGGCATGTGCTGCTGCTGTTTTCTGCAGATTGTCACCCGAGTGATTAGAACCAGCTCGGCTGAAATTGGATCTTAAATGAGAATACTGTCGTCATTTAGAGTTACAGCCTACTGCGTCCGCTCTACATCTCGTTCACATTTTGTTCGGTCATTACGCCGTGCCACGCTTCGGTAATTGGATGTGCACGATTTTAACTTTGAGTTGATGCTTAGACGCGACAGCCGACGTCATTCGCTTTCGCTGACCGGTTTGTGCTTTCTCAAAGTTCTGGGCATTTATTGTCTGACAAACTCCATTAGCGAATGCTAATTGTACTGTAACAATTTTATATGCAAGACTCCATCAGTGCTTTTTATGATTCAGCACCGAGCTGTTATTAAAATGCAATTCATGAACTTTTTCTTTTTGTTCTGTCAGTCCAAAGTTGTGCGATAACTCTAAAACTCTAAATCTGGGATTTTATACATCATTTACTGCAATATCCATTAGGGAAGTTTATGTTGTCAGACTGCATCACTGGTGTGAGAGAACCACATGGAGCAGCTACTGGAGGTTAGCGCAGATAGATAGATAGTTGCTTGCAAGCTTTTAAAGGTGGGACACTGCGGTTTTGAAAGAAGCTTAGAATATCGATACCTGCGGCTGAAAAAAATCGATACTTGATACTTGATAAAATATCGATATATATCACAGAATCGATAAAATCATTCGGCTTTAATCGAGACTAAAGAAGGAGGGACAGCAGTGCTTGTTCGGTGCAGACGTAATCATGTTCCATCACTGATGGAACCCTGGACATGTTACTGTGAAGGAGGGTCTGTGAACCCAAGAAACCTTTTTTAAGGAACCAGCTACCATTTTGGGTTCAGGAGGCTGACACAACCTCCACTTTTAAAACTAAATTGTAAACATTTCTGTTCAGTAAAGCCTACAGTTAGTCTAAACTATAATGTGTAGGGGCTAAAAGTTATAGCCACAGTTGTAGGAGCTAAGACTAGAGTAGCTCGTCTTAATCACAGCTTCGTCATAGCTATGCTGCTATAGGCCTACGCTGCAGGGGGACACCAACATGATCTGCTGCTCTTCTCCTTTTCCTTCCCTTTCTTCTTCCCTTCCCCCTCCTCCAGCTCATTCATAATTAATTGGGAGCACCTCGTTACTATAACTGTGCTCCATATTCTTTGCTTTCCTGTGGTTTGTTGTGTTGTTTTGCCCCCCCCCCATTTTTTCTCTGTGTATTTGCAGGCCGGAGTTTCATGCTGACTTGCAGTTCCATCCTCTGTCCATCCCAGCGTTTACCTCCACCTGTGTGTGTAGATGTGTTCGTGGTGCCGGCTGGTGTGGTGACCGGTGATCTAGTCCTCTGAACATCTCACCTCAGTGCTGCTACCTGCATCTGTTTATGGAGTCATTTCATTCAGTCATTTGTGTGCTCTCCTCTCTCTGTCCTCCATCCTCTTTCTGTCCTGTCTCTCCTCTCTTTTTCTTTCTTTACCCAGCTGGTCTTCATCATGAAGGTCCCCCCATTTGAGCCAGGTCCTGCTCAAGGTTTCTTCCTCTTAAAGTGGAGTTTTTCCTTCCCACTGGTTGGCTTAAAAGTTTTTTTTTTCTCCCACTGTGGGAGTTTTTCACCTGCCATTATCTTTGTTTAGGTCTCAATATTATAATTTTAGTTAATGATATTTGCTCGGGGGTCATGCTCTGGGTCTCTGTAAAGCGCCTAGAGACAATTGACATTGTAACAGACGCTATACAAATAAAATTGAATTGAATTGAATTGAAATTGAATTGATACTGGACTAACGCTTGTGAGCTTCCCTTCACGTTGTTGACTGAGAGAGTTAGCAGTCACTGGTACTTAATAAACCCAGGTATGGGTTCACCCCACCTTCTTTTAACTTAAAACCAAAAATAAACACAGTTATAAGTTTAATGTCAACAGATCCAAATGCAATGGTCCTACTGTTGGAAATTAAGGCCTAAACAGAGTTGAAGGAGCGATACAAACATTTTTGTGACTCAGAATTATCACTCAAAAGTGTCCCACTTGGTTGATAATGACCGTGACATGTTAAGTCATTTAGAAATAAATCCACTTAATGCCTTGTATTTTTCCAAACAAATGGAAAATTCAAAGAGAAAGTTATTTCAGTGATGCGACACTGTTCATTCATTGATTAGTCTCCAAAACACCTTTTTCAAATTATTATATGCAGTTCGTGGCATCATCAGACAGAACGTCTTGCAACAAATGAGCAAAGTGGAAAAATGTTGAAGTTTAAGGGCTGTGTTGTGTCCAGCTCCATGTCTGTCTGTGAACAGAACCGCCGCCACACTCAGGTACGGTGGCGATCAGGTGGAAGCAGCAGGATATGTGTGAGTAGGTCACACCTGGATTACACTATTCATGCTAATGCTGATCTGAGCTGTAAGCAACTGTGCGGTAAACACGACGCCCATCTCCACAGGCGCGGCGGAAAAGCATCCAAAGATGCAAACACATACAGAGAGTCGCAGAGGCAGGGACATCTGGTGAACAGCGTCTTGGTTTTTTTTTTTCTCCAGCCCAAAAATCACACAAACACACAATCTGTCACCACAGCCACACCTCGGTCACGTCTCTCCACCTGCAACGTGTCAACGCAGGTAACAGACAGCACGAGCGTGCACGGACGCGCACACGTCGCCACACAATCCCTCCAGCACACAGAGGCAGAGGAGGATGACTGGCAGCTGCATCAGCGGCTAACCTTGAGCAGAGTGAGGAACACCGGGGTGACACATCACCGTTGAGGGAGTCCACGCACACACATGAACACACACACACACACACATGCACAACAAAACAACAAACTACAACCTTGTTCGACAGACAGAGCGCGTAAAAAGTGAGGCAGGCTCTGTTCAACCCAGTTAAGCACAGATTTACACTCTGCGTCTTTAACATTTTCATTTCATCCAGTGACATTTCAGGTCATTTCATAAAAGAGCGCAGGAATCTTCTAGAACTAATCTCTCGCTCTCTCTCCCTTTTGCCATTTTCCTCTCGTTTCTCCGCATCTTCACATCTTTTTACACGCTCTCAGTTTTCAATTAAACAGAGGAGATCCTTCATCTTCTCCTGATCCACCAAGCTAATATTTTTAAAAACTTTTCTGTAGTTTCATCTCCTTCTCTACTCTCCCCGTCTCTCTTTCTGTTGCTTTTTGAGGCTTCAGGCAATTTTGTGAATTTTCATTTAAGCTTCAAGTGCTCAAAAACAACATTTCTGGATGGGAACTTCGTGCAACGCCTGTCCTCCTGACAGGAATTTTCCTTGGTACGGTTATTAGTCTTCAATTTCGGCGTGCAGGGGAACAAAAGAAGTCTTAGAGCACATGTGTCAAAAACAAGGCCCGCGGGCCAAATGTGGCCCGTCACGTCATTTTATGTGGCCCTTGAGAGCTTGGGCATTATTGGCTTAAATTTTAAACCAATATTTTAAAACTTTAAATAAGCTTACGCCACTTAAAAACGCATATTGACAATAAACTACATCTCCCATCATGCATTTCGTCGTTACCCACAACAATAACGGCAGCTATGAGCAAGACGATTTTTCAGAACTGATGGACTTAAGAAAAACTTTTTACTAACTAACCCAAAAATGTCCAAGAAAAGAAAAATTGATCCACAAAAGTATAACTTTTGTGTAATGTGTTATGCTAAAAGTATGCTAAATTTAGCCTGCAAGAAAAACAAAGGATCACTTCCACTTCTGAAACCAAGGTAATGGATACTCTAACAACCACAAACCCTGAATTTAATATTATAATGACTTAAATATTTGAAACTTGAATACATAATAAATACAGAAACCATTATTTAACATTTATAATAAGGTGTAGTTTAATATTATTTTGATTTTCATTGCATTTTGTTACATTCATGCTGTCAATCTGGCCCTTTGACGGTAACCATGATGCTGATGTGGCCCTCAGTGAAAATGAGTCTGACACCTCTGCACCCTCCTGCCGCTCCTCACGTAATGAGCAGCGAGGGCGGAGGGAGGGGGCGGAGCTTCTTCACTCGACCTGCAGAGGTCCAGACGTTAGCAGGCTAGGCTGCTTAGCCAAATGTGAGCAGATAACCGCGGCTTACTGGCTTAACACGTACAGAATTAGTCCAGCACAACCCGGCTGCACTGCTCTGCCAGATCCAGTGCACCACGCAGATACATTTCAGTCCAACTGTTGAAACACCTGAAGCAGCCTGTTGGCATTTCACATGGTTCACAAGCACTTTCTGCAAACAGACGTCAGTCGTGGAAAGTCTAAGGATCAAATCCTTTTCAACTCATGTGTAAACAGTTTAAAGCAGGGCGTAAAAACGGTCGGGCCCGCTCGCTCCTGTTTTCAGTGCATAATTAACTGAGTTTATCAAAGCTGTTTCGTTTGGAAAGAACTGAGAATTTCTTCTCATCTTATAGGCAATAATTTGCTACACTGTTAATTAATCAGAACGCGAAGAAGAAGGGTGAAAACTAAGGAAATAAATATTCGCTGGAGTTCTTCAATCAAATGCTTCCAGTTTTTCCTTCAGCGCAGCAGGGAATCACTTTCTCAGACCGGCTAACGCCTCTGTTTGTTTGGGTTTTGTATTTGAGGGAATCTAAACACATTTACGTCGTTAGCTGCAGAATTAGAGCCATTTCACTCGTCTCACAGATGGTTGGATGACTGAAAGGTGGCTGGAGATACTTTCTACACAGCAGCATTCAAAACGAGAATGGAAGGAAGGGAAGAAGGGGACATGGAAATTAGTACAGATGCACTACCTCACTTTTCCATTTCTGATCCAGTCATTAGAGGTTCCGCTCGATAACCGATACCCACGCTGATCCCAGGGGTCTTTGTTGGTTTTATCTCAGGTCTGAGCTCACAGCTCAGGTGTCAAGTTCATGTCATGACATCTGAGCTGTTGACATCACAGACTCAACGTAGCTGTCACTCAAAAAAGAAAATATAGTACAGTGACCCATCGCCAATTCACGCTTTAAGTTCCATGGTTTTAGTTATTCACTGATTTTTCAGAAATATATAATATAATTTAAAAAATCAAGAAAACATTGTGGAAACATCACAGGATGTTGTGCACGTTCTCTCACAGCAAAGAAATGTTGTGAGCCAGCCTGGCCCCTTTAAGAAGGTGGCCTTATGGGTAATGGTGTGGCCTTATGGGTAATGTGGTGTCTGTTGTGGGACGGCAGAATGATAAACGGGGTTAGATGAAAAGTGAAATGAGCATCAACAGCAGCCCAGCGTGTATAGATTTACATTCTCTGTTAACCAACAATACAACCTGTGTGATGTTACAAGTTCCTGCAGTGGCCAGAATAAAGTTCCCGTTCCATGCAGAGAAAACCGGACTTTTTGTTTTGTTGTTGTTAGCGTGTTAGCCGCTAATTACGAGCCAAAAATAGCACAATACCAGCGGTTTCTTTACTACGGTTCAGAGACCAGAGGCTGTGAAGGTAACAGAAAGACCACAGTTGAGCCTTTGTCTTGTTTCGCTGCAGTGCCTCGCTACTTTTTTGCAGTTTTTAAACATATTTTAAACACATTATTTAGGCTCGGGGGGCTCCGGCTCCAGTTTGTGGATTTTGATTTTCGCGGGGGGGCGCCGGTCCCCATTAACCGCTTAAAATAAGGGATCACTGTAGTTTACTTGTTTTTGGAACTGACCCCTAGTGGTCATTCAAGGAATTGCATAATTTGACACTTCCAGGATTGCATCAGTTTTGCAACTCCACACGTGCAAAACATTACTTTATTAAATTGATGTTTGATTGATGAATTATTTTTGCATCAGCATTCCTGATACTAATCTTGGATCAGACAGTTCCACTCTCTAGAAATTAGGAAGGAAAATAGAGCGGATTTCTGGAGAAACAGATGCTGGGATATCAGAAGGTTAAAAAAGAAAAAGAAAGAGATAGCAGGTGGAGGTGAGACAACGGAAGTTAGGACAAAAAATAAGAGGAGGAAACGAGGAACAAGGAGGCCACGGCCTTGAAGGGAAATATGAAAAAGTCAAAGAGGATTCGAGAAATTTTGTTTCTGCAAACATGAGTGCAGGTCTAAATAAAAATGCACACAAACAAATGAATTTAAAACAAGGCAGGGCAACAGCAACCGCAGCGCTCGAGAGAGAGGGCGTGGCCTCGCCGCTGGACCAGGACACGTGATTGGACGGACTCGTGCAGCCGCAGTTCACATACGGCAGGGAAGAAAGAAACAAAGAAGAGGACTTTGTACGAGAAAACTTTGACCTCCCGGTTTATCGCTAAAAACAGCTCTGTGGAAAAGTGAACCTGCTTCTGAGGGGCTGCCGAAACCAGTGCACGAGTGTGTGCGTGTGTGTGTGTGTTACTGCAGCTGTGCCAAAACCAGAACATGCATCAACGCTCGCGTGTTCGTCATCAGACGCAAAGCCTCACGGGCTTTGAACTTCCCAGCTGTCCCATCAAAAGATCCGCTTCCTTTCTACATCTCACACACACACACACACACACATGCAAACATACGCATACACAACATGCGCTTTTATTTTTCCATTATGTTCAGCAAAAAACAGAAAAACAATGAATCAGACACACAGTGCATGTTAGAAACCTGCAGTGTGTCTGTTTTATTCACATTATGGCTCAGGCTGGGCCACGTGCACATTTACTATTCATTTCCCTTCTGCCTCTGCTCGTTCCACTTTTTTATCTGCCATGTACTTTAATTAAAATAAAAGTGGACAAATGCATTTATGAGGCATGTAAATGCATAACAGGACATACATTTTTAATCTCACCCTGGTCACGCTGCAGCTGTTTAGCAGAAACTTAATCAGTGTGGACGTTATTGTCATTATTGTCCACCTGACACCTCAAAGTAGTGCTGGGCAGTATGACCAAAAATTATATCACGGTATTTTTCAAAATTATATCGGTTTAACGGTGTATCACGGTACGTTTTTTTTTGAAGGCACAACTGGGTGTTAACCACATTTTCTAATCATTTAGAGAGGAATTGCTGCAGTAAACTGGCTTAGAATGACCTATTTTACTGTCAGGAGGAGTGAATATTGTAGAAAAACATTCCTATCTACACTAGTATTAATACAGATTTGCATGGGCTCAAAAAATGATGCTATTTACAAAGAGGTGGCACTCGTCATTCTAATTAAGTGAAGGAATCAGAATGCATGATAGTTGCAGTTAAAATACAGAACCCTTTTATTTTTCAAATTTTGCAAACAACTAGGAACTTTTAATTTTGATATTAACTGGGTAGAATATTCCCAATATATCGGGATATTCGTGATAATATCGTATCGTGACCCAAGTATCATGATACATATCGTATTGCGAGGTCCTTGCCAAAACTCACCCGTAAGGTGATACACTGCAAAAGTCAACAAAAGACTACTACTACTACTGCTAACTAAAAACTTCCAACATTACCAAACCCCTTGATTATGTATGAAAATATGTCATCCAGGACTGTGACATCACAAACCCAGATCAGAGCAGAATCATCCCGCCTCTCCATCCTCATCTTCACCCGACTTTGCGCCACGTTGCATTTATTTTTCCTAAAAAAAAGTGTGGGAGGCACCGATTTCATCGTGAGGGAAAAAAAAGGGGCGGAGCTGAGGGAGTGTCTGGCTCCGCCTCCTTTAAGCCAGCCGCTATAACAGAGCTGGAGAGACACTGTGGGAAAAGTGAGCTCTCGTAGGCGTTTTGAGCAAAGCATGTCACAGACACGTCACCAAGACTTCGGGAAACTGCATCGGCTCTGAAAACAAGAAAACATGATGCCTCCTTTCAATTACGGGTTCTCACGTTTTTTTTTTTTTTTTAAATGACAGTCCAGGCGCTCTGTTCAATGGAAAAATGCTGGGAGACGATATAAAATGAGGGCTGACAAATCTTTGCATTTGAGGAGCTGAAACCAGATCACGTTTGGAATTTGCTCTCGACAGTCTCTCAATCATTTTAGTCTCCTGTCAAACCTGCTGCTGTCGCACCAATTTGATATTTTGTCATTTTTATAACCGTGGGCTATAAAAAGAGACCACTCTGCAGAGGCGTGAGCAGGAAATATTCTTCCATTTTACCCATCAGGTAGCAGCTGCTCCGGTCGCTGTCCCCTCCCTGTCGCCGTACCTGCAGCAAATCTTTCACCTGGCGGACCGGAACCAGCCTTCGCGCACGAGCACGCTGGTGCACGCTGGTGCACGCTCGGAAGAAGCGCAGGTAGCGCCTGAGCTCTGAAAACGTTGCAGTAAATAACACACCGGCGGTGGGACACGGCTCATGTGAGGCCTTCTGTGCGTGTGTTGCATAGTGGCAGAACGACCTTCACGCCACCACCTCACACCATTACTACACTACCCTCATTTCTCTGCCTTTCAGACACACTCAAAATCCACACAAACATGTGCGTGTGTACATATACATACACATTAGAGCTGAGCAATTTTGTCAATTCTGCGATATATATCGATATTTTATCGAGTATCAATTTTTCAAGCCGTGGGTATCGATATTCTAAGCTTCTTTAAAAACCCCGTGTCCCACCTTTAAAAGCTTGCAAGCAACAATTCGCACTGTTTAAATAAATGAAACTATTTTTCTAAACACATCTTTTATTCATTTTGGCCAGCATTTGCAAGCTGCCTGTCAGCCATATAATGTGTAATTGATGCTTTCAGTTCAATTAAATTCAAACAAAGTCATTGGAACACTCACAAGATGTCACCAAAATCACTTTGTCCCTTTAAAATCTTTTTCCGAAAATGATGTACAGTGATCCCTTGCCAATTCGCATTTTAGGTTCCGTGGTTTTAGTTAGATTTTTCAGAAATATATAATATAATAAAAAAAAATCAAGGAAAAAAATCGCGGAAACATCACAGGATGTTGTGCGTGTTCTCTCACAGCGAAGAAATGCTGTGAGCAAGCCTGGGCCCTTTAAGAAGGTGGCCTTATGGGTAATGTAGTGTGTGTGTTGTGGGACGGCAGAACAAAAACAGGGTTAGATGAAAAGTGGAGTGAGCATAAACAGCAGCCCAGTGTGTATAGATTTACATTCTCTGTTAACCGACAGGAGCTGAACAATACAACCTGTGTGATGTTACAAGTTCCTGCAGTGCCAGAATAAAGTGATCGTTCCATGCAGAGGAAACCAGACTTTTTCTTTTGTTGTTGCTAGCGTGTTAGCCGCTAATTACGAGCCAAAAATAGCACAATACCAGCGGTTTCTTTTACTACGGTTCAGAGACCAGAGGCTGTGAAGGTAACAGAAAGACCACAGTTGAGCCTTTGTCTTGTTTCACTGCAGTGTCTCGCTACTTTTTTGCGGTTTTTAAACATATTTTAAACACATTATTTAGGCTCGGGGGGCTCCGGCTCCCTTTCGCGGATTTTGATTTTCACGGGGTCCCTATTAACTGCGAAAAATAAGGATCACTGTAAATGTATTGTATCAGGATGAATATCGATATATATCGTATCGTGAGCCGAATATCGTGTATCAATATCGTGTACAGTCCTAATACACATATATACTACTCCCTAAAGTTGAAAAGGTAAAGCCGGCAGATACTTAATTTTACACACCTGTTACACGCAGGAACTGTTGCAACACACACACAAGCACGCAAACACACTTGTGTAAATGTCTCCCCGTCGCGGAGCACACATTTGCAGGAAAAGAGGATGAATTATGGACGCTCACTCTGTCACTCCGCGGGTCTGCAAAGTCGTGGGTGTTTGACGAGCTGTGAAGTGTGTGAGCGTGTGAACCTGAGTGTGTGTAGGACGTTCTTATGCAAGCGTTAGTCATCGCAGCAGAACTGCCAATTCCTTTCTCTGTGAGAGGGAAGAAGGAAGGTTTGCTTCCAGTCAGTCAGTGGACGGAGGAGGATAACCGACACACGACTGTCAGTGTTACGGCGCCGCAGCGGTGCTGTCGGATACGGCCAAAGGCTCCCGGCATCGGTATAGGATCAAATTAACAGCAGATTATAGCATCTTCAGAGGACGCTTCTCATTCTCACACTGGGACTGTATTTTTTTGAGGCCGATACATTTCAAATTTTATGAGATCATAACCTAGCCTTAAAACCATTTAAGATTTGGTGTTACTGCTCCACTGCTTTATCTTTCCGTCCCCTGTTCCCACTGGCACATTTTCCTTCAAACTGAACTCCAGGGGCCTGTGCCGCTAATCTCCTGACAACCACGTCCAACTCCATCAACCCGTGCAGCTGGCTGTAGATGCTAAGAGATACTGAAAAAAAATATGTTGTCAGAACATTTAATGTCTCAGATTTTGGGGGGGATTAAAAATAAGTTATGTCACCTTGAAACCCCCCCTGAAAGTAGGGGTGAGTATTGGCAAGGATCTCGCAATACAATATGTATCATGATGCTTGGGTCACAATATGATATTATCATGATATCGTGATATTGCGATATATTGCGATATTCTACCCACTTAATATCAAAATTAAAAGTAGAGATGAAAAATCAAGTTGCTGTCTATGTTCATCAGATATTGATCATTCAGAGGATAAATTGAGTCAAAACTATTTACTTCAAAACAACCTATTTATTGTTTATTATCAGCGGTTTTTGCACATTTAAGTAACCATTAGAACATACTGACAGCATTGTAAAAGAAAAAAATCAATATTAGGAGCTGAAAAATCGATATTATATTGGGCGGCTGAAAATCAATTTTTTTTCACACCCCTACCTGAAAGGTTTTTCTAACAATTTGTCGGTGTGGATTTTCTGTCATCCGGGTCGTCGTGATCCTAAAACGTTTGAGCAGAAGGTGATTTGAGGAGATCTGCAGCCAAGGATGAGAATTAGCACCGTCAGCTCTGAGGCATGGGGGGCCTCGGCTGGAAAAGGGTGGACGGCCCGTCGTGAATAATTTGGTGCCACAAGAGGAAGAGTTTTAGTATATTGTTCATGAGGGTAGAACGGACAGGAAGACTAGCAGGTGGATGGGTGCAGTACCGGCAGTGGCAGGATGCTGTACCAGTCACGTTCCAGCCTTCACCCATGACTGCACGAGGATGTGGGTGACTGAGCTCCTCGCCGTTGATGGGGTGAGCAGCTCAGTCACCCTGGAGGAGCTCAGAGGAGAGGAGCATGGGATATTTGGTCAGAAATGCCTGCTGGACAGAACGTGCTTTGGACATATCCCATCTAAAGGAGATGATACATTTTTCAGCTGGACTGGGAGGACCCAGGTGTCTCTCCCCTGTAGAACTAGAGGTGGGGGCTGTGGAGAGGGAGGTCTGGAAATGTCTGCTAAAACTTCAGGTTGCTACGTGGTAGAAAATTGATGAGTGGATGGATGCCGAACAAAAAGCAAGCCCCCTTTCCTTTGTTGTATTTTACGTCAGCAAAAACTGCGTGAAGTACGAGGAAATACGTGCGTTTTTTTTGTGCGTAGAGTCTGCATCTTGTTTTCTTTTCTAGAGCCGGTTTTAATGTTTTCCATCTCAATGAAGAGCACCGTTCCTGCAGCATGACAGTCGATACCGGCCAATAACCACTCTCACATCCAGCAAAGACGTTCCCAGCTCATTAAAGTCGAGCATATCTTGGTGTTTGCACAGACGTGGAACATCACATACCTGCCTGGTAGGGCTGCAGCGATACACTAATCTCGCGATACGATACACGATATTCGGCTCACGATACGATATATATCGATATTCATCTCACAATATATTTACATCATTTACTGAAAGATTTTAAAGGTACAAAGTGATTTTGGTGACATCTTGTTAGTGTTCCAATGACTTTGTTTGTATTAATTAAACTGAACGTATCAATTGCACATTATATGGCTGACATGCAGCTTGTAAATGCTGGACAAAATGAATAAAAGATTTGTTAAGAAAAATAGTTTCATTTATTTAAACAGTGCAAATTGTTGCTTGCAAGCTTTTAAAGGTGTATCGATACCCACGGCTGAAAAATTGATACTCTCTGGGGGAAATAAAACAGTAAAACAATAAAACGCAGAATCAATAAAATCGCTCAGCTCTACTGCCTGGTAACCTTCCAAGTTAATGCCACAGCAAGCTACCTGTTAAACTTCGTTACAATTTATTCAATAAAACTTATTTTTGTCTTTTTTTAAAAGAAATAAACTGGTAATCACAGACAAAAAAAACAAAAATCTGTCTGAGAATTGGCAAAGTTAAACTAAGTCAATGAGCAACATAAAGGACAGAATCAGCCTCCTTGTAGATTTTTCTACAGAAACCTGTTGCTTCATCTTTTGCTGCTCCTCCAGGAGTCATTTTTCCTCCAGTGAACAACACAGTTCTGCTTTTAGATGCTACAATGACTACCTCAGCTGACAAATGCACTCAAAAAAAAAAAAAAACTTTTAAAATCTTTTACTGAGTTGCACTTGCAGTGGAAAGTAGTAGCAACCCAGCAATCAATAACCAGTCTGACAGGACATCAGAAGACCTGGGAATGTGCTCTGGTGCACAGGTTGCCACAACAGAGGAGCCACAAACCAGGGAGGTGGAAAAGAAAGGAGGTTTCTGAGGTTTTTCAGCTTTTCATGTAGCTGCTGGCAGCAGCACGAACGAACCTGGACCAAGACTGCCATTCTGACGGGACCAGGACACACACACATGCACACAGGGGGATCATTCAGTCGTCCCCGTAGGCGGTCAACAACATTATCGGACAATAAGGCAGCACTGCCACCAGGACACACATAAAAGCCACAGAGGAGAGAAGGAAGGCCTGAGAATAAAAACAGCGCTCTGACTCTGAGCCAAACTGGGCAAAACGAGGCTTTTCCAGCTCGTACGGGTTGTGCCGCAGCACCAACTGAGGCTCATTCATGTGTCCGAGTTTGAGTGAAAGAACAGCGGAGGCAAAAGGAGAATTTCTCTTTAGTTCCTCTGCAGAGAAAACAGACCGACCAGGAAGTAGCGTCCAGCCTGGCTTTAGCATTCAGGAGGCACTCACAGCCGGATTAAGTCCGTGTCGCGGTCAAATAAAACTTGCTCAGTAGCAACAGATATCAGCTGCAGAGCTGCAGCCACGCAGGCCAATTTGCATGCTTTGCCCTGCAGGAAACAACAAGGCTTTGCAGGCGTTGTCGTCACTCTGCCTCCCACTGAAATAGCCATAAAGGGCTTTTGAGAGCTTTACTAATTAACCCAGATAAACTGCAGGAGAAGCTACATCCATAAATGGTTGCGTCTCAGCCGAGATGTCTGCAGCAGGGTGAAACGTTACTTTTCTTAGGCTTACTGATTAGCTTAGCTAACGTCCACGGACTAACTAGAGTTATGCAACACACTTAGTTTAACATTTATTCCACTCCTTGGAATAATAATGAAACCCTTCATTTACCTCAGAACACAGTGTGTCCAATAAACTTCATCATAACTCTAAAAAATAAAACCTTATATACTTTTTTTCATGATTCTGATGTTTCAGGTGACACGGTGAGTTCACAACCTGAGTTAGCTTCACTTCTTAGAAAGAGAAATCCCAAAAAACACACATCTGATAGCAGGGGGACAAAAGGTCAGAGCTGGTTCCCTCTCTAGGAGCGACGTCTCACAGAGCTGTTTCAACATCTGCTTCCCTTTACATAAGCTATAAAACCCCCTCATTGTTTGACGATCACTCCCACCTTAATCACCTGCCTGGCTTTCTGCCCGCCTCGCCTTTTCCTCCCCGAGCTGCCAGCCTCCTGAAATCACCTGCAGAGGAATCGATGAGCAATCAGACCACAGCGACTCGCAGAGCCGCTCCCTCTCTTCTCTCCTGGCATTTCTGCGCCGTGTCGCTTGGCTATCGGCCTGCCTCAGTGTTTGTGCTGCACACACTGCGACTGAGCGCGTGCTGTCAGACTAAATTCCACTTTTGATTGACGAAATCTCAATCACTGACTTTATGAGGGCCTCTGGAGAGTGCGGCCTGGATGTCGGGGGAATGTCCGAACCCGCGGTCGTCTCTGGCTGACAGAAGGCCGTCGACTCAAGATGGCATGGCTGCCTAAACACCGCCACACATCCACCAAATTAAACCAAATTTAACCAAATTAAAGCTGGCTGACACCAGGCCCATACAGCACCGGTGCCAGAAGCAGCACAGATTAGGCCAGATTGATGCCACAAGATCTCAAGCCAGGCCAATGGAGACATGTCTGAAAAAGTGAGGAAAGTGAAATGTGTCACAAGAAGGGGAGGACATAATCTATCATCTATTAGGGCAGTATGGGTGTGAAAAAAAAATCGATTTGGCGATATATCACGATATTCGGCCATCCGATATCGATTTTTCAGCTCCTAATTTCGATTTTTTTTTAGGAAAATTCATTAATTCACTTAAATGTGCAAAAACACTAATAAAAACATCATCATCATCATTCAGAGGACAAATGGAGTCAAAACTATTTGCTTCAAAACAACCTATTTATTGTTTATTATTAGTGTTTTTGAAAAAATAAAAAAGAAATCGATATTAGGAGCTAAAAAAATCAATATTTTATTGGGTGCGGCCGAAAATCGCCATATATTGCCAAATTTATTTTTTTTTCACACCCCTAGTTACAATCAACGCCATCACTGTCAGAGAGCATCTGCTGGCACGACCAATGCTGTATTTAGTAATTGTGATGATTCAAATTTTTTCCTTTACTCAAACTTGAGTTCCAGGAAATGAGCGTAAACCTTAAAGCATCCAGACGACCTGGGAGATCATCCTGCTCCCCAACCTGCCCGAAAGGCATCACCTTCCATGAAGTTTCGCCATTGCAGACGCATCTCACTGTGCCATACTGGCGAATTTCCCAATCCCAGAAATTCACCCTAATTCTAATCCTTGACACCTCCAACGAAACCTCATCCATTAAGGACTTATGCAATCGCTGACCAACTAAAAATAGTGCGATGACAAGTACCTTACAAGACTAAACTGAGTCAATGAGCAACATAAAGGTTGCAAGTTTCCTTCAAATCCTTCAAACCCATACCTAGTTGAGTGATATGACTTCAAACCACAGTAACAATCAATCAAGAGTGTTACCTCAATTACGTTTAAGAAGCAATTATTTTTATTTTTTGCCCTTATAGATCTCTGGCTTGTGCTGAAAATAAGCTTAGCTACTACAACTGGGGTGTACAAAAGAGTACATTTCTTTGATTTTAAAATAATGGAAAGGAAACACATGACATAGTCATTTTATTCTATGTTTTACAGAATAGAAATAACTGACTGAGGCGAGATTACATCAATTATGGCTTCTGAATGTTGGTTTCCATTAGTTTACTGTTATTTACCCGGCCCTGATTCAAATGTACTGCTGCTCTTTTGCAAAACAAAATGCATCTTGGGAGTGATGTTTGAGAGGACGTAAACACAGCATCTATATGGTAAGTAGAAAGGCTATAATAACAGGTAATAATGGTGGCTATTCTGCCACCATTTTCCATCCAGACATATTCGATCAGCTTGCATGAAGCTGCAAGGTGCATAATGATTGGAAGGCAAGCACGAACCGGTACTGTTCCACCTATACGCTATAACATAGCCTGTAATCAATGTGCAGTCTCCAGTTAGGTGCGGTCCATTGACACCTGCACATCACTGGACCGTGGGGTGAAACTGACAAACACAGTAAGACCAGAAAGACATTGTCCATTGAGAAAAACACTAGCCAACTCTAGATATGAGAGGACGAGCTGAGGAAACTGACCCTCCAATCGGAGGGCGGCTAGATCGATCCCCAACTCTGTCACGTCCCAAAGTATCTCTGGCCGAGCGATTATACCCACACTGCTCCCATTGCCCCCGCCGCCCATAGTGCCATTCCCAAGCACGGATAAACGGGGAGGCTTGTGTCAGGAATCAATATGACCCGCTGTGGTGACCCCCGACAGAGGGGGCAGCCAAAAGAAGTCGCAAAGTTGCGTTAGCAATCCAGCGGCTGAACAAAAAGCTCTGACGCGTGGAAAGTTGCTCATGGTAGCCATCCGCTAAATCAGTGTAGTATTGATCCCATAACTCTTTATCAAACAAGCACAACCACTAAAGTCTGAACAGCCAATGAGACGGGGAGTCATAAACTATCATCATTTGTAATGAATCGGCTTTTCATGAATTACGCTCATAGAAGGACTTTTAATCTCACTGTGCCACACCCATCATCTCACATTATGCAACGCTGGCCCTGGAACCGTTGCACCTGACCGTCTCAGGTCAGTAGCAAAGCTTCATTGAGGCTATAAAAACGTAACAAAAAATCAAATAAAATAAACCCTGGATTCTCTCCATGGTCTATAATGAGTTAGGAATGCCTCCAAGTACAGTAATTGACTGCCAGACATTACAAATCGCCAATGAGTTTGAAAAATGATGTGAAACCTTCACTAAATGTAGGCTGATCTGTTGTCGTGCAACAGGACCGACTCTAGATGTCTCTTGGACAAGCTCTTTAATCAAACCAGAGTCAAAGTACAAAGACACATTTCAGCAGCAGCGAGACATTACGAACCACGCACGAAGATCCGGCGGACAGTTTTCAGCGCCGTCCCATTAAACCGCTAAACTGCCAACATGCTCCATTAACTTTAAGTTACCGGAAAGACAGACAGACAAATTAAAACACACACTGTGTGGAGTAAATGTTCCCAAAAATAGAGCTGGATATCAAACCAACTTTTTAATGTATATTATCATCCTGAATTATGATATAAAATCAGTTGATAGTGACTGCATGGTCATATTCTGCACCGCCTGTTTGCCCTTTGACCTGATAACTCCAGCCCTGATTTAAAATCAATACTGCTGGTCAATATGCAGTATTGATGGGTGTCATTTCACTTCATGTTTCTGGCTCATTGTGCTGTCTGACAACAGAACAAAAAAAAAAACTGTGAAAAATTTGTTAGGAATAAGGTTATATTGAAATACAGCATGTCAGAGAAGAGGGAGTGGAACAAATGCATGTTGACTAGAGCTGAGCAATTTTATCGATTCTGCGATATATATCGATATTTTATTTCCCCTGAGAGTATCGATTTTTCAGCAGCGGGTATCGATATTCTAAGCTTCTTTCAAAATCCCCGTGTCCCTTGCAGGGGTGCTCTTCCTGCACTTTCCTGGTGGCTAGAACGGCTAGTAGCTACCTCATATGTTCAGAATCAAGCCATTGTGCCCTTAACTTTAAAAGCTTGCAAGCAACAATTTGCACTGTTTAAATAAATAAAACTATTTTTCTCAACAAATCTTTTATTCATTTTGTCCAGCTTTTGCAAGCTGCCTGGCAGCCATATAATGTGTAATTGATGCTTTCAGTTCAATTAACTCAAACAAAGTCATTGGAACACTCACAAGATGTCACCAAAATCACTTTGTCCCTTTAAAATCTTTCAGAAAACGATGTAAATGTATTGTTAGATGAATATCGATATATATCGTATCGTGAGCCAAATATCGTGTATCGTGTCGTATCACAAGATTAGTGTATCGCTACAGGCCAAATGTTGATCCACTGGTTGACAGGGAATGCAGATACTTCTATTGTACCACTATCAATATCACCACAGTTAATATTTACCGTATTTTCCGGACCATAAGCCGCTACTTTTGCCCCACGCTTTAAACCATGAGGCTAATACAGAGATGCGGCTTTTCTATGAATTTTTCTTCAGCCCTCAGGGGGGCTATTCTGTTTTTGTTAAGTAGCCTATGTTGGCTATGCTACTCTGCATTTATTTTGTGTGCATCAATACCTATTATTCGAAAAACTGAATAATCCAGGTGTGTCTGACCATTGTGGCTACTCAGACACCGGCGACTTATAGTCCGGTGCGGCGTATATGTGACAAAATATATATTTTGTTTTAATTTTAGTGGGTGCGGCTTATATTTAGGTGTGCTTTATAGTCTGGAAAATACGGTATTTAAAAAAAAAAATCCTGCATTGTTCATTCAAGGTGTCATTTCTTGTATTATTTGTATAGCGTCTGTTACAATGTCAATTGTCTCTAGGCACTTTACAGAGACCCAGAGCATGACCCCCGAGCCAATATCATTAACTAAAATTATAATATTAAATCCAATCAATGATAATGGCAAGTAAAAAACTCCCACAGAGGGAGAAAATAACCTTTAAGCCAAACAGTGGCAAGGAAAAACTCCACTTTAAGAGGAAGAAACCTTGAGCAGGATTCCAATTACAAGGAATCAAACGAAATAATCTGAGAAAGTTGTAATGAATCCAAGGGGAGCTGACTTAATCTCACTAAATGACTTTTGATTGTAAAATAATGAAACGTTTAACTGTGGCTGTCTAAAAATTACAAATCACAGCGCTCCTTTTCAAATTCACAGCTCCGCTGCAGTTCTCAGGGAACTGCTCCGAGGACTGGCTGCTGATTTATTAATTCACGTTTAGTGGCTTTACTTTATAGCGCGCCACGTCCCGGCTACATTATCATATTCTGCTCCCAGAAACAGTCAACTGTTGATTTCGGTCGATTTCACAGCTCTCAGAGGCGAATCTGCACCTTTCACGCGTGGCAAATACAAGCGTGCAGCCGTGGATGCGGATGGGGATGAGCTGCATGCCTGCGCGTGTGTGCATGTGTGTGCATGTGTGTGTGTGTGTGTGTGTTTAATGCCATGGCACTGAGCTCTGGTCACGCAAGCCTAAGCGCCCTTTGGGAAGTAGGTCAACGAGAGAGAGCTTGTTGAAAGGGCCTGATAACAACTAACGAGAAAAAGGAATAGAATAAAAAAGAAAAAGGAGAATAAGAGAAAAAAAGATGAATGAGATGAAGAAGGGGCACGATAACTGTTTTTTCAAAACCGATACCGATAACCATAACTTTCAGCTCCTAAAGGCCGATACCGATAACCGATAACACACACATATACCTAAGATCATTACATCAATACTATCAACAAAATCAAAAATTGTTTGGACTCTTTAAATGAACAGATATTTATTTTTTCCATTGAAAAACTATTGGCAAGCCTCTCAAACATTTTCGTAAAGCTATCAAACAAACCTATTTGATATCTCACATTAACTTAAATAAGGTGCATTACTGACTGATATAAAAAATAAAAGGCTCCTTGAACTGATGGAAATACATGTATCAGAATTACAAACTGAAAAGGATTAACATTTAAAGGATTTTGACTTGTGGTTCCATTTAAATTAATACCTTTAATTAAAGTAAATGAGGTTCAGTAGTTTTTTTTTTTTTTTTTTTTTTATCTCATGGAAGCTTTAGATGAGAAAAATGAGGGAGAGGAGAGGGGAGGGGAGACTGCTGCTGGCTTGCGCACGTTAGCATTAGCTCACGTTAGCACAATTTCAAAACTCCATGGAAGCGATTGTTATGTTTTAGGTGGCTGATCAGGTTTGACGTATTAAAGCTTGTGCTTCCCTCCTCGTAGAATTCGCTTGGAGCATTCGTCACAAATAACCACCAAACTATCTTCTTCTGAAACTTTAATGAAGTTCCATAGAATCGCCGCCATGTTTGTTTTAATCAGCACGCTGTGCTGAATGCTGCATTCAAGGCGTAACGTAAATTCCTCTGTTCCCTTGTTTGCTAGTCGTTCTTTCATCCTTTTCTATTTTTTTTTTTTTATGTGTAACATGTGGGGAAATACTGCGAATATCAATTCAAGTCAGCAACTACCAAAATTATGACCGACTTAACAAGTTGTTTTCTGGCATGAGGGGGTATTCTTGATGTTCCTTATTGAGTAATCGTTTTTCTGATTATGGCGACGTTACTTGAACGTAACATTCACTGCCGGTCATTCAAGGCTCAGAGGGAGCGAGGCACTGCCTGTGTTGACAAAAATATATATGTTATCGGGGCTATTCGTCGTGATATCGAACTTATCGAGATGACGTCATAATTTCCTGTTATCGGCCCGACAGTTATCGTTGCACCCCTAAGATGATGAAGAAAGATGCACCAGTTAATCAGCTCATGATCAAAATTGAAGAATTGAAGTTTTTTTTTGTCTGATGAGCCCCGACCAGAACAAGACAATACGGGCAGATGTTTGTCATTCATCACATGCACAGACATGAAAAAAAAAAAGTGCATTTTACTATTTCATTTATTTGTTTAGGAGTAGAGGAGAGCCGTAAACATATGAGCTTAGAAGTTTAGAAGACTGAGAAATCCTATGTTTTTCTTTTTTTTTTTTTCCATCACTAACTACGGTGGTGACGGAGTCATCGGGGAGCTCGTTGTTGAAAGTCTGACGCTGCCTGGAAGGCAGAAAATAACAACCAGACCGACAACAAACCAGCATCGGTCCGCTGAGGATGCAAAACATTCAGTTAAGAGGACAGAAACATCCAACATTAAGTTATATTTAATTAGCTGATGCACGCAGTCGATTATCGTCGAGGAATGAAAACCAGAATGTCTGATGAGAAGACGGAGGAGTGTGAGAGGAAGATGACAGAAATGGAGAATGAGAGAAAGAAGAATGAGAATGTGAAGAATGAAGAGGAGACAAAGAAGAAAAGGAATGTGAACATGAGAATAAAGAATGAAAGACAAAGAATGAGAGCAACGAGAACATTTAGATAGATTGAGAAAAAGAATGAGAATAGGAGAAGACAATGAAGAGGAAGGACAATAATAACAACAATAAAAAATCAGTCGTAGTAGAAGCAGCGGGAGAAAGGAGACGCACACAAAGACAGGAAAAAGGAGCAACAGTGGAAAGTTACCGATCGAAAACAAGCAGGATGCCTGTTTTACTAGAAACATGTGCCCGCACGCTGTATCCGGCCCGACTGCTGACATGTGTGCCAGTGTGTTTGTACATGAACCCCAAAGGACACGAGAGGCCCCGCCCACCTCTCCGGCTGGATGCAGGTAGAAGCCTGCGTCGCTAGCGACCGGCTCACACGCCTAAACTTTCCACCGACGCGGAGCCTCCCTTGAGTCCAGCGCTGCAACCCCACCCTGCCATGTGTTTACCGGTGAAACCTCAGATTATCAGGGGAGCGTGTCGCAACATCAGCGTGATGACGCCTCCAGCTCCAGCTGTGATTGGGTGAATGGCCGTCCCAGTCCAACACGGAGGTCTTCTAGTACAAGTGGTTCTCAAACTTTTAATGCTGCGTACCACCTGAGAAACTGCTCAGCTTTCTCTGAGTACCACCATGATGACCAGTTTTAAAATATAGCCATATATGCCTTCTCAATAGCTTTAAACACACAGATATGTTTATTCCTTATTGGCCACGGTTACATGATGTTTTTTAATTCGGAATTAATTATTCCGAATTAAATAATTCAGAATTAAACAATTTTCCTTTGAGTTTACATGGAAATAGTAATTCCGAATTGAAGGTTTACATGGAAAACACGTTTGATCGGTTTTATCCAATTCCGCTTAAGGTCTGGGGGTTGGGAAGGGTTCTGAATGGATGGGGGGGGGGGCATCTTTACGTATTTACGTCTACTGGAAGAAAACAAACTTACTCAATTAGCCACAACATGGAGGACTACATTATTAGCATCCTTGTGTGTTTTTATGTTTCCTGCCATCTGTTCTTTTAATTATTTCCAGTTCCTCCAAGCTATTTATTAAATAAATCGTCTGTGCTCTTGACCACCATTTACTGCGTGCTGCCATCTTGAAACTTTGTTTCGAAAACAAGCCCAAGCCGGAATATAAGCCTCATCGCAACAGGAACAGGCAACAGGCAAGGGAACGAGCATGCGCAGAAAGACCGGAATTAATTTAAAGCAGAATGAGTGTATACATGACCGCGGAATTATTCTATTCAGATTTAAAATCAGAATAAACCAACCACTTACTTCGGAATTAAGTTTAATTCGGAACGGACATTTTCATTCGGAATTAGGTGTTTACATGGTAATTTTTAATAATTTTAAAATTGGATTTAATTTTAATTCTGAATTAAAGAGGAATTAAACTTCCCATGTAAATGCACACTAATTGTGGTTATTTATTACCTGAACTGTTACTTTAACTGAAACACATTTACAATTCTTTCCAACAGGTCTTACATACTCATACTCTCATACAGAGGCAAAATAAACACACTCTGCACTGCAACTGAATATGCAACAAATATTTTTTTCAAAAGATAATTTTAAATATATCAAGCCACACATTTCGTTTAAAACATTGTATTCATCATGCATTGTATGTTTCCAATTTTTTTAAAAATGAAAATGTGGAAAAAATGTTTAAAGTCATGACGTTCCCCTGCGTACCACCAGAGAGCGCTCGCGTACCACTGGTGGTACACGTACCACAGTTTGCGCACCACTGTTCTAGTAATTATGACTGAATAAGAGTGTCTGATGTGACAGCAATGAGCGCACGACGCGCCACATCTTCTATTTATAACAGTAGCTGCCCGCTGTAACGCGCACGTGCGTGCGTACAGGCGGACGAATGCTAACACACATTAATGCGCCTTTTATCTGAGGAAGCAACAACAGCTAAATATAACAACGAATGGCTTTTAAATTGGAGTAATGGAGGGGAACGTGTGCCTGTGCGTGTGTGTGTGTGTGTGTGTGCGTGTGCGTCCAGTCACGTGGTGCTGCTCATGAAAGGCCGAGTTTTAAGACGAGAGCATCTACCTGTGTGTTTGGTCGTAAAGGTGCTTGTTCACACCAGCCTGCGCTCGCCTTCCCCCAGACACATGGTTGCCACACTTTTATGCCATGCTGGCATGTGTGTGCGCACGTGTGTGTGTGTGTGTGTGTGTGTGTGTGTGTGCGCCCTTTCGTCCCTGTGCTCACTTGCACCGCTCTATGGAAATTTCCTTTAACCTTTTCTCTCATTTACACCAGTGCCCTTGAGAGCTCGCTTTCGCACACCACCCAACAAAAACTCCCTCCATCTCTGCCTCTGTGTGCACGTGTGTGTGCGCGTGTGTGTGTGTGGTAACATGTACAGTAGAGATAAACCAACTGCCGTTCAGTTGAAGCCATAACAGTTTACGTGTTCAACTCCTAAAACCAAGAAATCTGCTTAACTGTCACAGGATGATTAATATTTCTGTCGCTACCACCGCAGCCAGCGCTACCAGCTAATACTAGCGTGCATCCTCTATAATCACTGCCAGGGTAACACTGCTGTTCTTTCACTGTTGCCAGACTGGCTGACTGTAATTTTCTTGGTCGCTCTTTGCCTTAGCTCTGTAAGTGGTCAGCGAAACCGGGGGGAGCGATAAATAAATCTGTTTCTCGCTGAGGTGAGGCGCTGAGTCCGCTGCACAACGGCGAAAAAGGGGTCACGTGTTTGGGCCAAACGTCAACAGCAGGCCGTTTAGAAATTATCAGTAAATGGAAAGGACACTTCATCCTGCTGAAGAGCTGCTTTTTAACTGCATTTATTCGTTGAGAAGAGCGAGACGTGTGTCATTTTAAACTCTTGGTTTTTAGGGAAAGTGACTGCCCAGGCATTGCTGCTGAAAGACAGCAGAGGCTGCAGGATGTGTTGCTTTATTAGCTTCATTTGTTTGCCTCTTAGCATTTGTTAGCCTCACAGACTTGGGGATGCTCAGCATTTCAAACGTCGCCATGGTTCTTCTAATCCAGGTCCCCTGGATCCACGGCTGTGACTACTTTAATGTGTGTCTGCTCCAACTTCAGTAGTTCAGTAGTTTACTGACCAGGTTAAAAGGTGGTATCAATATTCCACCCATCTATTATCCATACCTGTTCAGTCCTATTTTAGGTTCATGGGGATCTAGTGGAGTCTATCCCAGCTCTCTCCAGGTAAAAGTCAGGGGTCCATCCTGGTAGGGGTGAGTATTGGCAAGGACCTCGCAATACGATATGTATCATGATACTTGGGTCACAATACGATATTATCACGATATCACGATATATTGCAGTATTCTACCCAGTTAATATCAAAATTAAAAGTAGAGATGAAAAATCAAGTTGCTGTATATGTTCATCAGATGATATTGATCATTCAGAGGACAAATTGAGTCAAGTCTATTTCGCTTTTGTCTATTTGCTTCTATTTTCACACCCCTACTGTGCATCTCTTGTGCCGTTACGGTCAAGTATGACACACTGGTACTCTGCCAACGATGGCATCAACGTGGGAGCAGCAGTTACTGCAGCAAATTAAGGCTCCCCCCTGCCACCGCCATCCTCTACATTTGTTCAAAACGACGACTCGCGTCACGTTGAGATGCAGATCTCCAGCATGCAGAAAGTCAGCGCCGATACGTCGTCGACTCTTCGGCGGTAAAAACTGTTTAGAGAATCCACACGATGGCATTACCCCCAAAAGCACCTTGTAATCCTTCAAGTTGTGGCCCATCAATCGTAATCGCAGACATTAATCCTGTAGGACCAGTGGATTACTGGGAGGGAGGAGACATACTTGTATGCAGCACTGATTTTGGTGGACAGACTACAACTGCTTGTCACATTTTTTATTTTTTTTTTCCCGTCCAGCAGGCTGGAGTGTCGGTTTTGGTGGATTACCGGCATCTCTCTCATCTTCTCCTGATCTCAGATTTTTTTTTAGAAAGACACATAACCCTCTACGTGCTCCTTCTGCCTTTAAATAAGAGATTCCCCAGGTGGCTGCACTCGTGATAAATCAGGTAACAGGGGAAGAGAGCTTTAAAGAAATAGGGCAGGCGAGCTAGCTCCTGCTTCCCTACAAAGCCCTGAGCTGCAGGGCCAGATTGGATTCCCTCTCCTTCAACTCCTTCCCATCTCTCTCAGGTGCTGTGCAAAGCTACAGCATGTGTGTGTGTGTGTGCGTGTGTGTGTGTGTGGGTGGGTGGGTGGAGAATGACAGCCTCACTTTCATGTTGACACTATCAATACAGCCAGCAGGGTCCTTGTGATGAATACAAATCAACAGCAAAGGTTAGCTCGAGCCATGTGGCATATATACTCACAAACTTCAACATACGTGTTTGACGAAAAGAAGCAAAAAAAAAAGCCACTGAGACGTGAGAGGGAATTCAGAGGAGGGATGTGTGCAGGGGCCCCGTTTCTCGGGAGCAAAGTCTCACCCTTGCAACGTTCAGACTAAACGGGACGTCCGAAAAAGTGCCGATTGTGAGGGAAACACGGCGCGGTGAGGCTGCAGATTAACGTGTCAAAGGTCACAGAGCAAAAAACTTTTGTTTGGGCTCCTGGAGGGCCCCACTTCCTCCTTAAACCTCAGAGTCCAAAAAAAAAGGCATAATGCTCAAAGAACTGGAAAGCAACAAGACCCTTAAGTAGGACTGCATGTCCTGGTAGAGCTCCGTCTTTGTTTTCAATTAGTCTGTGGGATTCTCGTTGAAAAAAAAAAATCTTCATTTGAGAACGGAGTCCCGTGAGAACAGCGCAGAGTTAGACGCCGAGGGGGTCGGAAAATAGATTTTGAAGCACGCAGAGGCCAAAAGAGTATTTTACAGCCAGCCTTATTCATGCATCAGGTTGGACCGGGGTGCAAGTATTTCACACGTTGAGTAAAACGTTGATCGATTTCTAGGTTAACAAACCTTTCAAGAGTCAATCAATGCAATAACCAGAAACTGGTTTTAAAATGCTCAGCTCAGACCGTCACAGAGAAAAGCAGAAAGCCTCAGAGAAGCCACGGAAAGTTGGGCGCTGTTGCCAGTGAAAGTACTCCAGAGTCTAATCAATTACTCAGGTAGTTGTAATTTGATTAACTGAAAAATTGGGGTCTTTGCCAAAAGGACAACGGCAGCGAGCGGCAGCCTGCTCCTCCGGCAGACACATTTAACGGCACTAGGGCTGTAGCGATACACTAATGTTGCGATACGATACGATACACAATACACGGTTTTTGGCTCGTGATACGATATATCGATATTCGTCTTAGAATACATTTATACATCATTTTTTGAAAGATTTTAAGGGGAAAAAGTGATTTTGGTGACATCTTGTGAGTGTTCCAATGACTTTGTTTGAATTAATTGAACTGAAAGCATCAATTACACATTATATGGCATTATATAGCTTGCAAATGCTGGACAAAATGAATAAAAGATGTGTTGAGAAAAATAGTTTCATTTATTTAAACAGTGCAAATTGTTGCTTGCAAGCTTTTAAAGGTGGGACACAGGGGTTTTGAAAGAAGCTTAGAATATCGATACTCGCAGCTGGAAAATCGATACTCGATAAAATATCGATATATATCGCAGAATCGATAAAATCGCTCAGCTCTAAATGGCACGCAAATGACAATACAACTATAAAGAACCAAAACAGACAAATCGTCCCTGGAGTATCTGGATTTGGCATGAAGCCGGGAACTGTAAATAAACAGAATGACAAAAAAAGAGGGGGGGGATGTGATGAGAGGCGATGACGGTGAATCACAGCACGGGGCTATAAAATGCACAATCTGCAGAGAAAAACTGTAGCTTTGGACGGAGAGCGAGAGATAAGATGGAGGAGGAAATTTACATCTTCATGTCTCAGCCTGGTTTGAGTCACAGCAGCGACAACCTGGATCACGGCGACAAACCGAATAGATTTTCATATAAATTAAGGCTGCGCGGGGCAGTCGAGGAATACCTAATAAGACACCCGCTTGCTAGCGCGTTCGCTCTTCCTCCCTTCTTCCTCTCCTTTTCCTGCGAGTGGGCCATTGTGTGCGGCGGACACTTTGCACGGATGAGTGCCGTTTCACCCCGGGGGGGGGGACAAACTGTTAGGAAATCCTGCTGCGTGCAGGAAAGATAGGATGCAAGATCTGGAGATTCTGCAGCCATTCCTGATATCTCACACCGACAATGTGACCTCTGACGTCGCCCGCTTCCTTTCGCTGTGAGCGTTCATTCCACGACGAGTTACTCTGGAGCGACGAAGTCAGATTAGTGACTAAACTGTCGAGTCAAATAAGCTGCTACACCCTGATGAATGAATCATAAGCCCGAACATCTCACGTTGTGATGGGGAGCATGCTGCAGAATAATGAAGAGAAGCAGAAACAAGGCTGATGTCAGTTTAATACAACCAACCCAGCAAAACCCTGTTTTGCCCTAAACCATGCAGGTCGGCCGGTAAGCCGTCGCCAGGCCTGTTTATCCCTATTTTGAAACTAGGCTAAAGGTTAACACTACCAAAGCACCTTACTGTGCTCGGTACAGGACAAAAAAAAAAGTTAAAGCATCACGATTAAATGGGGGAAAAAGCAACTGCTTTTGACAGATGGACAGATAATGAGTTCAACTCTGCCATACTTTCATTGCGAAAGAAGATGTGCTGCATCGAGTTGATGCTTTCTGGTTATTTATACGGGAGACATGACTGAAGTCCACCATGTGACAACCGTAAGTAGGGCTGTAGAGACACACTAATCTCATGATACATCGACGATACAAATCGATATTCATCTTATGATACATTTACATCATTTTCTGAAAGATTATAAAGGGACAAAGTGATTTTGGTGACATCTTGTGAGTGTTCCAATGACTTTGTTTGAATATATTGAACTCAAAGCATCAATTACACATTATATGGCTGACAGGGGTGCAGGACACGGGGGTTTTAAAGGGAGCTTAGAATATCGCTACCCGCGGCTGAAAAATCGATACTCTCTGGGGAAATAAAATATCGATATATATCGCAGAATCGATATAATCGCTCAGCTCTAACAGGAAGGGAGGCCAGACGCTAAAGCAAGCGTGAAGAGAATATATGGACATGGTGTCATCACATACTTGATCCATCTGTCCATCAGAGCAGCAACGAGCACGAACAGAGATGCACCAGTCCTCTCTTTTTTGGCTTAATGCGAGACTCCCCCGGACACTGGTGGATGCATCTCAGTTTTTATGAAAACTGCTTTTCAGAAGACATGTGAGAGGCAACCATAATCTCCTTTTCCGAGCAACAAAAACCTAATCTCACACCGATCGGTCTAAATGTGAGCACGCCTGCGTGAGTTTGAGCCGCGGCGCCAAGAAGTTGGGAGCGAGCAGCTGAGGAACCACCGTGCTATCAATTATTAAGAGCCCCCCCCCCTCCACTCACCCGCCTCCGCTAGCACGTTAGCGCGCAACAGCACGGAGCGACATGTGACACGCATGCAGCTCCTGAGCCTCGCCCTCAGGCACCAGCACAGGCCCCGTAGGGGGGGTCAGCGTCTGAGCCGGATGCCTGATGAGCCTCGGAGGGATTTGGGAGGAAGCAGCCATATTCCCCGCGCTCGCGCTGACGCACGAGCATGATGGGGAGCTGTCGCACATCAACACACATTTAACAAACAGATTTCCATTCGATGTATCTTAGTGCAGGGGTGTCAGATTCATTTTCACTGAGGGCCACATCAGCATCATGGTGGCCCTCGAAGGGCCAGATTGGCAGGCATGAATGTAACAAAATGCAATAAAAATCAAAATAAATCAAATTACACCTTATTATATTGTTAAATAACGGTTTCGGCATTTATTATGTATTCAAGTTTCAAATATTTAAGTCATTATTATATTAAACTCAGGGTTTGTGGTAAACATCGCTGAGAGTATCCATTACCTTTGGTTTCAGAAGCGGAAGAGGTTCTTTGTTTTTCTTGTAGGCTAAATTTAGCATACTTAGCTCCGTGTTTGCTGTCAAAATGCCGATGTAGATTGAGATACAAACTTGTAATTGTTTTCCCATCATTCATGAAACTGCCTTCCTTGTGCATCAATTTTTCTTTTCTTGGACATGTTGGGGTTAGTTTGTAAAGGTTTTTTTTTAAGTCCATCAGTTCTGAAAAAATCCTCTTGCTCATAGCTACCGTTGTCATTGTGGGTAACGACAAAATGCATGATGGGAGATGTAGTTTATTGTCAATATGCGCTTTAAAGCGTTGTAAGCTTATTTTAAGTCTTAAAATATTGGTTTAAAATTTAAGCCAATAATGCCCAAGCTCTCAAGGGACACATAAAATGACATGACGGGACCACATTTGGCCCGCGGGCCTTGTGTTTGACACATGTGTCTTAGTGTATCACTCAGATCTTATTCTTCCAGATTATGTCGGGAAGATGCTTTGCTCCATCTGCTGACATCAAGTCTTCACACTCTGACCTTTGACTGTGCCTGCTTGTGTGTGTGTTGCTTGTATCCAGGTGATGTGTGTGTGTGTGTGTGTGTGTGTGTGTGTGTGTGTGGAGCACAAAGAGGCAGAAGGGACAGGTGAGTCACGGCGGGGATGCAGGCTGAACACATTGCACTGCAGCACCGCTCAGCACGGCGGGAACAGCGAGAAAGATGACGGCACCAGATCAGGGGAATAAAACACGAGATGATGGACAGAAATCCGCCAAACACAATTCAGAGGAGACAAAAAGGCCGGATCTGCGGGCCGGGACGGCGGCAGGGACCGATCCGCATGTGTCGCAGAGTAAATCCCAGTCAGCGCCAATAACACCTGAATCCGTCACTCCTGGGAGGATCTGTAAAGCCTCGATATTTATACTCCTGCCCGACTGCTCGCCTACTCGCCTGTCTGGAACCCTCACTCGTCTCGGTTCCCGTTCAAATCGTAATTACCTGCCCACGCGCAGAAAGGGATGCATTAAACCATTTGCAGGAATCAGTATTCATTTGGATTTTTTTATTTTCTGCTGCACATATATCATTAACAGAAAACTAATTTCAATACATTCTGAAACTACCCTGCAACCTCAACTAGTCATCATACGTTTTGGGTTTTCATTTAGAAGAAAATTACGCAGCAATTATAATGTTTATGCTATAATTGCGAGTAAATAAAAAGCCATTAAATCTGAATGTGTTCCTGCAGCATCACACTACCGGCCTGAATCCAGCTATCACCCTGAATACGGTCGGGGGAGGAGGGGGGTCTGGGTAGCTTCCTCTTTGAAATTGGATAGGATCACCTGATAGCCGAGGAAGACACCTGACCGGCTGCTACATAAGAGCTCGTGACGCGGAGGCATCATGTTCACAGAGTGAAGCTTTTGCCCTCCTCTTTTTCTCTTTTCTTTCTGTATGTTTGCAGTCCAGAGTTTCCTGAGTTTGGATGCTGACTTGCAGTTCCATCCTCTGTCCATCCCAGCGTTTACCTCCACCTGTGTGTGTTTTACCTCCACCTGTGTGTGTAGATGTGTTCAGGGTGACCGGTGATCTAGTCCTCTGACCATCTCACCTCAGTGTTACTACCTGCATCTGTTTATGTAGTCATTATCATTCAGTCATTTGTGTGCTCTCCTCTCTCTGTCCTCCATCCTCTCTTTTTCTGTCTTTACCCGGCTGGTCTTCATCAGGAAGGCCCCCCCCATATGATCCAGGTCCTGCTCAAGGTTTCTTCCTCTTAAAGTGGAGTTTTTCCTTGACACTGTTTGGCTTAAAAGATTTTTTTCTCCTCTTGTGGGAGTTTTTTACCTGCCATTATCCTTTTTTAGGTCTCAATATTATGTTCTTAGTTAATGATATTTACTCGGGGGTCATGCTCTGGGTCTCTGTAAAGCACCTTGAGACAACTGACATTGTAACAGACGCTATACAAATAAAATTGAATTGAACTGAATTGAAGCGCTGACTGGCACAGCGAGGGCCACACAGCAGCAGTGATGATCGTGATCTCTAATAACGTTTTCCAATCCGCCACGTGTGGCTGTGATCTGAAGGAATAATTAACAAATGATCTGGATTGTTTCTTGGTAAATTTCTTCTTTGTGTTTTAAAACAGAAAGGTTCCAATCAAGTTACAGCTTCAAAGCACTCAATCCGGGGAAAATGACTGATGTTTGTCACATTTGTATACCGGTCATAGAGGCAAAACTGTTTTTCGAGTTCACCTTTGCTCAGTGGAAAACAGCACATGTGCTCTGAGTTTCCATGTGACTCTCTCTGCACTGGAACAAGGTTACTGAACCGCCTCTCTGAACGGCAGACGTGGCACGGCTAATATTTTACCAGCCGGTGCCTCGTAGCCGGTTGCGTCCTGCTGCAACAGGCTGCGGTCGCTGACGTTAAGTCGGGCTGATCTTCCCAGAGTTGATCCTCGAGGCGCAACGAGAGTGACCCTCGAACATCCGGTCAATGATTACCGCTCAACCTCTCAGTGGGTCCAGCCGTGTAACGGGAAACAGAAGAGTTTTCAAACACATATCATCGTCTTTGTGTTTAGAAGTCCTGACAGCGTCCATGCTGGAGGTCTGCCGCTGGAAAAAAAAGCTCAGATAACAGACATCTGGGCCCAATCTTGGCCACTTTCGGTCCATTTGGCTCACCTACAGAACTGGTAGAGACGTAGGTGCCCAGTAGGGGTGAGTGTTGGCAAGGACCTCGCAATATGATATGTATCATGATACTAAGATCACGGTACGATATTATCACGATATCGCGATATATTGCCAAATCGATTTTTTTTTCATGACACGTGACAAACCAGCATCAGAAATACTCGACAAGACCACTAAAGATAAGGGTATCGATGCCTCCCTGGTGGATTTGTGGTAGTGATGCTGCCCTCCACACAGGGTTTGAATCAGGGACAGCCGAAGACGAAGCTACTTAGGTATCGATAAGTATTTACTTCTATGCACCATTCAATACCGCCAAGTTTTTAATCGACAAAATCCCTCTTCTTCTTTGCTGCACTAAAAGCCAGCACAGGATAATTATGCAACACTGCCTTAAAACTTCCTGTTTGGAGTCATTGGTGGGTACGCTTTAGCTGTAATTCCTACATTTCTTTACTTAGCATTCATTTATAGTGATAAAATTTGTCCGTTTATCTAATCTACAACTCTTTTTGACATTTCACACTCAAAGAAACCTGTTTCATTTTACCCTGAATTTGTGAAGAACTAATTCACCAATTGTAAAAAATATAGGGATCAATATACAGTGATCCCTCGCCAATTCGCGCTTTAAGTTCCGCAGATTTTTCAGAAATATATAATATAATAAAAAATCAAGAAAAAAATCACAGAAACATCACAAGATGTTGTGCACGTTCTCTCACTGCGAAGAAATGTTGTGAGCCAGCCTGGCCCCTTTAAGAACGTGGCCTTATGGGTAATGGTGTGGCCTTATGGGTAATGAAGTGTGTGTGTCGTGGGACGGCAGAATGAAAAACGGGGTTAGATGAAAAGTGGAGTGAACATTAACAGCAGCCCAGCGTGTATAGAAAAACCGGACTTTTTGTTTTGTTGTTGTTAGCATGTTAGCCGCTAATTACGAGCCAAAAATAGTACAATACCAGCGGTTTGTTTACTACAGTTCAGAGACCAGAGGCTGTGAAGGTAACAGAGAGACCACAGTTGAGCCTTTGTCTTGTTTCGCTGCAGTGCATCTCTACTTTTTTTGCAGTTTTTAAACATATTTTAAACACATTATTTAGGCTCAGGGGGCCCCAGCTCCCGTTCGCGGATTTTGATCTTCACGGGGGATCACTGTATATTAAAAAAAACTACAAACGATCTCATAATAAAACTTCCCCTGTCATCTAGATCTAAGTGACTCAGCATTTCCTCAGTCGGCTGCAGGGCATGATTGCAAAATCAGACTGTCTGACAAAAGTGATACTGGTGGGGATCAACGTGTTCCTGCATGTGTTGAAAACCCAAACACACAGGCGTCAGAAGCACGAATTTCTTCCTCTTTTTAAAGAAAGAAAAAACAAAAACGCAGTGAACCGGCAGAGCGCAGCATCTGCGTGGGCTTGTGGTCGCAGCTCTGAGAAGAACATTCAGCCTGCAGGGGACCTATCCCGCTGCTGACGTCATCACTGACGAGACAGCGAGTTATGAAGTACACGTGGAGGAAGGTTATGTATTAAAAAAAAAAAACTGTAAACAAGACTGTGTCTTATACAACATCTTCCAGTGGTTACAGGTAGGGTTGATGTGATTTGACAGATTCAATGACTGCGTCAGGACAGCCGACGGACAAGAAAACAGAAAAGTTATTTGCTGAAGTTACATTTAGCAAGTTCAAGTGTCTTTAATGTAACGAACCAACATATCTTCTAAGTCTGAAATACGAGGAGACAAAAAAAAAAAAAAAAAAAAAAAACAAACAATGAGAGAAACTGCGGGAGCTTGTTGACTGCCAGAGCGTGTGAGAGTGAACTAAAGCGGTCCAGACTGTATAAAACTCAGAGGGGGGGGGGGGGGGGGGGGGGGGGGGGGGGGTCACATGTTGGGGGGAGGAGGAGGTGGAGGAGGGAAAGAGGGCCTGCCCATCCCTCCTTACGTCACGGTAACGCCTCCCTCCACTACAACTCACATGACTGCAGCAGCCTGGTTCTGTAACATCAGTCACGAGGAGAGAGGAGAGAGTAGAGTACTACAATAACCAGCCGGCAGGGCCGACGCTCACGCGCGCAGCCACGCAGACACGCACTCTCACATCATCCTGTCCTAATAACAACGAGTAAATATTAACATATTAATGCAGTGTTTGTAGAATAGATAACCTTATCAGGCAACACACGAGGAAATAACTTAAGCAGCGATAAAGTGCGCAATTTTATTATAATTTTTTTTTCCTTGTCCCTTACTCAAGTTACCTTTTATCTTTCCCCTTGTGTGCCATTCAAGGACTCTGCAGCAATCCGGCAGTAAAGGCCGCAGAGGAAAGATATGCAACTCCAGGAGCAGGTTTCTCATCTGCATCGTGACGGCGTCTCGCGCTTCACGGTCACAGCCTGTTAGATGTTGTGTGCGTGATTGTTTTTATTTATTTATCTTGGAAACCCACATCTCCTCCTCCTGTTGGCCCGAGTGATGTTCGGCTGCAACAAGGTGACTTTGCGGCGGCTGTCAAAAGCGCCGCAGCTTTATTACTGCACGGGACTATAAAACGGTCCATTTGAATAAAAGTGACGATACAACCGGACATATCGTTGCCATAATACAGAAATAGACATTTTTCTAACCGACTGAGGTGTGAGAGTAGCGTTTTAATGCAGTCGGTGCCACATTAGAGCCCGATGAGGTTTATTGGATTTTTTTCTTCCTTCTTCTGCGCATCGTTTTAAATGCTCCTCACATCCGTCTGCATGCAGCGCCGTGCGCGTGTGTGCGCGCGCGCGCGCGTGTGTGTGTGTAACGTGGAAGCACGTGTCACTGCTGCAGCTTATAAATAGCCCACAGTCTCCTTGGATCCCACCAAACACTGATTTAACCTGCTTAAGCTGCCAATCAGCTGTGAGATATCGCACCCCCACCCCCCCCAAACCCAAACCAACCCCCCCCCACCCACCACCAACAACAGTCGCCACCGTCCGCGGAGACGAAGCATCCCATCCCGCGCTGACCCTCCCTTCAGAGCAACAACAATCACCCCGATGGAATTATGTCACACCGGGATGCGGTAACGACCGTGAGGGGGGGGGGGGGGGGGGGGGGGGGGGGGGGGGGGGGGGGGGGGGGGGAGCGGAGCATCTTCCACCTCCAGACCGTGTTCAGGCTTTACGTGAACGGAAATAATCCGGCGCGTACTCTGCAGGCAGATTAAAATCCAGAATAACGATTCCTGTTTTCAGGTCTTGTGCGTCAAGGATTCCTGAAATTTCCCCGATTCACGACTGCTGAAAAAAAAAAAAAAAAAAAAAAAAAAAAATCACACATCATCAGACCCCCCCCCCCACCACACCACACCACCCCGCATAAACACAATTGTGTCACCCGTCGACCCCGTCAGGTGAGACAAACAATCCAATGATGCGCTGTTTCCAGTCAGCCAAAGCAAACAATCGTGTGAACTGGACACGTTTTGTAACCCGGCGATTACGCAAGCGATTACAAAAAGACAAAAAAAAAAAAATAGGGAATTCAACTTTTTCTGCTCACAGCTGATCTGATCGAAACACAAACTGATTGATCAGAGGGGGTGCGGGCTGATAAAAAGTGACCGTGAATTGACCACCGGGGCGGGCGTCGCTCAACTTCGGAGCGCACCGAGCAGCCTGCCGGTTTATCCGACACCCAGAGATCCACCGGTTTAAGCCCCGCGGTGCTTCGGCAAGCAGCTTAAAGTGAAGTGGATAAACAACGTTACGAGGCGCTGGAAGGGGGGGGGGGTGTCGAAGCGACACCGCAAACACTTTAACGGACACCAGCTCTGATTTGCGCGATGACGATATTGTAAACAAAAGGTACGACGTATCAATTAAAAACGCACTCCAGCGCGTCCTTTCCCTGCACGGAACCGAAGAACAGGCAGTCCTGGAGCCGATGGATTATTATTACCAGGTTATAATATCATAATAGTCCTCTGGCTACGTCCACGCGCTCAGAGGCGCACCACGTGTCCAAGTCTCCAGCACTGAAATTAAAACTTCCTCAAGAATGCGCGTAAAGTTTCCAAAGCGCCCCTCCGCATACCAAAATAATCCTCCCCGAGCCGGCGGCACGCCGGCCGCTCCGCGTCCAGCACCGGCACCAAAACATTTATTAGTTTTCCCGTCCATCAAATTCCCCTCATCGCCGATGGCTGATGACATTTCCTCCGAGACACGTGAAAGCCAGAGACGTCAAGCCGGAGTCGATGTTACCACCACGCGTGCAGACCGAGACGCCGGCTCGCGCAGCGCCGGGGGGAGATGCTTTGCCGAGGAGCCCCGGCGACAGGCTCGCATCAGCCGGGGCGTAGCGTGCGCTGCGGCCCGCGACGTGCAAAGACGCGGCCCCGTCCGCGTAGCCCGAAGTCCCGCGCGTCCGCAGAGGCCGGGGTCTTACCTGGCTGCCGGAGTTTTCTGTCAGGTAATTGAAGACAAAGGACGAGAGTTCCTCATCTAATAGTGGAGCGCAGTCCGCCATCTTCTAGTGAATGAAGAGCCGTGGAGTCAGAGAGTGGAGTATAGGAGGAGGAGGAGGAGGAGGAGGAGGAGTGAGTGAGCACGGCCGCCTGTAGGGGGCGCATCTATTTACACATTACACAAACAGTTCGTTAGAGACGTGCGGCTCTTCAAAGTCGGGGTCTGCGGGAGACCACCGGGGGTCGGTACGTGGAGTCCCGCCGCTAAATGTGGACTCTGCTTCACTTCCAGCGTCACTGCAGCCAGTCTGCTGCTGTTGTATGTTCAATACAAACACATGGAATCATTTTTCAAATAGAATAAAGACAGAAAAACTGCGTTTTTCCATCAGTTTTTTGCATGTTTTGTGTAATATTATCTCATGAGGGACTCATGGACTGCAGGTGCAAATTTAAAGGAGACATAAAAGCTGACATAGTTCCCCGGGGTCTTAATGAAATGTCCTGACATGCGTAGGTCAAAGTACAGAGATGCAGTTTAAAAAGCTTCTTATTCAGCCATGTATTTACTGGTCCAGTTATAGCAGAACATCTAAGAGGGCGCAGTCAGACCAGCCACCATAAGGTGTAGCTTCACTGAAACTGTTTCAAAGGTATTACAACTGAAAAGTTAGGGAGGGGAGATTTAAAAAAAATAAAAAGACATGTAGAGGCTGGATAATTCTAATTTGATCCGAGTCTGTGGCATCACAGGACCCTGCAGCAGCTGAACAGCAAGAAACCTTGAGACCCAGGATGCTCCAAACAAACCAGCTCTATTGAGTTAAAGATGTTTTTGAGGAAGCAGTAACTTCAAAAATCAACATTTCTGTTCTCAAGTGCAGAAAATATGATTGTCTTGATATGTCCCCTGTTAGAAAATCAGTATAAAACAATACTTTCTTAATAAAAAAGTGACTTAAGAAGCTTCCAACAGGAAAAACCCATGTTTGTCTTTCCTTTCAAGGGATTTGCAGTAATCACAAAAGGGTCTGATCGCTGGGGAAACGCTCCGGTAGCCTGAAAACTCCAGCTGCAGCGCTCCACGGTGGTCTGAGAAGCTCAGCCATAAACGGCAGCACCCTGCAGCTGTTGCTGGGCAACTGCAATATTAATGTCTGTCAGTTATTCATTGAGCAAACTTGACAATGACTGATGCCGTCCTAACTTACAGGAGACTTACACGCTATGACCTCTTTTTTTTTTCCAAATGTTGACACTGTCTCCTGAGGCCTCAATGACGGTCCGAGGCGTGTTTCGGGAAGAAAATGCGACATGACTGACCTGTTCGGCACGTTCTTGCAGCTCCGTTCACAGCAGCTGGTTTCCCCCTTCAGGGGTCGGCCATCTTTGCCAATCAGAGGAACGGCGACGTTACGCTGGGTCACAGGGTTTTGTTATATTGGAAGTAGAGATCTTCGGAAAACAACCCGAAAACCCGAGGTTCCGACCCGACCCGAATCGGGTCTCGGGTCCATTCAAAAGACGTGACTCCGGGTTCGGGTCGGAATCTGTACATTTAGTCTCGGGACCGGTCAGTGCTCCCTGACAGGCTGGGTCCACGTTTACTCCAGAGAGGTAAAGGTATTGGTGGTGGCAGCCAATGTCAGGACTCGGGGCAGTTAAATGATTATTAATTAACGTGGCGTATTTGTCATGAAACAATCGTGTTGCCGTAGCGTGTTATTAGCGGTTTGCCCGGCAGCTGTGAAGCACAACGGATCGCCAACATGACAACGTTGGATGAGAGAACATATTCACGACACGTCCTGACCGGTGTAGGCTATTAGCGTTAGCAGTTGCTACCAATAGCATCTGTATCCACAAAGAAAATAACCACTTAGATTTATTGTTGTTTACATCACGTAGCCTATGGAGCAACTGAACCAGTAGAAGAAGACAACTTTAGGTAAGAAAATCAAGTTTTTTTCAACGCTAGACAACTTTTAAAATTAGCAACTATGGGCTGTATTGTCTCGGTTCTATTCAGGTATCTCGGTTCGGTTTGTGGTTGGAAGCTAAAGACTCGGGTCGGGTCGGTTCCGCGTCCAAATATTGCGGGTCCATTCGGGTTCGGACTCCCGGACTTATGATAATAGCTCGGGTCGGGTTGGTTTTGGGCCGAATTTTCACGGATCCATTCGGGTTCGGGTCCATGAAAGTGGACTCGTGAAGACCTCTAATTGGGTGTCTTAAAATTAGGTAACTATAACCTCAGATAAAAATGTCCTATCATTAGAGCCGAGCGGTTTTATTGCTTCTGCGATATATATCGATATTTTATCGAGTATCCATTTTTCAGCCGTGGGTATTGATATTCTAAGCTTCTTTCAAAACCCCCGTGTCCCACCTTTAAAAGCTTGCAAGCAACAATTTGCACTGTTTAAATAAATGAAACTGATTTTCTCAACAAATCTTTTATTCATTTTGTCCAACATTTGCAAGCTGCCTGTCAGCCATATAATGTGTAATTGATGATTTCAGTTCAATTAATTCAAACAAAGTCATTGGAACACTCACAAGATGTCACCAAAATCACTTTGTCCCTTTAAAATCTTTCGGGAAAATGATGTAAATGTGTTGTTAGACGAATATATATATATTTATCGTATCGTGAGCCGAATATCGTGTATCGTATCGTAAGATTAATGTATCGCTACAGCCCTACCTGGTACCCTTCCCCATTCACAGTCATTTCCACTGGTCCAGAGCCAATCGCAACAATTCCGGGGCGGGCTTTACGCAATGACTCGTGCAGCGATGTCTTCAAAGCGACCGAGGTAGCAGCTGGAATAGTAATAATCCCTCGGATCAATAAGGAACCAGCTCCTGGAAATCAGAGCTGAATCCAGAAGAACCAGACCGACTCTTTGCACTGAACGGGACCAGAGTCGGGATGGCCGGCCGAGCCAGGCCTAATAAACCGGAGCAGCGACGACAGTTTTTCATGATAATGGCCCTGTCTGAGCTGTACCACCGTTAAAGTCGTTTAGCAGTGATTTAAAGATTTTTTTAATGTTAATTTTCTTATTCCTTTAAAGCTGCTTCTCCAAAGATGTATTATATTTGAATCGAGTAATGAAATGCCATTAGATTAATTTATGGACGACAACAATCTCATTTGTTTTCTTCTTGTTTATAAAGGTCCTTTCCCTATCATCTGTTTTGTTAGTCATAGGCTCTTATTTTATATACTTATTATTTATGCCTTAGAAATAAAGATCCGGCCTCAGCTTTGCCTTTCATAGGCCAGACACATACAGCTGAAGCACAGAAATATGGACCTGTTTTTTTATTAACCTGAGACTCAACCAGAAACAAGTAGTTCTGCTCCCTCCTTAAGGGAACATTAACGTCGTACACGCCGTCGGCAATAATCTCTGCTTTCTTTGAGTTTTGCAGGGCACCTCAGTGACGAGCCTCTGCTCGTGCGAACACTCCCAGGCAGGACGGTTCTGAAAACAAATCCCACGGCTTCCACCTCATTCCTCTACAGTTGCAACATCACTGACGGCTATGTAAGACCAGTGTTTTCTAACGTGTTGACGGCTGCACGTGTCTCAGCTAATTCCAGAGCCGTTTGGCTTCATTCATGCCGATCTTTTCAGCAGTGATGTGAGTTTTTCCAATTAAACTACTGAGGCACGTGTCAAGTCTCTTAATTGTCTGTGAATCATGCAGATTGACACCGCGTATGTTCAGACTGTTGTCTTTTAGACACGATGGTTTTCAGGATTTATGACGACGCTGAACTGACTCAACATAAATGAAACAGCTGGCCGTTAAACCAGAAGTGGAGTCGAGTCGGTTCAAGATGCTGCATATCAGAGCATTTATGACGCATCAGGATCTCCTGTTATGATGAAAGTCTTCTAAAAGTGGCATAAAATAACCTTTGGTGTGTACTTTTGCCCGGCTTTGGCGAAGAAGAAAGATCTCATGATTTCAGATACAGTGGTACCTCTACTTACGAAATTAATTGGTTCTGGGAGTAGTTTTGTAACCTGAAACTTTCATAAGTAGAAACGCGTTTTCCATGTAAATGCCCTAATCCGTTCCAAGCCCCCCAAAATTCGAACATAATCTTTATTATAAATTATAAATAATACATGAAATGACATAAAAACCTGTCAGAAATACATGTTAGAACTAGAAAAGCACTCGGAGAGCGCAGACCTCCGCCAAGTGCTACAATTATCAAAAACTTGAAAGTGATCCAGAATCCAGGATTTCTTCTGGATCACACCCAAAATGAAATTGGTTCTTTTCACATTTCTGACAACTAAAATTTTCATCAAAATCCATCCATAACTTTTTGAGTTATCTTGAACACAGATAGACAGATAAACGCTGGCAAAAACACAACCTCCTTGGTGGAGGTAATAATTGTTTGTTTACCTTGGTTGGTTACGCTCATATAGACAAGGGGTCCTACTAGCCAATAGGATGCCAGGAAGATGCTGAGCGATAGCCAATGGCAGAGCAGCTCGGACGCACCGCTTTCAAACCGAGATACAGAGCCGACAGCTATGTTTACATTCAGTAAACTCTGGGAGCTGCGAGTAGCAGCTCGTACTGTAGTTTTGCCTTTCATATCCTGAAATTTCTTTCGTAACTAGAGGCAATATTTTCCCGTTGATGCGTTTCATAACCTGAAAATTTTGTATGTAGAGACGTTCGTAAGTAGAGGTGCCACTGTAGTTCCAGCACTAAATGTTTAGCTTATCAGCAACAGCATTTTGATGAAAATATCAGTTGAGGGCATATGTGTGAGGACTAGAGCTGAGCGATTTTATCGATTCTGCGATATATATCGATATTTTATTTCCCCAGAAAGTATCGATTTTTCAGCCGCGTGTATCGATATTCTAAGCTCCCTTCAAAACCCCCATGTCCCGCACAGGAGCTCTTCCTGCAAAGTGCAGGAAGAGCTCCCGTGTCAACCATATAATGTGTAATTGATGCTTTCAGTTCAATTAATTCAAACAAAGTCATTGGAACACTCACAAGATGTCACCAAAATCACTTTGTCCTGTTAAAATCTTTCTGAAAATGATGTAAATGTATCTTAAAACGAATATCGATATATATCATATCGTGAGCCGAATATCGTGCATCGTAACGTATCGCGAGATTAGTGTATCGCTACAGCCCTAGTGAGGACGCGACACTCAGATCAAATTTCACAACCGAAGGGGCAGGAAATGGCAACTTGCTCTGAAGCACATGGCATCTCTCTGTCAAAGGCAGGACCTCGTCTGAGATGGACACAAGGTGTCCCCTTGGCAGCGGTGCAACGATGCGGCGGCGTTGATGGTTGATGCTGGGAGCAAACGCTGCCTTTTTAATGAGAAACAAAGTCCTCATTAGGGAGGAGGAAGGCATTAAACTGCAGTTAACTTGATGTATTGGTTATTCGTCCACGCACACGCGCACACACACATATATGGGCAAGGAGGCTCGCATATCACTTTGAAATAATTGGTATCTTTCGATTCTAGCCCGTAATTATGGTGGCTAATGAAATGACATACAGGAGCCATGAGGTATCCATAATAACTGGCCAAAACAGTATCAAAACCTAACGAGGGAAAAAAAAAGAAAATTCTGTGGCCTGAAACAGAAGAGCATGTACCTGTTTACATCTTCAGGAGGAACTCGTGGGTAGAACGTGACATCACCCCTCACGCTTCACAACCCAGCACACACCACACCCTCACTGTCGTGTCTCTTTAACTGTCTTGTCTTTAAATGTTTCACTGCTGGTGTTTTTTAGTCCTCTCTGACAAAATCAGGATTTAAGATGTTAATAAAGATGTTAGAAATTACTGCCAGAGAGGACTGGTGAAGGACACATTCACCCTTTACACTCCCACAAAAAAAAAGTCTGCTATAAGATTAAATTGCATATACATACTAGATGGTTTTGCTAGACAATGGCTCTAACCATAAATGTAAATGCAGATACACACACACAAAAAAACAAAAAAACGTGACATCAGAGTCGGTCAAGGAACTGTGCAAATAACTGGTGATGCAACATTGTGGCGTTCGTGTCTCCTCCAAAATGATAACCGTCACTGCTGAGACTGTTCCCAACGGTGGCGGCGAAAGTAGCGGAAGCACAAAGCAGCCGCTGAGGTTCAATAGACGCACGTTTCGCGCTGCTGGGGAATCTCTGTGCCTCCGTATCGATCGTGGAGGCCTGCGTCCAGCTTGTCCAGCTCCAACCGCAAACAATGAGATGCACGACCAATCGAATCGCCAACAAGTGTTGCAGCAGTGGGCAGATGTTGCATGGCAAGCACAAATCAGCAAAAATATACCGAGCCATGAGGAAGAAAGGGGGGTTGAGGTTTGATTAAGTCATGGGACTGTACGACTCTGGTTTCACAGAATCTGTTGATTAGTTTCACTTAGTTTCACATTAGAGATGCACATTCACATCCCCTCGAAGTCCTCGCAACCACGGTCTAGTCAGTTTCTCTCTGTCTGTCTTTTTGATTAAGTTAATGATGATTGACTGATTCAAGGAAGAGGAAAACTCAAATACTTGGGCTTTGACTAGACAGGAATACATCTCAGTGACTTGGTGAATTTTCTTTTTCCGTAATGTAACTGTGAACTTCACACTATTGTGCAAACACGAGGAACAAAGCCAACAAAAATGAAACCATAACGTTGTGAATTACTCAACACCTGCCGGCTCACATGTTAAACCTCATTCCTTTTCTCTTGTGCTTTCAAAACAGCAAAACAAGAGTTTAGATAATAAATATGGTAAAATAATTAATTTATATATTAATATCTACTGTGTGCGGGTTATTTAACAGCATTTAACAAGGAACTGTTGAGCCCGAACGCTTGTTAAATAGTTTCAGCTCTTGTTTTCTTGATGACAGGCCTAGTAAATATTTTAGAGCAGGTGTCAAACACAAGGCCCGCGGGCCAAATGTGGTCCGCCAGGTCATTTTATGTGGCCCTCGAGAGCTTGTGCACTATTGGCTTAAATTTTAAACCAATATTTTAAGACTTAAAATAAGCTTACACTGCTATAAAGCGCATATTGACAATAAACTACATCTCCCATAATACATTTCGTCGTTACCTACAACGATAACAGTATCTCACTATGAGCAAGAACTCAAGGCGATTTTCAGAACTGATGGACTTGATAAAAACCTCTACAAACTAACCCTAACATGTTCAAGTAAAGGAAAATTGATGCACAAGGAGGGCAGTTTCATCAACGATGGGAAAACGAATAGTTTGTATCTCAAGGTGAGAAAACAGTATGTCTTTTGTGTTATGAGGCGGTGTCGGTCATGAAAGAGTATAATTTACGTCGTCATTTTGATAAAAAACACAGAAATAAATACAGAAACAGTTATTTAACAATATAATAAGGTGTAGTTTAATATATTTTGATTTACATTGCATTTTGTTACATTCATGCTGTCAATCTGGCCCTTCGAGGGCAACCATGATGCTGATGTGGCCCTCAGTGAAAAAATGAGTCTGACACCCCTGTTCAAGAGTATAAATATACTCTAGAACAGGGGTATACATACAGAACAGGGGGTATACATACAGAACAGGGGGTATACATACAGGTACATATACCTGTATGTATACCCGTGGAGCTCTGAGGGTGCTGCGTTGCTGATCTGTAGTCCTCTGCACCAAATATATAACATCTGTTTTCATCTTGCAAGCGGAACACAGTTTTAATAATGGAGGTTACACGGAGCACAAGTTGAGACAAATAGTAAAAATAGCAATTACTATAATTCATACCCGTCGTTTAGTCGGCGTTGCCTTCAGAAGAGGAAACCAGCATTGCTGAAATGCCAACAAACTATTACAAGTGATGCTCCGGCGATGTCCCCGTCTAATGTTACTACGTTTCAGTGCTTTTACATTTAAAGGCCTCCAGTCAACCCTCTGACCCAGAGAGACACCCAGTGAGGCTAACCGCTAAATAAACCAACATCTTTTTAATCCCTTGAACCTGGTGAGTGATTACTGCGGCAGAGGTGACTGTGGACCATGCACTGAGTAGGGTTTCTTTTTGAGATCGTTCATAATGTGCAGTTAACTCTGCAAGGAAGTGTCTTTTAACAGCAGATAACAGATAATATTATTTATGTATTTGGTCATGCACAAATGAGGAAGGTTTAAAAAAAAAAAAAAAAAAACAAAGAGAGGAAAGAAAACATGCCGGCGAGTTGCTGAAATGCTGCAGGGGTTTTCGTTCGCACGACGAATGTTCCTCAACCAGAGATGACAAACAGGCCATAAACTTCTGGAGCCCGGGCAGTATTAGTGCCTCAGTATATCACACTGAGCTGCAACCCAAACACTAAAAACAAGCCAGATCTCTGGAGCGTAAACCGAGATGATGTGTGTCTTCGCAGCATCCAGACCACTCAAGGCGACGTTTCAATGATGTTCGGTCCCGAGGGTGCGGTCGCCCACCTAAAAACAGGGCCACCTCAGTGACAGCCTGCCAGGTCAAGCCGTCATTAAGGTGCGCCGGTACGTGTCAGGTGGTCTCATCGGCAACGGCGGTGTCTCGTTTAAGTTGGCATTGTAGTCAGAGGTTGCATCGGCTGCTTCTGTGCTTTGATATGCATCGTTAGAAAAAAAACCCCAGTGAACTCCTGAACTGCTGAACTCAACGGTCGGGCTGACCTCAGATACCTGAGGAGGGAACTGAGCATTCCTGCGCTTCGACTGGTGCTGAGCGTTAGAGCGGTACATGAAAGAGGCTGACGCCCCCACATGTCCATGTACTTCACATCCACAGTCAAATACGAAGGCGTCTGAATCTTCAACTGATTTTAATGCTGTGAGGTACGTCACAAACACTTGTGGCACCGGGTAGTTCAGTGGTTTATGCAGGTGCATAACAGATGGATTAGTGTGGCATCTGCAGCAATGAGGACTCTGCACTGGTCTGTTGTTGTGAGAAGAGAGCCGAGGCTCTCTGAAGTGGCTGATCCACGTTCCTGCTTTTATCTATGGTCATGGACTGTTGGTAGTGACCAAAAAAAGAAGATATCAGCTACAAGCAGCTGAAATGAGCTTCCTCTGTGAGGTCGTCGGACCCTCCCTTATGGATGGAGCGAGAAATGGACTCTTAATATAGCTGCTGGACCACCGGATCGAGAAGAGCCAGTTGAGGCGGTCTGAGCATGAGGATGCCTCCTGTTTCTTGAACTTGGAGGTCCCAGGGTGGACTCAGGGTATGCTGGAGAGATTATGTATCTCAGCCATCCTGGGAATGCCTCTGTATCCTCTTGGGAGAGAGTTGAGAAGGTGTCTGTGTAAAGGGACGTCTGGGTCTCCTTATTTAGGCTTCTGCGACCTGAACATGGATAAGTAGAAGTTAATATACATATAGGGCTGGGCAACGATTAAAATCTTTAATCGCGATTAATCCTATGATTTTCCTGATTAATCACGATTAATCGCATTGTATATGGAAAACCAAATAATGAATTCAAAAGTAGTGTAAAACTGACTTTTATTTAAATGTTCTGGAGCCGTATGAACTAAAGTGCAATAACATTTGTTGTTCAAACACTTTTAACACCATCACTTGTCAGTAACACATATTTAGTGTAAATCTCATCTTAAAAAAATATCAAATAAAATAAAGCTTATTGCCACTGCCAGGGCATTAATGTCATCCTGTTTTTATAAACAATAAAAAAAAAGTCTACAAACAAAATCCAACAAAATGATTGTGGCTCAGCACAATCAGAACATTAAAACAGGTCATTTCTGAGGTAACAGCAGAAACTTTTAACGGGGAGTTCAACTTGGCAGTTGTTACAAATAACCTTGTTTCTGTCAAATCCTCCGTCTGGGAGAACTTTAAAATGAAAATGTTCATGTTAAAGTTCAGTAACTTTACCAATCCGTGTATCATTCATTCTTTCCATTTTCAATTGTCAATCAAAAATAAAAATTTTAAATGACATTTTAATCTAACACAAAAAAATGAAAAAAAAAATCCTGTTTTTTATATTTAAATTTTAGACTTGGATCAAAAATACGAAATAAAAAAATGGGCCACAGAAATGAATTTGTTTTATAATCGAGGACTGGACTTTCTGTTGTCATTACACATCTGTGCCACTAGATGGTAAAAAGTGAATTTTACACTACTTTTGAATTCATTATTTGATTTTGCGTATACATTGCGAATAATTGTAATTAATCAGGGAAATCATGCAATTAATCGCGATTAAAAATTTTAATCGTTACCCAGCCCTAGTTAAAATAAATCAATTTGGAAATTTTCTTGTTTGTGACCGTTTTATGCCGACTTGTTTCAGGATGATCAGCTCAGTCGGTTGTGGAGAAATGAATCCAGTCACCTATGAAGGAAGATCCAAATGTAACAATCCTGAACACGTCAAGGAGGAGACAGGCTGCTGCCCAGGTTACCCAGGATCTCAGAGATCCATTTAATGCTGGTCAGCGGATGTTGGCACTTGAGAGGTTTAAAAACTGATTTTTAAGAAAGTAATAATCATTTGTATGCGTTGCTGAGTCCTAACGCACAAGTCCCGATTCCAACAAGTCTTTGAGGCGTCACACGAGACTGAAACAGGATCACAATGTCCCTTTGTGTTATTGCTACTCTGTGGTTGCTGCTTACAGCGAATAAAGAATTCAGGCACTTGTAAACTTTAAATAGACTCGCAGAAGAAGAAGGCAGGCAGTCACGCTGCCGCTGAGTCTAAAGAGCAGTCTAATGTCAGGGCCACGGAGACACACTGAGTAATGAGTGCTGGCTGGTTTTTGTTTTTGTTTTTTTTTAAGAAAATAGCATTTTTGGGCACCGACTGGAATTACTCATTGATTAAAAAGAAACTGGCTTTTAAGCGATGCTCATGGAGGCGAACATTCAGAGGAAGTCATCAAAGGGATATTAAAAATGGAAAGACAGATCGAATAAATGTGCCACTTCACCTCTTTTGCTCAAACGCGCTGCCCGCTTTCCCCCCGCACCTCTCCTCGTGTTACATTAACCGCGATTCGGTTTGCATTTCTCATCCGTAAAGGGCATTAATGAACGAATGGGGCTCTGATTTATAGCCACGTTTAATTCACAGCAGCAGGATCGTTCACGTATAACCCGGGAACCCCGTCACCTCGTTGGCCGGTCTGGCTGCAGGAAAGATGGCGTGTGAGGTGAATCTGAGCGCTGGAGATATTTATTCATCCGAGTCTGCGTTTGCTTGTTCAGGCATTTGGTTACTAATTCACCTCCCTCCTCCGTCTCTCTGCCAGCAGGCTGATCTTGACTTTTGCTCTACTTCACAGAGCGGCCCGACAGATTGCACGTGCGTGCACCTATATAGCATCACTTCTAAATACAGTTGTGTTGCATTAGTGAAGCCGACTCCAACACGCAATGCTTTAAATAGTGTTTACTAGAGCTGAGCGATTTTATCGATTCTGCAATATATATCGATATTCTATCGATTATTGAGTATTGATTTTTCAGCCGTGGGTATCAATATTCTAAGCTTCTTTCAAAACCCCCGGTCCCACCTTTAAAAGCTTGCAAGCAACAATTTGCACTGTTTAAATAAATAAAACTATTTTTCTCAACACATCTTTTATTCATTTTGTCCAGCATTTGCAAGCTGCCTGTCAGCCATATAATGTGTAATTGATGCTTTCAGTTCAATTAATTCAAACAAAGTCATTGGAACACTCACAAGATGTCACCAAAATCACTTGGTCCCTTTAAAATCTTTCGGAAAATGATGTAAATGTATAGTAAGACGAATATCGATATGTATCGTATCATGAGCCGGATATCGTGTATCGTATCGTATCACGTTTCCACTTTTTGTTTTTCAAATCTTCAAACTGGAAGCAGCAAATGTTTCCTTAATTGTCCCCCCCATGTGTTCCTTATTTTCTTTATTCCAACAAAATCATTCATTTCTTCTCCAACTTTAAAACATCTGAGCTGAATTGTGACTAGTAATCGGTCCATTCCTGGAACAGATAATCTTCACTGTTTAATTTCATTTTTTAATCTACAGTCATGGAAAAAATTATTAGAATACCATTTTTTCTTCACTTTCTTGTTCATTTTAATACCTGGTACCACTAAACGTCATCATGTGACTAAAACAGACAGAAAAGAAAACACTGAATGCATAAAAGCAGTGTTTTTGGCAGTACAACGCCATAGCTATTGATGTAAAAACTTAAGTGATTTAGGTCATAATCAAGAAAACCATGGAAAATGGTAAGATATCAGCTCTTAAATAAAACTCTTATGAGCAATCTTTGTGGTTATCATTATGTTTGTCCAAACAAATGTACCTTTAGTTGTACCAGGCATTAAAATGAACAAGAAACTGAAGAAAACAAGGGTGGTCTAACAATTTTTTCCATGACTGTATATACAGTGATATATGATAAAAAATATTGAGCGAAGTCTCTAAGTTCTTGGTCTCCACCAGAAACCTGGGATCTTGATGGTTCTAGACAGTACCTTAGATGTTCCTACGACTGTGCCATCTGGACAGAGATCTCCAGCGTTGTTCTTGTGATCTGATGGAGCCCGTCTCCCAGTTTGGTGGGGTCACAGCCCCCGATGCTAGCCCTCCGGTGCTACTGTTGCCTTCTCCTTCCACATCCTTTCTACTTCTTCTTTCAACCACGTGGTGATTTTCAAGCTTCTCGTGTTCCTTCTTCTTGTCACTTGGTATTGCTCGATCCATCACTCGTGCCTTCTCCTGGGGTTTGTTGATCACCACAAATGTCCGGGTAATAAGCCATCACTAGCTTTTGGTCTGGATTTGGAAAGCCCACAGAATATATGCTCCATCATGGTCTACCATCCTTGGAGGTATCACCCATCTTTACTTCTAACTCATACAGTTCCTGTATAATATTGCAGATGCTTCATTGATGATATTCCATGTAAGCCATACATGCATGTTATGCTGCTCTCTGAGTCCTGGATTGTCTCTGGGGCATCTTTGCACAGCCTGAATCTGAGGTCTGGTCTGGTCTGGTGTGGTAGAGGTCTGCACAGCTGCTGATGATCATTTCATCAGAGGCTGATGATTGGTTCAACTGGTTGCAACTTACCCTCTTACACCTTGTTTCCATATGCTGTAAATCCATATGAAATGCAACTTGGACTTGGTTTTGAAAGCAAGGAAGCACAGAACTAATAAGAAGGCTCGATACTTGAATGCCAATTTAGTGGTGAAGAACAATAACGTTTTCAAATATCATACCTACCTTTGATCCTGCACAGGACTAAACAGGTATGGATAATGGATGGATGGATGGATAGAAGGATGGATGGATAGAAGGATAGGTGAATGGATGAGTGGATGGATGGATGGATGGATGGTTGGATGGATAGAAGGATGGGTGAATGGATGGATGGGTGGATAGTGGATGGATGGGTGGGTAGAAGGGTGGATGGGTGGATGGATGGATATGGTGAGTTTGGATGGATGGATAGTAGATGAATGGATGGATGGGTTGATGGATGGGTGGGTGGATAGTGGATGGATGGATGGGTGGATAGTGGATGGATGGATGGGTGGATGGATGGGTGGGTGTGTGGATGGATGGGTTGATGGATGGATGGGTGAGTGGATGGATGGATGGATGGATGAATGGATTGATGGGTGGATGGGTGGATGGATGGGTGGGTGGATGGGTGGATAGAAGGGTGGGTGGATGGATGGATGGATGATGGATGGATGGGATGGATGGATGGATGGATGGATGGATGGATGGATGGATGGATGGTGGGTGGATGGAAGGATGGGTGGATGGATGGATGGATGCATTGATGGATTGATGGGTGAATGGGTGGATGGATGGATGGATGGATGGATGGATGGATGGATGGATGGATGGATGGATGCATGGATGGATGGGTGCGTGGATGGATGGGTGGATGGAAGGATGGGTGCATGGATGGATGGATGGATGCATGGATGGATGGAAGGATGGGTGGATGGGTGGATGGATGGGTGGATGGAAGGATGGATGGATGGGTGGGTGGATGGGTGGATGGGTGGATGGAAGGATGGGTGGATGGATGGATGGATGGATGGATGGGTGGGTGGATGGATAGATGGGTGAATGGGTGGGTGGAAGGATGGATGGATGTATGGATGGATGGATGGATGGATGGGTGGATGGATGGATGGGTGAATGGATGGGTGGATGGATGGATGGATGGGTGGATGGATAGAAATAGCCTCTTACAGGTGCACAGGAAGATATTTGGAACAAGAGCTGCTGCCTACTGAGGTGATCTGAGTGACGTCATTGTTTCTTACATGCTGTAACCTGTAGCTCATTTCTATTTAAGCTCCATAGAGTTTATGTAGGAACAATGGATTAAACCGTTCTGATTAATCCAACCTTTGAGAGCTAATCTTAAAGGAATGCATATATTCCAGGAGCAGTCCTGACAGCACCCTCTCTTCCCTGTCTGATGGCCTGTTGGGTATCTGGTTGTCTGGTTTTTCCAGATGAATCTCATGAGCGCACCAAAGCAAACAGAAACAAAATGTTACATCCTCTCGCTCCTGATCTCTCTTTTTCCATGTAGGTCATTAGAAACTCACTACAGAACCAGTTAGCGAGGTGGCGATTCAAGGAGTCCACGTAATCTGAACCTGGATAATCAGAAGTTCATGGATAGATGGATGTTAAATCCTATGAAAGTAGTCAGGAAGGAACTTTTTTTTTTGGCTTAATTTGTGAAGCAACTAGAGTCAGATGAAATTTATTGCGTAGGTTAGAGTGGGTAAACCTTTACTTTGTATACACAGTATTCCATTGCACAGTAAGTAAAACAACTGTTACATTAATATCACATTTCTCTTGTGTCATGTGATTAAAACCATAACATGAGGAAAACGTTAAACCGATCGCGCTGTAGGTTTTTGCAGCAGGAAGAGCACCTTACCGTTCCCCGTTGAAGCTCATCTTTTCTGACCAAATATTATCAAAAGCAAACGTCAGCAGAGCATCTGTTTGTGTAAGCGCTTCGTTCAGCGAGATGACTGGATGAAAGTAACCTGTAAACACAGGTGTCATCCCCTGGAGGCTGCTTTTATGTTGCCTGGCAGCAGCCCGCAGAGTTCTTCCCTGATTTGATTTACCACGGAGTTTATTTGATGACCTGGAGTCAGCGACAGGCTCTCCGTTCCAGGTTCGGTGTTACGCCACACACCGAAACGCCGTAAATAGATTTAATTGGGGTATGTCCTCGCCCGGTGAGGACATACCCCAAAGAACAAGTGTATTAATAACCCATCACATGGTGTCTGCCGTTCACATCACTGTGTTGTCTGTTTACGCTCCTGACGGCGACAGTCACTTAAAACTGGATCGTCTCGCAAAAAACACACCCACGTCGGCGTGCAGCGGCTATTTCCATTTACGTTCTGAAAAACCGGTTTTCATTCCAGCAACAAGCCCTCCAGAAACCCTTTGTAGTGATTGTCTCTTCCCTCCCGCCTGGTTTGATGTTGTGCAGCAGTCGCTGCTAATTTGGGCTGCAGCAGCTGTGGAGCCAATCACAGCTGACGCCGGCGGAGAGGAGAGGTGCACGCTCCAGAGGTGCACCACCATACGAGAACTCTCCGTCCTTTTTCTTTTCAAGGACGAGGAACCTAATCATCAAGGAGCTCCTGACCTGCAGGTCAGGACGCCCTCCAGAAGATTCCTGAAGGAGATGCTTCAGGCATGTCCGCATGAGAGGAGGGCTTGGGAAGAGCCAGGACTACTGGTGGAGAAGACATCCATCACCTGGCCCAAAACGACTCTGTACATCCAAGATTAGTCGCAGGACGTGACTGAGATGCATGGACGGATGGATGTCACAATACTGTTGAAATGCAGTGATCCCTCGCAAATTCGTGCTTTAAGTTCCGCAGTTTTAGTTATTCGCGGATTTTTCAGAAATATATAAAATAATAAAAAAATCAAGAAAAAATCGCGGAAACATCACAGGATGTTGTGCGCGTTCTCTCACAGCAAAGAAATGTTGTGAGCCAGCCTGGCCCCTTTAAGAAGGTGGCCTTATGGGTAATGTAGTGTGTGTGTGTGTCATGGGATGGCAGAATGAAAACAGAGTTAGATGAAAAGTGTAGTGAGCATAAACAGCAGCCCAGCGTGTATAGATTTACATTCTCTGTTAACCGACAGGAGCCGAACAATACAACCTGTGTGATGTTACAAGTTCCTACAGTGCCAGAATAAAGTACCTGTTCCATGCAGAGAAAACCAGACTTTTTGTTTTGTTGTTGTTAGCGTGTTAGTCGCAAATTAAGAGCCAAAAATAGCACAATACCAGTGGTTTCTTTACTACGGTTCAGAGACCAGAGGCTGTGAAGGTAACAGAAAGACCACAGTTGAGCCTTTGTCTTGTTTCGCTGCAGTGCTTCGCTACTTTTTTACAGTTTTAAATATACTTTAAACACATTATTTAGGCTCGGGGGGCTCCGGCTCCTGTTCGCGGATTTTGGTTTTCGCGGGGGTTGCCGGTCTCCATTATCCGAGAAAAATAAGGGATCACTGTAATAACAACTTTACTTTTAAGAACTCTGTGAATGAATTGACCCGGCACATTGTAATGATTGATTACAATGATTTCTGTTTTTATTGGTCGTCTCTCTGTAACTGGTCCTGCTCTTTTTGTTCCACACCAGCTCCGTTCAGGGTGAACTAGCAGTGCTCTCACTGACCACATCTGAAAGCTGGATGTGCTTACATTCACAGAGCTTTGAAGGAAGTAAAACCGACGTTAAACTCCAATATTATGCAATTTTGATGCGCATTCAAATTGATGAAGTTTCATAGTGGAGTCATTTCAGTTTGGTCATGACTCGAAACTGTCCGGGTTTTTACGTTTTTTGTGCTCCTGTCAGCAGCTGGTCCTGAGACCACATTACTCCAGTTGTAACCTTTTTTAGACTGGTTATCTTTTCCATCCATCCATCATCTATACCCACTTTAATCTCTGTTGGGTATTGTAGCAGGGGTCTGCTGGAGCCCATCCCAACTGTTAATGAGCAGAAGGTGGAGGTTCATCCTGGGCACGCTGCCAGTCCACGGTTAACTGTTCCTTTCTTCTTTCTTTCTGTAAATGGACTCCATGCTTCACTTGTGAGATACTGTTCTTTACAAGGCAGCTAGAATAATTTGTATACATACTCGTGGCTTAAAAATCCACGGGGAGTCACCTAATTTCAGCAGCTGCCCCTGAGCTTTGAAACAGATTAACTCTTTAGATCATATCTGGCACAACATTGGCCACTTTTAAATCCTTGCTAAAGACTCTGCCCTGCATGCAACCCTGCTTAAAGACAGACTTGCTTTATGTTTTATCCATTTATAGTATTTAGATTGTCAGATTGCTTTTGCCTTGTCTGCATCACAATTTGCAAAAGCATGTCGCTGTGCACCACTTTGGCCCTACAGGTTAACATTGCTATTGTGTTTAATACAAAAAGCTTGAACATGCTTTGTTATTCTCTGCTTTTCATAAATTGTGGCAGATTGGACATGGCATCTCAGTCTCTGTCAGCTTGAACCTGGAGGGAAAGAAGGATCAGTTCACTGGAATAACATGTAAATGCAGACGGCAGCGATTTGAGAGATTACGAGTTCACTTGAAAGTTTAGAGATCATGTGAAAATCGAGCAGTAACCTACTGATTTCAAGCAACTCAAAAACCTTCTTTCATGTTAAAATTAGGGCTTAAAACGATTAAAATGTTTAATCGGGATTAATTGCGTTATTTCCCTGATTAATCGCGTTGCATACGCAAAATCAAATAATGAATTCAAAAGTCGTGTAAAATGCACTTTTATTTAAATGTTCTGCTGCCATATGAACTAAAGTGTCATAACATTTGTTGTTCAAACACTTTTAACATCAGCACTTGTCAGTAACATATTTATGATATTCTGATGTAACATGGAGGAATGACAAGAAGGTTTTGTTGCAGTTTAGACAGAATTGTTAATATGCTACCTGAGTTGCTATCCGAACTGTAAAGTTCATGGATTTTTACCGTTCTCCATGTCTGTTTTAGCTTTTCCTTATGTTTACCTGCCCATTCTCTTCCGGTTCCGCAGCAGCCAGTAACAGACTTTTCAAAACAAAAGCATGTGAGAAACATGCGTTAATGTGCGGTACAATAAATGTCTGCGTTAATAAATTAATGAGTTAACATGATAATAAGGTGTTAACTTGCCCACTCCTAGTTAAATTACCACCTTAAAACATTTGCTTACTCTTTTAGTGCGTCGTCTCGCTCTTGCCATCTTCCGTCTCTTTCATCAGCCCAAGTAACTGGATCCTTGTCCAGGTCGTCTTTTGCTACAGTAGCTTCGTCATACTGCAGACATCGTGGCAAAAGTAAAAGGGTCAAGAAAATAATGAATGAAGATAAAATGAGAGACTGACTGAGCAAAAGGTTCAATATCCTGCTCAAGTACACCTCAACATAAGACGGAGATCGATCCACCAACCCTCCGGTTGGAGGACAGTCAACTGTACCCACTGATCCACGGCCGCCTCAGAGAGTGTAGCTACAACAGCAGATGTGCCTACTTGAGATGGGGTTGCACCTACATGCTGTGGTGCCTCAAATGCACAACTACGTGCATTTGTGCACATTTCTCTGTCACACATAAATAATTGATCTCAGGTTGAGGATGCTGCAAACACAGCTGCTGGATGACTGAGGTGCTCGATGAGCAGAGAGACAGTTTTCAGTGGTCACTGGATGCATGACAGGAGGAGGTGCAGTGACTCCAGACACGTTTACAGGTAATCTGAGTGAATAAATCTGCTGCTGCATTAATCATTTTGATGATTTCTTATTGTTATTGATGCAGCATTACTGAGTTGGTGTTCCTCTTCTATAACGAAATAAAACATAAGGAGTGATTTTTCTGGAAGCTGAATGGTAAAAAAAATTGTCTACACTACTTAAATAAATACATTTGAGTCTATGTTACAGTCCATGTTTTTGTTCTGCTTTTCTAGTTCTCTCTGATTCATCGTCATCTTCACATTTTGCTCGTCTATAATTAGAAATCCTGTTTGTCAGTGTTGTGACAGGAAATGACAACATTGCAAATATAGTTAAAAGTTTTAATATGCAGTAATTCTTCTCTAGACTTATTATCAAACATAAATAAATAAAGAGTTGTGAGAATGCATCATCAAGGCAGATGAAGGGCTTCAGGTGAAAGACCTTTGATATAATTTGGAGGTTGTGGGTTTTTCAGTTTTATATCAGCTAAATAGATCTGCCAGTTTGGCCTCATGGTCCATCCATGAGGTTATTTTTACCTGCTTCTCCCTGTTCAGCATCACGAGGGTCTGCTGGAGCTTCAGCTCTCTTTGGTCAAAAAGAAGAGATACAGTCTGGACAGGTCACTGGTCTGGACAGGTCACTGGTCTGGACAGGTCACGGGGTCTGGACAGGTCAACGGTCCGGACAGGTCACTGGTCTGGACAGGTCACCGGTCTGGACGAGTCACTGGTCTGGACAGATCAACAATCTGGACAGTTCACTGGTCTGGACAGGTCACTGGTCTGGACAGGTCACTGGTCTGGACAGGTCACTGGTCTGGACATGTCACAGGTCTGGACAGGTCAACAATCTGGACAGTTCACTGGTCTGGACGGTTCACTGGTCTGGACAGGTCAACGGTCCGGACAGGTCACTGGTCTGGACAGGTCACTGGTCTGGACAGGTCACTGGTCTGGACAGGTCACTGGTCTGGACAGTTCACTGGTCTGGGAAGGCCCTAGAAAAAACAGAGCTGCTGACCTGTCCGAGGTGCACCTCTCATCCTTCGTGATGTCAGCTGGTGAGACTGGAGCCAGCATTGACTCTTTTCAGGGATTCAGAACAGGATGAAGGAAGAGCGAGCTTAATTTTAAAAAAAAAAGCAACGAAATGATGGTTATGATTGTTAAAAGCACCCGAGCTCTTGATTAGAAAACCCGTGTTTTCAAATACAACGTCAGGGTTTTCCGTCAGCACCTGTGGGGGGGCATGAAAGGAAGAAATGATATCCTGACCTTCCATCCTGATCCCACCAGCCACTCCTCGGTTATGGGTTGTTTTTTTTCCCTCTCCCTGCAGTTCATAATTCATCTCGGCTGCAGATCGCCCCGAGCTGTTCACACCTCGTGTCTTCCTCATAAAACAGCCGTCTTCAGCCTCACGTGCTGCTGGTAAACCGTGCATGGGAAACAGTTTCCTTTAATTTCCCTCATCTGGTTGGTTAAAACGAGGTTGAGCTTACTTTGCCGAAGGCGGCTTTACAGTCATACATGGCAAACGTATAAGTTTCCGTCGTGCGTATGGAAAATGAGCGCACCAGCGTGCACGCAGAGCTGCAGGATCTTATCCAACATCTGCTGATATGACAGTAAACATATATTTTTTTCACGTGTCTGTGGTTAGTCCTGTTAGTGGGGCTGCTGGATATCACATGAACAGTTTCAGTGTGACGTGGAAGGTTATGTTGTTCCAGCACGCACGGTGAGCTTAGAGGGAAGTTGAATTAATCTCCATCTAGAAAAAGAAAGATGAAATTCAGCCGTTAAATGTTAGGTTGGGAGTGACTTGAAGTGACTTGATGGTTTTGCAGAGTCTTAGATCTTAGTTTTAGACTCACAGAGACAGAGTCGTGTTTGGATAAAGGCATTGGCATGAGCTACAGTAACACAGTAACACATTTAATATGCACACATGCAATAAATTCATATCCAAGCTTCATTCTCTCGTCTGTCGCTGAGTGTTTACCATCAAACGTGTGAGTATACTGACGCTGAGGAGCTCAAAAGGCCCTAACCTCAAGCTTTTCTGTGATTTCTACTGTATCATTATGATCGATTATCATCTTAGACATGACTAGAGGCTTAAAAAAAACACAAGATAAACATACGTTGTAGTTTTCCTGTGTTTTTTTCTAATCTTGATTAGGGGTGTGAAAAAAAAATCGATTTAGCAATATATCGCGATTTTCAGCCGCCCGATATAATATCGATTTTTTTTAGCTCCTAATACCTATTTTTTAGGAAAATTCATTCATTCACTTAAATGTGCAAAAACAATAATAAAAAATAAATAGGTTGTTTTGAAGCAAATAGTTTAGACTCAATTTGTCCTCTGAATGATCAATATCATCTGATGAACATATACAGCAACTGGATTTTTAATCTCTACTTTTAATTTTGATATTAACTGGGTAGAATATCGCAATATATTGTGATATCACAATATCGTGATAATATTGTATTGTGACCCAAGTATCACGATACATATCGAATTGCGAGGTCCTTGCCAATACTCACCCCTACCAGGATCTTGGTCCTCTCTGACACCACAGAGGGCAGAATCTTCCTTGTACGTTCATATTCTCCGAGCGTTGTGAATCAACAGGAACAAGGGCCTCGGTGGTCATTTTCAAACTAAAGATCCAACATGTTTTCCATCCTAGTGATCTGCTTGCATTTACAATTTGCTTTTGTTTTTACACTTAGCGGAGAACTGTTTTATGAGCAAAGCCCAGCATGCCGCTGCTTTTGCAGAACAGCAGAAGCTCCGTAGTCTGAGCTGGAAGTAGTGAAGAAACCGTCGAGTTGGGACATGACACGTACGGGGGAATCACATTCCACCAGGAAGCTGCACCTGCTTAAAACGAAGGATCTCCTTGAATATTTAATCAGTTGTGCAGCCTCTAGTTTAGGGGGTTTGACGCACTGAGGAGCTGGGCCATGCAGAGCCTTGACATGTGGTAAAATTATCAAGAGATGACTGCAGAGCAGCTGGAGTTTGTCATGAGGCGACGCGTCCTCATGTCCTCATGTCCCCATGTCCCCTGCTCCCCTTCCCTCGTGTGTTGCCATTCCCCTGTCGGTCTCAGCTCAGTTCCAGGTGTGCAGCTGCAGGCTGGTCGCCAGGCTCATTCAGTCACACCTGTCCTTCAGCGACCTCTTCGCCTGCGGTGTTCAAACCCTGGGCTTCCGCTCTGCCGGGGACAGTTCGTCTGATTCCCCTCGGCGGTGGAGAACCCATGCTGCATTAATCTCGTAACCCTTTTCCCTTCGCTTTGTAACTCTGGATTTAGTCTTTTTCTCTCGGGTGGCGACCCCGTGTCGTCCTGCAGTCGTGTGCCTGGAGCTTCAGTTTTGCTCATTCGACTTGTTTTACCTTTTCTTAGTCTTGGATGAAAATCCTCTGCAGCCCGTGACTATCCTGAAGTCTGGAGCCCATGGACATCATCATTTTCTGAGTTTCCTCCTTGAAGATGCATCGCCAGGCCTTCAGTTACTGCTTGTTCCTGGGCCTCTGTGCATCCAGTTGTCCCTTCAGTACCTGAAAAACATGCTCTGTTGGGCCGAAATTAGGTAACCGACTTAGACATTGAATGATTTCTTTCCTTTCTTTCCTTTCAACCACTCTCGTGCTGCTTTTGCAGTATGTTCAGGGTTATTACACATCTGTACTGTGAAGCGCTGTCCTGTCAGTTTCGTACCATTTGGCTAAATGTGAGCATAGAGTATCGCCCTGATGTCCTGTTCTCCATAACTAGATGTTACTTTTCTTCTAAATAAGTTTCTCATGCTGTAATCAAGTTTATGTTGGCTTCAGCTGGAAGCCCCGATTGTATACTTCCCGCTAGCCGCTACCCACAAATTGCGGGTTTAGGAACCTCAGCTAACTGCTAATGCAATCTTCCGCTCCCTAAAGCCGCTATCCGTTATGCCGACTCCTTTACTCACATTGTAGGTGTGGCAATGGGCGTGTCTTTGGTCCTTTCCGCAAACTCGGAATCTTGCGATCGCAGGTTGCGGGTAGCGGGTGGTCAGACCACCCGCTACCCGCAACCTGCATGTCGGCTTGTACAAGAGCGTGTCCAAATGGCATCGATGTGCGTCCACCTGGTCATATGTGGACGTGCACAAATCGCTCTACTTCTGGAATTAACTCTCGTATAAAAAGCGTGATTTGGCCTCAGTTGAACCCCTGAGAAAATAGCAGAGATCGTCTTAAACAGCTTGCTCACCAGTTAAACCATAGACGACCAGAGCCTGTTTACTGGGAGGACACCAACTATCTGGGACTTTCAGGTAGCAGATAGAAATTGTCTGTATAAAAATATTTATATGTATATATCAGTGCAGAGGAGGAGGAGGAGGAAGGAAGAGGAGGAAGCTCTACAGCAGAGTCCCAGACGAGCTGCACATGACAGCTGCTCTGATCTGGATGAAAAGACGCTCCATAGCGGTTTGTGGGTAGCGCAACCTGCTCTTAAAGGCAATGGCTGCTGACGCACTGATTGGTTTAACAGGTGGAACGCCCTAACCACTCCTATGGATAATGTAGCGGGTAGCGCAGGTGGAATAGCGGGTTTAGCAAGGTGGAAGATTGCATTCTCTGCGGGGGAACGCCCATCCCGCTACCTGCTTAATAGCAGCTTTTGGAGATCTGGCGGAAGATCGGGCCCAGAATCTGACTCCATAACCTGGGAGGCGTTTCTAGTTGTTTTCTGGTTTAATGTAATGGTGCCTAACGCCACCAGTGCATCTGTTGCTTGTTGTCCTCTTGAATTTAATTCTGTACAATGATGTGTTTCTTGACCTCTGTTGCCGCTGTGAAGGAGTCTTTCTTCACCGAGGAGAGGATCACTTGTCTTCCGTGGTCTTCCAAGCCTTTTGATGAACTCACCAGAGCTTTCTCTCTTTTTAGGAGTCGAGCAACACCGAAGGTTCTTGCTTTTCCTCCTGCAGGTTGATGTCTTTCCGGCCTAATGACGCCCTCCTTCCCCTGCTTTGAGATCTCTCTGGGCTTTGCTTTGGTCAGCTCCAGTCAAGCAGCTGTCAAATACCAACTCAGTACCTGATCTCAACTCCAGAGCTTTCATTTCCTTCATTTGTCTTAAAGAACCGAGGAAACAGGCCACAACTGGCCATTTAACTTCTTGTTAATCAGCCTATGAAATGGAATTACTTTGTGTAATTCCTAAATGGCAAATTATATATTGTGAAAGTTTAACAAAAATCTGAAAGCCTGCACAGACAATGCAGTTTCTCATCACTACCATGCTGATGTGGTGAACTGAAATACTTCAGTTGCAGTAAATGATCCAAACTGGCAGCAAACACGCGACATCACCTCGTTAAATAATCTTCGTCCGCACACACGCACCGATTCCCATTTTCTGTCGTGAAAATTTCATGAGTTTCCCCTGAAACTTGTGCAACTTTCTGCAAGGAACACAGATGACGAAGCTTTCTGAGTTTTTGCTTGAATCAAACACAGGCCATAATTTACTCGCTGAGCCGAGACGCCGCGCAAACAAAACCGCTCCTCCTCGCGTCGTTAAACGTTTCATTCATGTTTTCCCTGTCTCCGTTTCATCTCGCAGGTCCGTCTCTGGTCCCGTCGGGTGCCGTTCCCACGCACCGCGCAGCTGTGATAACAATGCAATTAAATTTTCTGCAAACAACATTACGCTCTCATTGCAACTAGCGCCAGTGATCCATGAATGCCCACGGAGTAGGCGACGCTCTCTCTCTCTTAATGTCTGTAACTTGATTTTCTATCGATCAAAAAACGTAAAAAGAACCGAAAATGAGCCATTCAAAGCATGCATTTCATGTCTTAATTATGTAAACATCTGCATATTTAAATATACATTAAACCCCTTGTTGCACGGGTGTCAGTTTAAGTTAAAGGCTTTCTGTATTTAACAACTAGTTCCTTTTTATTGATCAAATTTTTTTTTAAAAATTACAGCGTTGCACGCATCAGTGTCGCCTCGTAACTCCCTCTGTCATGTCTGCTAGAGGAGGTCATGTCTTGTTTGCAGCTGTTAATCAGCATAGTGACCTATTTTAAATAAGGGTCATACAGTATGCTAATTGATTGGCAGGGGGAGGGGCACGTTAAGCCCCTGCTCTGTCAAAGCAGGAAGTCAATAAAACTCAGTCCTGTGACCTCCAGTCTGAGTTTAGTCAGAACTTCTTTCTTGATCAGGTGACATTTTTGCACTTGTTGTTAACCTCGATGCTCCTGCTAAGTTTTTACTCCCAACTGATGGATAGTTTCATGTGTGGAAAGAGTTGGACACAAACTTAAAGGATTGTATGTTAGTGCACGTGTGTGTGCATGTGTGTGTTTGTGAGGGAGTGGAGAGAGGCCTCAGCCCAAATCAATGGAGATGTAATGAAGGAGATTAGATCTCCTTTATCTCTGTCTGAAAAGCTTGGTGTTTTTTCTTTTCCTTTTTTCTTTTTTTTAAAAGTCTCCTTGAAGATGTACGTTTGTGAGAATCGTCTTGCGTTTCAGGATAAAACCATAACGAGGACGATGTGGATAAATGGAGAATGTGAGAACAGTCGTGGACGTCAGACGATCATAAAAAAATGAGGAAAAGGATGTTTCGCTGATCTGCTTTCTTTCAAGAGAGGTACGAGTCCTCTCTCTCAGGCCGTCCTCTCTCTGAGGCCGTCCTCTCTGAGGCCGTCCTTGTTGAGGCCGTCCTCTCTGAGGCAGTCCTCTCTGAGGCCGTCCTCTCTGAAGCCGTCCTCTCTGAGGTCGTCCTCTCTGAGGTCGTCCTGTGGCTGCAGAACTGCTAAAAATCTTGGACCAACAGGTTTTACTGCAATACCACCAGCAGACATTAACATTTGTTCTAACTCCGTGGCATTTTGGACGTCTTAATGTCTTACGCTGAAACTTCTCTGATTGGTTGTTTCCTATCTGAAGGCGTCCAGAGACAGTTTCTGCACCTGGATCAGGACTAAGTCTGTGTATCGATGAGGAAGAGAACTATGATGTCTGGAGGGGTTGTCTCAAAAAACACCGTGTAACAATACATTCAGCGTTTTGTCTCTGGGTGATTTATCTGAGCCGAAGAGTAGCAACACATTTAAATTCAGTGTGTGTTACCTGAAGAGCATCAGCATTCATGGAGGCTCTCTGCTGTGTCAGGCTGTTGAAAGGGTTGGGGTCTTAATCAGAAGGGACATTTAGGGAGATCGTTACGCTATAATCTTTAACCTGAAAAGTTTGGGGATGCAAATCCTCAAAACTTTGACTTGCAGTAAAGGTTTGGTCAAGTTTTCTTTTTTATTATTATTCTTTAGCTTGTTTCTTTGTTTGTCCTCGCTGCTGTCCAGGCAGCCGTTAATTTCAGCTCATCTGTTACAGGGAAGCCCCCACGTAACGCATCAGCGTGAACCGACGCTAACGTGATCGCAACACTTTTCAAACTGTTGAACTGTTGAAGCGTCGGCTGAACCTGTCGAGCCGTTCCTGAGATATGACCTCGTGTCAACACTCAGTGTGTCACCTGGGTAACCGGTCCAAGTCCTCCAGGACAAAGGTGAAATGTGCCTAAACGGCCAATTTGGAAAGTTTGTCCCAACATTCCTCTTTTAAAATCAATGCTACATGACGGGACAGTCCATCTAGGTCCAACTGGATCAGAGGGACTGAATGAATCCAGAGACATGAACCCAGAAAGAGGAGATGTTTCCATCAGCCTGGTAATATTCACACTTGATTTTACTCTCCTGCTGTAATCTCACATGTTTACCTTTAATTTGAGAGCAAATGTGTGTAGCAGCTGAGATGTGGTAAATTCAAACGAGGTGCATCATTTTCGAGAAGAATCTCAAAGATGGATGACATTAGGAAGCTGTTACAGTCGGTTAAATCACTTCAGTGAGTCGCGGTCGTGGTCTGCTGGCCGTCACCACAACGGTTTAGCAACGTTATACGTAGCTGAGCGACAGGTGCTCACCTGTCATTGAAAGTATCCTGGATATGAGAAATGTAGATGTTCCACCTCCCCAGAGGGATTCAGAGTTGAACCCCAGTCCTGGAACCGACGATAACCAGCTTCATTTATCTGACATCATCTTTGGATTAGCGGATTAGCAGACCTTTGAGACGGACGGATAAAGTCAAGTCCCGCTGAGGTTTCCTTCAGCTCGTCTCCTCGTAATCATCGGGACTGAATCCTTTCAAACTCCACGAAACGGCCTTTCAGTTGTTTTTACCGGAGCGATGGGCGGCTTCATCCCCGCAGACTTTCTGGGAAGGAGGCTGACAGACGGATCGATGGGAAGAAACTGTAAGACGGAGCAAAAACGATGGTGGTTGATGTGGAAGAAAAGGAAGAATGACATGATGCAGCAGGATTAAGGGAAAAACCAGCAGCAGAGAGGGTCAGCCGGGGCTCGGTACGAGCCAGCTGTCAGCGCTAATAGAGAAAGATGGAGGGAGGGAGGGAAAACGAGAACCAGGAAGGGAAGAGATGTTGAGGCCAAACTGCTGTAGCGGAGCAGGACGCTACGCTGCTGCTGTCTGAGAGTCTGGAACCGTCTCCCAGCGATGCTAACGACGCTCTCGGTCCAGCCACAGGTGAAGACGGACCACAGGTGCGCTCGCTTCCACGCTGATAGTCCCTGTCAGAGCTCCTACGGTACGATTATGGGTCAACGACGTCACATCAGCTGTTTGTTGTTTTCCAACTGTAGCCTTCAGAAAAACCAGGAAAACCCGACGGATCAAGTTTAATTTGTTATTTGACTACAAAGCCAGTCCAAACAGGTCGGGACACTGTGGATCTCCGGACGGAGCCAGACGCCGGACCAGGACACCAACAGGGACTGTGATGACGCTGTAGTCAGAACCTTTCATCTACTATCTGGTTAAAGCTTCCTCAAGACTTTCCTTCCTGTTTAAGTATCAGTTTAATCTTCACCTGAAGGAATATTTGCTCAGGTGTTTTCTACCTCTGCTGTCAGCAAGAACCAGCCAAAGCATCTGGGTCTGCCTTGAACCGGACTGAGGACTGTGGTCACGTGACCAGGAAGGTTTGAAGTTCTTTTCTGGAACCAGGATGCTCAGCCCTCAGTCCACCAGCCTGCATCTCTGAAGGTCTCTGATGGACGGGCGGCTTCGGTCCAAACGGGTTTTTATAGCACCAACCGCTCCAGACACAGACGGTGTTTTTCCAGGGAAGCACTTGGATCTTTCAGCAAGACGATCCTGAACCAGGAACTTCTTCCATCACAGCAGCAGGACTTCACAGTCCAGGAGCTGAGCTGGTCTGGTAGCGGTTCAGAACCTTTACCAACTGCAAACACTTGGAGCATCATGAAATTAAGAATTTAGTAAAGCCCCAGGACTCCTGAGCAGGTCCAGGACTCCTGAGCAGCTCCAGGACTCCTGAGCAGGTCCAGGACTCCTGAGCAGGTCCAGGACTCCTGAGCAGGTCCAGGACTCCTGAGCAGGTCCAGGACTCCTGAGCAGCTCCAGGACTCCTCAGCAGGTCCAGGACTCCTGAGCAGCTCCAGGACTCCTGAGCAGGTCCAGGACTCCTCAGCAGGTCCAGGACTCCTGAGCAGCTCCAGGACTCCTGAGCAGGTCCAGGACTCCTGAGCAGCTCCAGGACTCCTGAGCAGGTCCAGGACTCCTGAGCAGGTCCAGGACTCCTGAGCAGGTCCAGGACTCCTGAGCAGGTCCAGGACTCCTGAGCAGCTCCAGGAGTCCTGAGCAGGTCCAGGACTCCTGAGCAGCTCCAGGAGTCCTGAGCAGGTCCAGTCCTGCATCTCCAGCTCCCAGACGTATGTGGACTGCTGGTAAAAGAAGAGGGGATGCTGCTTGGTGGTGAACCTGCTCCAGGTACATTTCCAAAGCTTTAACATGTCGTACGTTTTAATGTTTTATTGCGAATTCAATTAAAACATTTTTGAGTTTTGAAAATCATTGCCTTCTGTTTTTATTAACATTTTACACCACTTCCATTCTTCACATATTCTGGACCTCTGTTCTCCACAGTTCAGGGTTTCTGGACCTCTGTTCTCCACAGCTCAGGGTTTCTGGACCTCTGTTCTCCACAGTTAAGGGTTTCTGGACCTCTGTTCTCCACAGTTCAGGGTTTCCGGACCTCTGTTCTCCACAGTTAAGGGTTTCTGGACCTCTGTTCTCTAGAGTTTAGGGTTTCTGGACCTCTGTTCTCCACAGTTCAGGGTTTCTGGACCTCTGTTCTCCACAGTTAAGGGTTTCTGGACCTCTGTTCTCTCGAGTTTCCACAGGGTTTCTGGACCTCTGTTCTCCACAGTTAAGGGTTTCTGGACCTCTGTCTCTCCACAGTTTCAGGGTTTCTGGACCTCTGTTCTCCACAGTTTAAGGGTTTCTGGACCTCTGTTCTCCACAGTTTAAGGGTTTCTGGACCTCTGTTCTCCACAGTTCAGGGTTTTCTGGACCTCTGTTCTCCACAGTTAAGGGTTCTGGACCTCTGTTCTCCACAGTTCAGGATTTCTGGACCTCTGTTCTCCACAGTTTCAGGGTTTCTGGACCTCTGTTCTCCACAGTTCAGGGTTTCTGGACCTCTGTTCTCCACAGTTAAGGGTTTCTGGACCTCTGTTCTCCACAGTTCAGGGTTTCTGGACCTCTGTTCTCCACAGTTCAGGGTTTCTGGACCTCTGTTCTCCACAGTTAAGGGTTTCTGGACCTCTGTTCTCCACAGTTCAGGGTTCTGGACCTCTGTTTCTCCACAGTTAAGGGTTTCTGGACCTCTGTTCTCCACAGTTCTCCACAAGGGTTTCTGGACCTCTGTTCTCCACAGTTAAGGGTTTCTGGACCTCTGTTCTCCACAGTTCAGGGTTTCTGGACCTCTGTTCTCCACAGTTAAGGGTTTCTGGACCTCTGTTCTCCACAGTTCAGGGTTTCTGGACCTCTGTTCTCCACAGTTTCAGGGTTTCTGGACCTCTGTTCTCCAGGGTTTCAGTTCTCAGGGTTTCTGGACCTCTGTTCTCCACAGTTTCAGGGTTTCTGGACCTCTGTTCTCCACAGTTCAGGGTTTCTAGAACCTCTGTTCTCCACAGTTCAGGGTTTCTGGACCTCTGTTCTCCACAGTTTAGAGTTTCTGGACCTCTGTTCTCCACAGTTCAGGGTTTCTAGAACCTCTGTTCTCCACAGTTCAGGGTTTCTGGACCTCTGTTCTCCACAGTTTAGGGTTTCTGGACCTCTGTTCTCCACAGTTCAGGGTTTCTGGACCTCTGTTCTCCACAGTTCAGGGTTTCTGGACCTCTGTTCTCCACAGTTCAGGGTTTCTAGAACCTCTGTTCTCCACAGTTCAGGGTTTCTGGACCTCTGTTCTCCACAGTTCAGGGTTTCTGGACCTCTGTTCTCCACAGTTCAGGGTTTCTGGACCTCTGTTCTCCACAGTTTAGGGTTTCTGGACCTCTGTTCTCCACAGTTCAGGGTTTCTGGACCTCTGTTCTCCACAGTTCAGGGTTTCTAGAACCTCTGTTCTCCACAGTTCAGGGTTTCTGGACCTCTGTTCTCCACAGTTCAGGGTTTCTAGAACCTCTGTTCTCCACAGTTCAGGGTTTCTAGAACCTCTGTTCTCCACAGTTCAGGGTTTCTGGACCTCTGTTCTCCACAGTTCAGGGTTTCTAGAACCTCTGTTCTCCACAGTTCAGGGTTTCTGGACCTCTGTTCTCCACAGTTCAGGGTTTCTGGACCTCTGTTCTCCACAGTTCAGGGTTTCTGGACCTCTGTTCTCCACAGTTAAGGGTTTCTGGACCTCTGTTCTCCACAGTTCAGGGTTCTGGACCTCTGTTCTCCACAGTTCAGGGTTTCTGGACCTCTGTTCTCCACAGTTCAGGGTTTCTGGACCTCTGTTCTCCACAGTTCAGGGTTTCTGGACCTCTGTTCTCCACAGTTCAGGGTTTCTGGACCTCTGTTCTCCACAGTTCAGGGTTTCCGGACCTCTGTCCTCCACAGTTCAGGGTTTCTTCTGTTTCTCAGATGGCTCAGGTTTGTCAGGATGACGTCCGTGAAACTGTTTTATCTTGTCAGTAAACGTGACCTGAGGGTTTTTAATTCCGACTTTTTTAAATTCTCCTCCAGATATCCGCGGCCTGCAGGGCTTCCTGGACCAGACGTCCCGTCAGGGGGTGGACGTGGCGCTGCAGAGGGTGGACAAGAACATCAGCAAAGTCTTCACCAACCTCTTCACCACCATGAGGACGGAGGAGCTGAACCGGTACCGGGACACGCTGCGCCGGGCCATCCTGCTGCTCAGCCCCCACGGAGCCCACACCTTCATCCAGCAGGTCGGCCCGTTCGCTTGTCTCACGTTCGCTCGCTGAATACAAAAGCAGATTGAGTTGGTTCTCCAGAGGACAGATGATGATACATGTACGAGCAAAGAGAACGGCTGTAACGCTCGCTGCAATTATTTGTTGGAGTGGAGGATAAATGAGCATAGTTTATGAGTATGCATGTGTTTTTTTTTTTTGTAGGGGAATAATTGATTCCCCACCGTATTGACTCATTAACAAAAACACAGTGCGAAACAGGCCTCATAATCAATCACAGCTGTGTGTGAGGAACTGAGCGTTCAGAGTTTGGATGATTGCAGCCTGAACTGCATAAAGGGAGCAAGTAATTGTGCTCGGAGAAGAAAACATGGACGTATTCAGGGAATAAATGGGTGTGAACAAAAGAGAAATGGCTGGAGATTGTTAGTTTCTGCAGGGAGAGAGAGTCTCATCATGGTGGGTCTGAGTTAGAGGGGACAGTAAGTGCTGATGGGAACAATGGGACGCTCATCCAGAGTTAGTCTGAGATGGGAAGGAGTGAAGGAAATTAGGGGGCGCACGAAGTGTGCATCTGTAACAAAAATGTCAGGTGCACTTAGATAAAAGTGTGCAAATAAGAGGGAAATAAGGAGTTTCTGAAGAGCAGGAGATGGTGTTCATGGAGATGGAGTCAGAAGATCCAGAGGATCCAGTTCCTGAGATCAGGGGTTCTCAAGTCGACCCATTAAGGCCTCACGCATTTTTAAAAAGATGCAGTCTTAGGGGTGCACGATAATTATCATACCGATAACAGGAAATTATGACGTCATCCCGATAAGTCCGATATCACGACGAATAGCCCCGATAACATTTATATTTCTGTCAACACAGCAGTGTCTCGCTCCCTCTGAGCCTTGAATGACCAGCAGTGAATGTTATGTTCAAGTGACGTCGGCATAATCAGAAAAACGATTATTCAATCAGGAAAATCAAGAATACCCCCTCATGCCAGAAAACAACTCGTTAACTCGGTCATAATTTTAGTAGTTGATGATTTGAATTAATATCCGCAGTATTTCTCCTCTTGTTACACATAAAAAAAAATAGAAAAAGCTGAAAGAACAACTAGCAAACGAAGAGGGAACGGAGGAATTTACGTTAACACCTTGAATGCAGCCTGCAGCACAGCGCTGAAATCACAACAAACATGGCGGCGTGGAACTTCGTTAAAGTTTTCAGAAGAAGATAGTTTGGTGGTTATTTGTGACGAATCCTCCGAGTGAATTCTACGAGGAGGGAAGCACAAGCTTTAATACGTAAAACCTGATCAGCCACCTACAACATAACAATCACTTCCATGGAGTTTTGAAATCACGCTAACGTGAGCTAACGGACGCTAATGCTAAAGTGCGCAAACCAGCAGGAGTCTCTCCTCTCCCTCATTCCTCTCATCTAAAGCTTCCATGAGATTAAAAAATAAAAACAAAAACTACTGAACCTCATTTACTTTAATAAAAGTTTATTAATTTAAATGGAACCACAACTGCCAAAATCCTTTAAATGTTAATCTTTTTCAGTTAGTAATTCTGATGCATGTATTTCCATCAGTTCAAGGAGCCTTTATTTTTTATATCAGTCAGTAATGAACCTTATTTAAGTTAATGTGAGATATCAAATAGGTTTGTTTGATAGCTTTATGAAAATGTTTGAGAGGCTTGACAATAGTTTTATATTGGAAAAAATAAATATCTGTTCATTTAAAGAGTCAAAACTGTTTTTGGTTTTGTTCATAGTGTTGATGTAATGATCTTAGGTATATGTGCGTGTTATCGGTTATCGGTATCGGCCTTTAGGAGCTGAAAGTTATCGGTTATTGGTTTTAAAAGACAGTTATCGTGCATCCCTATGCAGTCTAAAGCCTGAGCAGTGTTTGTAGCCGGTCCCGTTGGTCCCGTTGGTCCCATTGGTGCCGTCCAGGACCCGTCTGTCCCAGGTAGAAGATCACCTCCAGCAGAGGTGTTCTGATGCTGCTAGCTCCGCCCTCAGAGGTTAGATCGTTGGCGCACGAGCGCTTCGATGACTTTACTGAGCGAGTGGGTTGATTTATTGGGTTTTTATTGTGTCTCCAACTGGAACGTGCACAACGGAGAAAGAGAGCTGCGCGGGTATACGAGCGTGTGCGTTTGCAACACTCAGAGTGCATGCTGGGAGGAGAGCGTGCAGAGCGGAGCGACAGCCAGTAACCTGCACAGGTAACAGATGACTGCGGATGTGAAGAATCTGTCATCTGTTTGTTGTCCAGCCCGTGTGTCCACGCTCGGAGCTGTGTGTGTGCACGTGCGGGCAGGTGTAAGTGGCCACCTGGAGTGACAGATGGAGGTGGGCGGTCCACACACACAAACACACAAACACCACATCAGCCCGTCCAAACGAGACGCTGAGCTTTGCTCAATATTTACGACCCGGTTCATTTTTCACTCCGACTTCCTCCCGCGGATCAGACTGATGTATGTGTTTGTGAGTGGACGCGGTTAATTATTTACACGGCTTTGACACGCCCCGCCGTGTGTGTGTGTGTGTGTGGTGGTGGTGGTGGGGGGGGGGTTGTAGTCTGGAGCTGGGAGACGTTGACAGGTGTGGACTTGCTGACAGCTCATTGACGTTCATGAACTTGGACAAACTTAGTTTAGACTGCGTACGGCAGGAAAACACGCTAATAACTTTATTTATAACACGGCTGAGATACAAAAACATAAACTAGCTAAAGGCTCTTTTCTGTGAGACCCATTTCTCATTTATGTTGCACAAAATAAAAAGAAAATATTCCTTTTTGAGTATGTGAGAGCTGTGACATCATCAACAGACCGGATCACCAGTCAGACCTGGTGGTCCGACCTCAGAGGAACCAGGTGCTCAGATACCGAAGCAGCTCGCTCGCTCACTCAATCAGCTTCACCATCAATCAGAGCATGTGAGCCGAGCAGAGCGTCCTCAGACAGAGATCCAGTCCTGCAAACCGCCGTCATATATGAGGTCAGAGGTCATTTACAACGAAAGCAGACGGTTGAATCTAACAGAGTCCATCTTTGACTGTCCTCCATGTCTGTCTGAGTGAGACAGACATGACTGTCCTCCATGTCTGTCTGAGTGAGACAGACATGACTGTCCTCCATGTCTGTCTCACACAGACAGAAAGTGGTGAAACCTGCAGTAACTTGGCTCAGACGGGCCTTTAACCTGTGAACGTGTGGCCACGCCCCTCTTTCTAGCGCCGCCTCCCCTGGACCCGTGTGGTTTCCACCTCACTAACTGGGCCGCCGCCACCTCCGGTGTGACATCATCACTGTTCTGCGTTATGGACTGAGCAGCAGATGCCTGGGCTCAGCTCCGTGATCAGGCCCGGATCAATGAGTCCGTGATCAGGCCCGGATCAATGAGTCCGTGATCAGGCCCGGATCGATGAGTCCGTGATGAGGCCCGGATCAATGAGTCCGTGATCAGGCCCGGATCAATGAGTCCGTGATCAGGCCCGGATCGATGAGTCCGTGATCAGGCCCGGATCAATGAGTCCGGATCGTCCGGATCAGGCCCGTGATCAGGCCGGATCAATGAGTCCGTGATGAGGCCCGGATCAATGAGTCCGTGATCAGGCCCGGATCAATGAGTCCGTGATTGTGACTCCACAAAGAGTCCAAATCAACTCACCTGTCTGGAAGTTACTGTTTTTATAAAAACTCACAATACCTGCATGTTTTAAAAAATGTTTTCTCTACTTCCGTTACCTGGTTTTGGGTCACATCTGAGACGGAACCGCTGTAGAGACGTTATAGAAGCTGACAGAGGGTTCTGTCCGGTTGGAGAGTCTGTAAGTCTGTGTAACTCAGGTCTGCGACAGGTGAGGTGTTCTGTGACCGGTTGTGAGTGTGACAGGTGAAGGTGGTTCAGGTGTGACGACAGGTGAAGGTGGTTCAGGTGTGACGACAGGTGAAGGTGGTTCAGGTGTGACGACAGGTGAAGGTGGTTCAGGTGTGACGACTGTGGCTCTGGGGGGTCAAACCTTCTTATTAATAGTGTAATGAGTGACCTTTGACCTTTACTCCAGTCAGGAGCAAACGGACCCGACAGCAGATGAAGAACTGCTGCTGATGTTGCGGGTTTTTAGGCCAGGTGGGTCGGTCACATGGTTCTGGCTGGAGGAAGAACCGCAGAACATGGAGGCTGATTGATGACCTCGTTAAAAAACGTAGAAGCGCTTAAACGGTTGTAAAAAGTTTGCAGTTGTTCGTCCGGCCGGCTGGAGCAAAGTTATTATCGTTAACGAAAACGGACGGAATAACGAAAACTAGAACTGAAAAAACATTTTCGTTAACTGAAATAAAATAAAAACTAGTTTTTTTTAATTTTTGATTGACAATTGAAAATGAAAAAAAAAACAGATGTTACACATATAATTATGGGTTGATAAAGTTTCTGAACTTTAACGTGGACATTTTCATTTTAAAGTTCTCCCAGACGGAGGATTCAACAGAAACAAGGTTATTTGTAACAACTGACAAGTTGAACTCCCCGTTAAAAGTTTCTGCTGTTACCTCAGAAATTACCTGTTTTAATGTTCTGATTGTGGCCTCTAGATTGTTAGGATTTAGTTGGTAGACTTTTATTAATATTCATAAAAAAAAAAAACAGGATGACATTAATGCCCTGGCAGTGGCAATAAGCTTTATTTTATTTTACATTTTTTAAGATGAGATTTACACTAAATATGTGTTACTGACAAGTGCTGATGTTAAAAGTGTTTGAACAACAAATGTTATGACACTTTAGTTCATATGGCAGCAGAACATTTAAATAAAAGTGACCTTTACACTACTTTTGAATTATTTGATTTTCCGTATACGATGCGATTAATCGTGATTAATCAGGGAAATAATGAGATTAATCACGATTAAAAATTTGAATCGTTGCCCAGGCCTAATTAAAACATTTCACATGTAAAATCCGCCTAAATGGACATTAAACCCCCTAAAATCCATCTGTCCTTCTCTAGATGAACACATTCCCTTTGTTATTTTATATATCATTAATGACGTGGACTCGTTTCTGTGTTTGTTCAGTTATTAAACAGGTTGGAGTTGATAACGTGTTAATAGTGATGAGGCTTAAATGTTTGGAGGAAGCAGTGGGAGGCGTCTGTTTGTTCTGGTTTCCCGCTGAGACGTTCGTTAGCACCAGGACATGATGGTGGAGGAAGGTGAGACCGAGCTGATGTCATGGCAACCTGACGACGCTGTAATCAGAGCACCGTCGCCGTCAGTCCTCCCACCTGGACCTGTTACCTGGTTGTTTTCATCTCAGCGCTGGATTCACTCCGGACCAGAACGGGTCGTACGTTCCTCCAGAACCACAGTCACTGCTTCAACCCAGCGGCTGAAGGTTGGATCAGATCAGTATCACCGCTGTGACGGCGAGTTTCTATTCTGATCAGCTTCTCTTTATTAGAGAGGCCGAGTTTACAGGAAGCAAACAATAAAAATAATGAGGAACGTGGGAAACTAAAATAGACAAACTTCTGAAAAACAGGTAACATCAGGAATCCAGGTTCATGTTCAGGAACAGATGGAGACGCAGAGGTGCTGGTTGGAGGAAAGGAAGTAACATCCAGGGGTTTGGTTTTGAACTTTTTATTTAGATTTCCGCTGAAATAACAAAATGTGAGGTCTGCGCTTTTTTTTAAATCCTGTCTGCAGAGCACTTGTTTACATTTTATTGTAATTTGTAGAAGCAACTTGAAGGAGCTAAGGCTAATGCTTCAAGCTACTGAGATGTTTGACCAAGAGTAACCTGGTCGACGCGCTTCGCTAACTCACATTTCGTAAACGTTACCGTTGCGTGTCGAGTGCTAAAAACGACCGGAACGATGTTCTTCTGATGCAGTTAAAATATTAATTCCATTAACTGATCCGACAACCATAACGCCGGCAGTTAGCGCCACAGCGGTCAAAAACCTTTAGCCCTTCCGGGTCCAACAGCTAACCAATAACAGGCAGCTACCTTTATACCTGACCCTCAGGTAACAACACAGCGCCACCCACAGACACACAGAGTGAACTACAATTCAGAACAACATATTTGGCTCCTAAACAACTGTTTCTTTATTTACACATTTATACATATTTAAGGTTCAGCTTAAAGTCCAAAGTTTATTTCATTTGAACTTCACTATAATTTTTGTTCCTGATAATTGTTTGCATATTTTTGACCTACTATGGCTGTTAAAGTGTTTATTTAAATTTGCACCAGACAAATAAGCTTTGTTCCTGTTATTTTTTTTGTTCATTTAAAATAAAACCTCTTTCTGTGCCAGTTGTTTCTCCGTTTAATGTGAAAGTTTCATTTTGATAAAATTTTGGCTTCTGATGTTTTAGCCTGAGAAGAAAATCACAAGATTTTGTGAAATTATTTAAATGTATGTGTTTTCTGGACATTTGTACATCAATGAAAAATATCGCGATAATATCGTAAACCGTGATAATTTGGTCACGATAATCGAGATATCAGATTTTTATTTACTGTTTCATCCTTATTGTCGACATTTAATCTAACAGCTGAGTCTCAGATGCTTTTTCATACCTGAGACGTGTCCACCTGCAGGACACGCGTCCACCTGCAGGACACGCGTCCACCTGCAGGACACCTGTCCACCTGCAGGACACGTCTCAGGTGTTCATGGATGCTTCTCAGGGAGCTACTGGGGATTTTCCCCCCAGTTTCTCTCCCAGTTAGCGCCTCAGCGTAAATCTGCTGGTTGGCTGTGAATCATTATGGATCCTGTTGAATCCAAACACAGTCGAGATTTTCACACTTTTCCTGGTCGCTGTTTGTTTGTGAGCGACAGTTTTTTCTTGTCGTCTCTGCCGTCGACACCGTTTTCTTTTTCTCTTTTTCTCTTTTACTCTTTTACTCCCACCTCTTCTTCTTATTGTTTCCTTCTCTTTTAGTCTTTCCTCGGTGGCTCCTGTCCTTCAGTTCTTCACCTTCCTTTTCTCAATCCTTTCGTACAATCAATCAATCAAACTTTATTTATAGAGCACTTTCATGCAAACAGGAGCAGCTCAAAGTGCTTTACATAAAAACAATACAGGAAACAATAAACACAAATGACCCCCCCCACACACACACACACACACACACATATAAAAACATCAAAATTAAGAATCACACTCGTTACTTTGAAGTGGGGAAACACCTGAGAGAAGATACTTGATGCTATAAAGATAAGATAACTAAAATTATTAGACCACCTTGTTTTCTTCAGTTTCTTGTTCATTTTAATGCCTGGTACAACTAAAGGTACATTTGTTTGGACAAACATAACGATAACCACAAAGATTGCTCATAAGAGTTTTATTTAAGAGCTGATATCTTACCATTTTCCATGGTTTTCTTGATTATATATATATATCACTTAAGTTTTTACATCAATAGCTATGGCGTTGTACTGCCAAAAACACTGCTTTTATGCATTCAGTGTTTTCTTTTCTGTCTGTTTTAGTCACATGATGACGTTTAGTGGTACCAGGTATTAAAATGAACAAGAAACTGAAGAAAAAATGGTGCTCTAATAATTTTTTCCATGACTGTATATTGCCTAAAATGTGGTAAATATCTAAAAAAAAAAAAAGAAATAATAAAATAGATAAAATTCAGCTAAATGCCCAACTAACAATGTAAAATTAGTCAAAAATAAAGAAATAGAATAAAATAAAATAAGATAAAATAAATAAATTAAAAGATAGTGAGAGATACAATGAATAAAATAGATTCAGTTAAGATAATAAAATAAAAATTAGGCTAAAAACACAATAAATGAGTAAGATTCAGTTAAAAACTACACTAAAAAGGAAGGTCTTGAGTTTGCTTTTAAACATGTTCACAGTACGACACATTTGAATTTCTCTCTGAAACGTCCTCCGTTGCTGTTGCTTCCTCGTCTTCTCGTCCTCGTCTTCCTCCCCTGAGACTCTTGAATGAGACGGTTTATAAATCACCGGGGGGGGGGGGGCGGAGCTCTTCCATGACTGACAGGAAGCCATCAGACGGCTGAGCTGCGATGGGCGTCGGCCTCGCTTGCATAAATCCAGCGGCGTGTTTCCCGCCTTCCAACAGGAAATCAAAAATGGCGGCGATAAACCCAAACTCATACTCCCTCGTTGGTTCCCGACGCTCTGAGACGCAGCAGACGTCCCTTCAGTGATTTAAAGCAGCGTTTCCGTGACCTTCTAGATGCTTCCATCATTCCTGCAGCAGAGCAGCGTCTCCAGCCGTTCGCCGTCACCGCTTGTTTGCTCCGGTTCGGCTGAAAGAAGAAATAAATCACGCTGATCAATCAATACTGATGTGTGATGTTTGCTTCCTTCCACCTGTGAACCAGGTGATCTCAGCAGTGGAGGGAAGTTTTAGTTTCAGCGGCTGCTGCAGTTTTATTTCTCTTTTTTTCTTTTCTCTTCTTATTTTGCAGCAAATAGCAAAATCACGACTCCGGCTTTTCCTCCCGAAGAACCTTTTATCGTAATGGTTTTGACTCTCGTCCTCTCTGAGACATTTAGCTTTCCTTTACGAGCAACAAGTCGTCCCTAATTACTTTGACTTCTCAAATAAAAGTTAAAAGGTTTCACACAAAGGAACCTTTTCTTAATTGAAGCGCCTTCGGCGTCGGCTTGACCTTTGCAGCCGAGTGTCTGGAGGAAGACGATGACGAGGACGAATCTGCTGCAGATGTTCGGGTGTTGATGTTCGTGATGATAAAGACCAGATTTAAAGACATTTTTATTTCCTTATCATCATTAATTATCTGCTGATGAACTCTTCATCAAGCAGCGCTTCTTTTTTTTTTACAAATAAACTCTTTGCACATGATTTCATTTTGGCGCTGTCCAAGTGCTGAAACGAGCGCTGTCCAAGTGCTGAAACGGACGCTGTCTAAGTGCTGAAATGGGCGCTGTCCAGGTGCTGAAACGGGCGCTGTCCAAGTGCTGAAACGAGAGCTGTCCAGATGCTGAAACTGGCGCTGTCCAGGTGCTGAAACGAACGCTGTCCAAGCGGTGAAACGAACGCTGTCCAAGTGCTGAAACGAGCGCTGTCCAAGTGCTGAAACGAGCGCTGCCCAAGTGCTGAAACGACCTGCATTGTTTGTCAGCTGACTCAGTCTTCAGCAGCCGGAGGAAAACTGCAGCCTCAACAACCTGCTGCCTCCGTCCTCCAGATGTTATAAGAGCAACTGCGTGACAATCGCCGGTCTTGGCAGAAATATGAGATGGACGCGAGACGGATAGGAGACGGGCTGACATGTCGTTTGTTACGGACGGAGGGGCGGCGGCGCTGCTGTCACCCGTCTGGCCGGCGGCTGATAAAGCCGCCGTCTGACTGGGCTAATCTGACATCAGAGCAGAGAGGCGAGGAGACGCTAACGCGGCGCCCGGGGCGGCGGCGCACCGGAGGAATACCAAATCCGTCTCTGGACGCCAGAACCGGTCAGCAGAACCGGAGCTGAGGCTGGACGGAGGAGGAGCTGCGTCAGAGGGGCGGGGCCTGGCGTCCAGCTGCAGGAAGGACAGCCGTATGGTTTCTACTGCAAGTCCACGAGTTTGAGGCGTTCGCTAATTACATTCACACTTAGTTTTTATTTAAATATTTACACGGCTGCAGAAAGATTTATGTTGAGCTGAGAGTTAGAAATTTAGAGCGTTAAGAGCTTTAAATTAAAGCACAAAAAGGAGTAAAACATTAACCTTAAATCATTCAGTCTTAACCTACGTAGCGTCGGTTATACTTGAACCCCCCCCCCCCCCCCCTCCTCTGGATAAACAGTCTTCTGTTGTTTGTTTTCATCTTTGTTATTTTCTTCATATTTTCCAGCTCAGAGCTTCAGTCATCCGTCTCTTCTTCTTTATCTCCTCACCCCCCCCACCTCCCCTCCCCCCCCAGCGTTGGCCTCCGTCTCTCTCCCGCTCCACCTCTCCTCTCTCTCTCGTAGCCTCTGCTTTTAACTTTGTTTTGTCGTTTTTTCCCATAATCCTTCTCCCGCGGAGCTCAGAAGAGCCTCAGCTGTTTGTTCCACATCCCTGAAATAAAGCAGGACGTTGGACCACGACCAGGACGGTGGAGGTGTCTTAACCAGCGACCCCGTGGACGGGGACGTGTCTCTGGTCGTCGTTAACGTCTGCAAAACGAACAGAAGCAAATTCAAATTCAAATTCAAAAATACTTTATTAATCCCCCCAAGGGTGAAATTCAAGTTTCAGTACACCAGGAAACATCTGGTGTACTAGCGGAGCTGTTAGCGTCCAGCGCTCCTTTTCATGCCCGGTCCCGTGGTCCGAGTGCTAACTCCAGCTAACAGCCGCTAACAGCCGTTAAAACAGTTAACAGCCGTTAAAACAGTTAACAGCCGTTAAAACAGTTAACAGCCGTTAAAACAGCTTACAGTCGTTAAAACAGTTAACAGCCGTTAAAACAGTTAACAGCCGTTAAAACAGTTAACAGCCGTTAAAGCAGTAGTTGTTTGAAGACTGACGATGTTTCTGCTGCTCTCACATATCTGAGACAGAAATGGATCAGAACGCCGTCGTCCGTCTGAACGGAAAGATTTCCAGCGTTTAGAATCAGGAGCAGGTTTGTCTCCAGACACGTACGACCTCACGCACGTCAGAGCCAATCAGGGGGCAGGACGACGGCGGCACCGACTGATTTAATGTTTTTAAACGGTAAAACCGGAGATTCTCTCTAAACCTGCAGATTTATGGTGTTCAAGTATTTGTTTAAGCGCTAAATGTTCAGAAGTTCAAGTGTATAAAGTCTTTAAAGCTGACTGAATGTCAAAATCTTTGTCAGTTTTTCTTTCGTCCTGCAGTTTTTAAAGGAAGAACGTCTGAGTTGTTTTCCACCTCGGTGCATCTCTTACATCTTTAAATATTTCGGTCCCTAACTGGTGCTGCAGTTTTTACCATACGCCCCCCCCCCCCCCCCCCCCCCCCCCCAAACAGAATCAGGACCCCCCCAGGTTGGTCCTGGTTGTTCCTGTCGGGTCCTGCTAGGAAACAGTAAAAGCCCTGCAGATGGAGTATTGAGATCAGACATTAGCGGACAGATCTGATGCTCCGTGTCTCCTTCCCGCTAACGTCGTCTGTCACGCCACCGCGGAAAAATTGAATTTCACAGCTGTGGGTGTTGTGGGTTTGTCTCCAACCAGGCATCTGGCGATTACTCTGAGAGGTAATAACGGGAATTCAATCTGTCACGAGTCTGAGGGAGCAGGAGAGGAGGGAAAACGGGGGGGGGGGGGGGGGGGGGTGAGGAGGAGGAGGGGGGCGGAGCTGGAGGTGCAGGAATAAGATGGAAAGAGGAGGTGATCAGTCATGGAAGGATGGGAGGTGAGTCAGGGGGGCGGAGCTTCACCGCTGTCATCAGGTTTCCTCCTCTGTTCTGGGTCTCAGCAGCATCTACTGATGAGAACAAACACCTGACCTGAACCGTCTCCTGGTTAGAACCTCCACCCGGGTCCAGCTGAGAGTAGAACCTCCACCCGGGTCCAGCTGAGAGTAGAACCTCCACCCGGGTCCAGCTGAGAGTAGAACCTCCAGCCGGGTCCAGCTGAGAGTAGAACCTCCACCCGGGTCCAGCTGAGAGTAGAACCTCCACCCGGGTCCAGCTGAGAGTAGAACCTCCACCCGGTCCAGCTGAGAGTAGAACCTCCAGCCGGGTTCAGCTGAGAAGAACCTCCCCCCGGGTCCAGCTGGAGTAGAACCTCCACCCGGGTCAGCTGAGAGTAGAACCTCCACCCCAGCTGAGAGTAGAACCTCCACCCGGGCCCAGGTGAGAGTAGAACCTCCAGCCGTGTCCAGCTGAGAGTAGAACCTCCAGCCGGGCCCAGCTGAGAGTAGAACCTCCACCTGGGCCCAGCTGAGAGTAGAACCTCCACCTGGGCCCAGGTGAGAGTAGAACCTCCAGCCGGGTCCAGCTGAGAGTAGAACCTCCAGCCGGGCCCAGCTGAGAGTAGAACCTCCAGCCGGGCCCAGCTGAGAGTAGAACCTCCACCTGGGCCCAGGTGAGAGTAGAACCTCCACCCGGGTCCAACTGAGAGTAGAACCTCCAGCCGGGTCCAGCTGAGATGAGTTGAAGGAGAAATATTCTGCCTTAGATTCATGAGTCCACAGCTTCCTGAAGGCTGAAGGAAATGTTTGTGACGTATTTGAAGGATAATTGCTCCCTTTTTAAATACGACTGTGCACCTCTTCTAACGGCAGGGAGACACAATGTGGGCGGGGACAAAATACTGGAGATAGGAAGGCTGAAGTAATGTAACAGTCTATTCTGCAAGTGATGCAACTACGGATGCACGATAACTGTTTTTTAAAACCGATAACCGATAACACACACATACACCTAAGATCATTACATCAATACTATGAACAAAATCAAAAATAGTTTTGACTTCTTAAATGAACAAATATTTATTTTTTTCCAATGAAAAACTATTGACAAGCCTCTCAAACATTTTCTTAAAGCTATCAAACAAACCTATTTGATATCTCACATTAACTTAAATAAGGTTCATTACTGACTGATATAAAAAATAAAGGCTCCTTGAACTGATGGAAATACATGCATCAGAATTACTAACTGAAAAAGATTAACATTTAAAGGATTTTGGCTTGTGGTTCCATTTAAATTAATACCTTTAATTAAAGTAAATGAGGTTCAGTAGTTTTTATTTTCTAATCTCATGGAAGCTTTAGATGAGAGGAATGAGGGAGAGGAGAGACTGCTGCTGGCTTGTGCACATTAGCATTAGCTTCCGTTAGCTCACGTTAGCGCGATTTCAAAACTCCATGGAAGTGATTGTTATGTTGTAGGTGGCTGATCAGGTTTTACGTATTAAAGCTTGTGCTTCCCTCCTCGTAGAATTCACTCGGAGGATTCGTCACAAATAACCACCAAACTATCTTCTTCTGAAACTTTAACCAAGTTCCACGCCGCCATGTTTGTTGTGATCAGCGCTGTGCTGCAGGCTGCATTCAAGGTGTAACGTAAATTCCCACGTTCCCTCGTTTGCTAGTTGTTCTTTCAGCCTTTTCTATTTTTTCTTTTTTATGTGTAAGATGAGGGAAAATACTGTGAATATCAATTCAAGTCAGCAACGACTAAAATTATGACGAGTTAACGAGTTGTTTTCTAGCATGAGGGGGTATTCTTGATTTTTCTGACTGAGTAATCGTTTTCCTGATTATGCCGACGTCACTTGAACATAACATTCACTGCTGGTCATTCAAGGCTCAGACGGAGCGAGACACTGCTGTGTTGACAGAAATATAAATGTTATCGGGGCTATTAGCCGTGATATCGGACTTATCGGGATGATGTCATAATTTCCTGTTATCGGGACGATAGTTATCGTGCACCGCTAGAAGCCTGGTGAGCTGTACTAATTATTCTCCCAATACTAGTAAAGTATTAACTCCTGATTACAGTCATGGGAGAAAAGAGCTTGAAAAAAAAGTGTTTTGACTTCCTGTTTCTGAGGCAAACTGAATGCAGCAAGATTGAAAGCTGATAGAGATACATGTCTTTGTTCCAAACATCCTCCATTCAGACCATCCAGGTTTAGGATGAAAACGGCGGGTCGTCAGGAGGTTAAACTCTGTAATATCCTGGTTGATGGTGAACAGTAATTGCTAAGAAGTCTGTAAACAGCCTCGTATCCTGCAGACAGAATCGGGTTCGACTGGGTTCCTGGTGTCGCTACAACGGTTCCCATCATTAGAATCACGGCGTTTTGTGATTTCTAACAATATGGCACTCAACAGATTTGATTCAGAATTGTTTGCCAAACCAAAATACAGAAATGTGTCGTTCCTTTGTGGCAGAACCGGTTCTGTCTAACAGTCTGAAGAGTTTCTGTTCTTGAACGTGACAAAGAGCCCTGATTGGTTCTATTGTCCGGATGAACCGGATACTTGAAGGAGACGTGCTCATCTTCATCTGCATGGCTTTTCCAGAGGGGGGGGGGGGGGGGGGAGGGGGCACTTCTGCGCTCTTCATCCCGATCAATCGTTACTTGAGACTCGACTTCAGACGGGCTCGGCTCTCTGAAGTCCAGGCCCGGATCCAGCTCGGTCCATCTGCCGTAGGAGCTCCAGAACCGGCCTTCCTGTCAGTTCGGAGTTGATGTATTTCATCCAGACTGCTATTGATCAGAGTTCAATCCCATTTTCTAAATGTCTTCTGACGGTCTGAGCCGCAGAGCTCAGAGATGCTTTATTGATTTATCTTTCTGTGATTGTTTTTGGTCCGTTTCTCAACAGAACCTTTTCAGAGACGGGCTGCTTTCACGTTTCCCTCCCTGATTGTGGAGATGCTTGACTTTAATAAGCATCTTATTGCCGTTTCTCCTCTCAGGTTTCTAATATTTCTGCACACGATCCTCCAACTTTCTTCCACTCGTCATCGACGTTCCTGCTGATCAATAGCAAACCGCTCCGTAATTACTCGTTCATCTGCTTCCCAGGATCCTTTTCTGCGCCGTGTTGAGTATTTAAAAGAGAATAATTCCCCACCTGCCTCGATTCTTCCTCCACCCACCGTCTATTATTCTGAAGACGAAGAGCCTCTTGGATGGCGGCGAGCTCGGAGGATGGAAACGGCAGTTTGGAGAAAACGTTGCCTCGTTACGGCTCGTCTCTCGTCCAGTTACATCTTTCCTCGTTTCTGCCGCGCTACGCCGCTGAAATGTCAAATGTCCTTTCTTATTGTTTCGTCTTCACTTTCATTTGACACAAACCTTTTTCAAGAAGCAGTTCATTCTTCTCTTTGGAGATGGATTTTAGGGCTTTTTTTTATGATGATTATGATTTTAGTCCTCTTTGCATCCGGCACAACTCCAAAAGCCTGTAATCATTTCAGAACAGCAAAGAGGCTAGTCACGGTAACGAGCAGACTTGTCTCAAGTGTTTTCTGATTGGTGGGATTCCTGGAGGCTCACCAGTGGGCGGAGCTAATGGCTAAGGAGCTGTCAGTCAGACAGATATCAACATATGAACATGTTATCCAGGATTTGTTATAAACAGTTCCTGTTTTCTGTGTTAACTGGGGCTGGGCAACGATTAAAATTTTTAATCGCGATTAATCACATTGTATACGCAAAATCAAATCATGTATTCAAAAGTAGTGTAAAATCTATTTTTATTAAATGTTCTGCTGCCATATGAACTAAAGTGCCATAACTTAACACTTTTAACATCAGCACGTGTCAGTAACACATATTTAATGTAAATGTCATCTTAAATAATGTAAAATAAAATAAAGCTTATTGCCACTGCCAGGGCATTAATGTCATCCTGTTTTTATAAAAAATAAAAAAAATCCAACAAAATGATTGTGTCTCAGCACAATCAGAACATTAAAACAGGTAATTTCTGAGGTAACAGCAGAAACTTTTAACGGGGAGTTCAACTTGTCAGTTGTTACAAATAACCTTGTTTCTGTTGAATCCTCTTTAAAATGAAAATGTCCACGTTAAAGTTCAGTAACTTTATCAATCCGTGTATCATTCATTCTTTCCATTTTCAATTGTCAATCAAAAATTTAAAAAATTTTAAAAAGTGACATTTTATTACATTTTTTGTTTTTTAATCTAACACAAAAAAACAAAAAAAGGCTATTTTTTATATTTCAATTTTAGATCAAAAATATAAAATTAAAAAATAGGCCACAGAACTGAATTTGTTTTCTAATGGAGGACTGGACTTTCTGTTGTCATTACACATCTGAGCCACTAGATGGAGCCGCACTGCAGTAACCAGCTAGAGAACAGCAGGACAGTGAACACATGGAGCAGATCTGATGGAACATGGAGGAATGACCACAAACGTTTGGTTGCAGTCCAGGGTTATTTTTTAGACAGAATTGTTAATATTGCTACCTGATTTCAATTCAATTCAATTCAATTTTATTTATATAGTGTCTGTTACAATGACAATTGTCTCTTGGCGCTTACCTACCTGAACTGGAAAGTTCACGGATTTTTAACGTTCTCCATGTCTGCTTTACCTGCCAATTATCCTCCGGTTCTGCAGCAGCCAGTAACAGACTTTTCAAAACAAAAGCATGAGAGCAACATGTGTTCAACAGCTCGTTTTATGGGGCGGAGTCAGCATCTCAGCTCCACCCCCTTACCGCCAGGGGGCGTGGCTCTTTTGAAATGACCGTTACAGCTTTGCACTATTTAGATAAGAGGTGCAGAAAAGATGCGAACTGAGTGGAGATTAAAGTACGGAAGCTCAATAATTCCACTAATCTGTGTGTGTGACGTACATTTTCATTTCAGGCTGGTTTTCCTCAGCGTCGGGGCCCAGCGGTACCGAGTCGGGCCACGTCACCACGTCTTCATTCCCTGATTAGTCACAGTCGGTCTTTTGTCGGCTTTAATCTGACGCCGTCTCGTATTAAAAGTCAAACAATGGAAGGAAAATGCCGTTTACAATGATGGAAGGCTTTTAAAAGATAAAGCATCATCACCAGTAGATTAACACTGAAAGAAAAATGGATAATTAAGACTAAATGGAAGTTTTTAGAAAATCTTTTCGTTGTTTCCACTTAAGAAATTATTCCAAAGACATTAGAGCAGATCTTAAATCCATTCTGCTGCGTACCGGAAACTACAGTATGAAGTATTAATCAGAGCAGAGCTTTAAACTGCTATAACTTTCCCCCTCTGGTTTTAGAAAACATTATCACTTATATGGATGCAAAAACCAAGAATCCACAGACACCTGGAGCTGTGATGAAGAGTAGGGATGGGAATTGATAAGATTGTTCCTTTTCCATTATCAATACTGTTTAACAATTCGATTCTTTATCGATTCTCTTATCGATTCTAATTTGGGGAAAAAGGAGAACAAACAGTTTTATTAGCATCGATTTTTATTTACTTAGAAGTCACGACGTTACAAACTCAACAGAGAGGTCAAAGATAACGTGTTAACTGTTGTAATATGTAACTGTGCTTCACTGTGACTACGGTGGATTGATGCACTTTAAATCTTTACAGACTAAAAAACTATTTTAACTAGAAAAGCACTCAGAGAGCACAACAGTTCTCCTATATAGCGATTTACAGATTGCAATAAAATCCGCCTTCTGGATCAGATCCGGATCAGCCTTCAAAATTTGATAGAGGTTTCCATTGTCAATCCCTGAATCAAATTTCATGAGTTTAGGTCAATAATTAACGGAGTTATTGAAAAACTAAATTTTCAGCCCCATTTACCACAATGTTATTGAAAATTTGAAAGTGATCCAGAATCCACGATTTCTTCCGGATCACACCCAAAATGAAATTAGTTTCAGGTTTTACGTATTAAAGCTTGTGCTTCCCTCCTCGTAGAATTCACTCGGAGGATTCGTCACAAATAACCACCAAACTATCTTCTTCTGAAACTTTAACCAAGTTCCACGCCGCCATGTTTGTTGTGATCAGCGCTGTGCTGCAGGCTGCATTCAAGGTGTTACGTAAATTCCCACGTTCCCTCGTTTGCTAGTCGTTCTTTCAGCCTTTTCTTTTTTTTTCTTTTTTTATGTGTAACATGTGGGAAAATACTGCGAATATCAATTAAAGTCAGCAACTACTAAAATTATGACCGAGTTAACGAGTTGTTTTCTGGCATGAGGGGGTATTCTTGATTTTTCTGATTGAGTAATCGTTTTTCTGATTATGCCGACGTCTCTTGAACATAACATTCACTGCTGGTCATTCAAGGCTCAGAGGGAGCGAGACACTGCTGTCATCGGGACTATTCGTCGTGATATCGGACTTATCGGGATGACGTCATAATTTCCTGTTATCGGCCCGATAATTATCGTGCATATTACTCCTCATACACACACATCTACAGCTGACACACACATATTATTATTTATTCATTTATCTGAATACCTCCACAACCCTCCACCCCATAACTGCATACCATGTATCCCTGCTGCTGTAAATTGCTGCTGTACATAGTGTTTGTTTACAAATTTTTTTTTCTACTGTATATATTTTTTCCTCTTCTGTTTATATATATATTGTTTATATATTGTTTATTTTTGTTTTTTCTGTATATTGAGCTGTGGTAACGCACAAATTTCCCCGTCGTGGGATCAATAAAGTTCTATCTTATCTTATATTATCCCTAAAAATTCAGTATCGAGGTGTGGAATAAATGCTCCAAGGGCTTGCCATAGATCTAGAAGCAATCTTATCTTGAGCTTTGTGAAAACAGACACTTTCCGTCTGAAATCAGGTGTTTGTCTTCCATCAGTTTGGAGAAGGATGTTCTCTCCAGGGAGGATGAGGTGATCCACTGTTCAAACAGAAGCTCGTCGTCGTTCAGAGTTGTGGCGACGTGTCTGACTCATGGTAAATGAGCCTTTTAAACAGTTGTCTCCCTTTGAACAGAAACAAGGAAGAGAAGGTGTGAAAGGCCTTGTACCCTTCATCAGGGAGAAGCGGTAACGACTGTGAGACACACCAACAATGTGACAAAGACTGAGGTTTTATCACCTCTTTCCTCGGCACAAAGCAGCTCCTGCCATCTATTTCCCTTCCTGTTCACCTCTTATCTCAGCCGAGTCTTTTCATCCGCTGCCAGGAGTCTTTAAAATGTCCAAACGCACATTCAGGTGAAGGGACACTCTGAGCTGGGGCCGCGTCCTCTGCCGCTTCGACAAGCGATAAAATCGGATTCGCTGCGTCAGGATGTCCTGTGAAAGTGGCCGCTAGCGTAAAGCTAAAGCCTCGTCCGGACGTTTCACCACGCTGGAGTCTGTGTTCAGACGAGGACGAGAGACGGTGCCGTTTAGGGACACTTGGACCCTGCTGGAACCAGAACCGGTCCTGCCATGCTGCAACACCGACGTTCAGTTCGTTATCCACCTCAAACTCTGTAAAGGTTGTGTGAGAAAAAAGGAGGCGGGATTTTGATGCAGGACCTCAGCAGTGTTTTAAAACAGTGGTTCTCAACTGGTGGGTCGTGACCCAAAAGTGGGTCACAGACCCGTTTTCAGTGGGTCGTGGGCCTTTGCCTGGGGGAAGGAAATGCTAAAAAAAAATAAAAAAGTGTAATTCATCCTCCTTAACAGTAGATGGCGATAATGTCCTGTAATGTGAGTTGACACCCGCCAGTTCACACCATAGAAGAAGACCTGCAGAGTTTGTTTCCATATGTTGAGCAGGTGAAATAAATACAACCAAGAATATATGAGATATGGATTTACTTATCTTGAAGACAAAGGTCAGTGATGGTTATTCAGCTAAAACTATATATTTTGAGTTCTTTTTGAAACTACTGCTCAGTGGTTTCACTGTTTTATTTCATGTTTGTGCATAAAAACACTGTTGTGTCATAAAAATGGCTGTTACTGAAATGTTCTGATTGTTATCTCAGCTTTATGATTAATGCTTAAATAAGTGACTAGATAGTTTTAATAGGAAATTGTTATATATTCAGGAAGTGGGAACTCAGCAAATGCTACATATTTGAGTTATTTTTTAAACTACTGCTCAGTGGTTGCACTGTTTTATTTCATGTTTGTGCATGTTGAGTCTGTTAAAAAAGGCTGAAGTTACTGAAGTGAAGTGTTTTGGATTTAATTAAAATGCAGCTAATTGAGCATCAAAGGGAATATTTCCCACTTGAAGTCAAGGCAAGTTTATTTGTATAGCACATTTCGTGTACAAGACAATTCAAGGGGCTTTACATTAGCATTACAGAGCATTACATTAAAACAGGAGGAAATAAAAAGATAAAATAATAATAAAAATGCAAAAAGTTAATTAAAGATGTAGATAAAATGCAAGAAATAAAAGTTAATTATTATGATAAAATGTGGCAAATTTTGTTTTTACCATTTTGGTTCACCAGTTGTGTTGGTATTCTGTGATATTGTATTTTACTATCTCCGATTCAAACTGCACGATCTTTTCAATCAATAAATTTGAGAAGTCGGAAATTTTCTTTGATTTGGGTCACAGCTGGTCATTAAGGGTGATGGTGGGTCCTGAAACCAGACCAGTTCAGAACCACTGGTTCTCGACTGTGTTCCCGTTAAGTCGTGTTAATTGACAGAGTCCTTCCAAAAACGTAAATGGACGTCGAGAGCCTCTTTAAATGTGTCAGGTGAATTTTATTTCCTGCTACAGCCTCTCTGTTTATTTTTCCTTGTAAAGCGGCGCAGACGTCTATAATGAGGTGACGGGAGCCTCTTCTGCTCGGAGCCACGTCTGAGGGATTTGCTCAGATTATCGTCTCTCTACGGGGGGAGCGGTGGGTTCAAAGCTCTGAGACGACTCCATCCAGCTGCTTTCAGAACCACTTCAACT